>CM059283.1:15112523-15272523 GCA_030347295.1 Setipinna tenuifilis
GTAGTTCTGATGTCTTTCAAAACAAGGTCGTGTTTTCAGTCTCTACATACTAAATCCACTGGAAATCTAACACCCTGCTAAAGTAAATGGCATTGTGCTGATGTGTGGAGCAATTGTACAATGTCGGGGTGAAGGGAGGGTGGGGGGTCATGACAACGCATCGCCGCATCCATTTTCTCAACTACTGCTACTGCTCTGCTCTTGAAGCACTCCCCTGAATGAACTCAATGTGCTCTAGCTGTGCTCGGCTGTGTGGCAGTTGTGTAAGCTGTGAGGAAGGAATGTCATGAGGTAGCTGCCATCTGGACAGACGCAGTCACATCCGAGGGAGAGGGAAAAAACAAATGCATTTACGTTTGTGTCAACCCCAGCATCAGAAAGTAAAAGCTCTGCCTCATATCCCATCCAACCATTTTTGACCCAGTTTATAATCCTAATGGGCACACAAATTATCAGACAAATACATCCGCTAGTTAGTTAAATAAGCTGTTGTTCAGGAGACAGGCAAAAGGAATACATGGCAGGATTGTAACTTTTTGAAGCTATGACTGGCACCTCTGCAAACACCGATGCACTGTGATTTTTTTTTATTATCTGTTTATTGAGTTGACAGTAATGCTGATGAGAAATCTGCAGATGAAAATGATTTATCTATTGCCATCTGAATTATCCACAACTGAGCTTCAGTGTGTCTCAGACAATTCTGACAGATAACAACAGAAAAATCGTTTTCATCTGGAAATGTGTCATTAGTCATTAGTATTACTGTCGACTTCAATAAGCAGATGGTAAAAAAAATCACGGTGCGTAACGAAGGAAATGCTTTTGGTTGAGAGCACACTGCTATTTCTACCACGAAAAAAAAAACAATCCCAGCAGTCTCGGTCTCTAGAACAGGTTGATTTGTTTGTTTTTTCTTTTTCTTTTTTAGTTTTTGTTGTATTTTCCGTTTCACTTCTATGCTTTTAAAATTTGATATTTTGGCTCAAGTTGAAGTTGTCTCGTGGTGTAGGTGTAGAGCGCATGGTGGTGTGTGTGGATCTGTGGTTTGCCCACTCACATGTCTTTTGGATGGTGGTGACGGCGGGCCCCTCGGTCTCCTGCAGCTGGGCGTAGATGGTGATCTTGTAGTCGGTGTTGGGCGACAGGTTGCTGAAGCAGTGTCGCGACGCACCACCTCCCAAAGACGCCTCCTGTCTCTCCCCATCTGGGAAAGGGAGGGATACACACAGTGGCATGACAATTATATATCCTGTATAACAAGGAAGCACACACACCATCACACTTTCCCTCTGTAGCACTCTCTAAAGTCTCACCACTCTTGTGCTGAAGTCTGCAGAGAAAACAGGTGGCATGGAATACAAAATCAATACGAGATACAATAGCGTTATTTTCCATTTGGAATATATTTTAGCAGGCAGAAAATGTGAGTAATCCATGATGGGTTACAGAGATATTGTGCTCATTAATATGAAATTACAGTCATGCAGAAAAATAAAGCTTTCAAATTATTTTCCTGTACTACTCTGCTAATCTGTTATCATCTCCATCTGCACTGTGTCACATCTGTGCCTGATGAACGTGAAAAAAGTGTGTGTGTGTGTGTGAATATGTGTGTGTGTGAATGTGTGTGTGTGTGTGCATGTGTGTGTGTGTGTGTGTGTATGATGTGTGAGTGTGTGTGTATGTGTGTGTGTGAGTGTGTGTGTGTGTGTGTGTGTGTGGCAAGCGTTCTGAGAGGAAAATAATTAGAGGCCCATGTTTATTTCTCATCTTTGCATTTTTTTTACTTGAAAAAGTACCTCTTTGTACTTTTTTTCTTTTTCTCTTCCTCTCTGGGTGGGGTGGGTGAAGTTGGGCTTAGTTTTCAAGAATAGCATTCTCTTGGCATTTCCGCCTTAATCACAATGCCCACCCATTCCATAAATCCTCATTTTTGTGTAATATCAGACAAAAGCTTTAATATTTGAAAAGTCCCAGTGGTGCACCAGGATTTTGGGCGTTAAAAATGGCTGAAAAGAGTATACGGCTGTGGAACAATAATGGCATTAGCATTTCAATGCTAAGCCTACAAAATATCAACAATTACATTAATTGTATTTTTTCAAACATTTAAGAACATTAATCTTTTCTTTCACATAAAGACGGGCTGTAAGAAGCAGCAACAAAAGCATTTCAGGCGGCCTCTGCAATTCAAATGCCGTAGGCCTCTGGTGAAATGCATAGTGTGGTCTGTCACTGGGGGGCTGGGGGTGGGGGGTGAGCTTGGGGGGGTGGGAATAGGGTTGTGGTGGGTGGGCTAGAAGGTTGAAAACACTGTCTGTCTGCCAGCATTCAAATGCATGCCTGTCTGTCTATATGACCTCTCTGTCCAAGCCACTTCCACTGAGCTGTCTGTGAAAGGCAGACCCAGACCAGGGTGCCCATGATTGCAACCTCAAACCACTTGGGGCAAACATAAAGCTTCAGGACCTGTATTTGCACCGACCGCTTGGCCTGCATGTAGCAGACACAGTCAAACTTTGTGGGTTGGGGGGGTTGAATTTAGACCTTTAAAATGGAGTGCTGGAGCTCCTCAAAGTGGGAATGTGCATCATGAAATACACAAGGTAATGTTTATCTGACATGCTGTGAAATGATTCCCCTTTCAAACAGGACAGACTCATAAAAAGTTCCCACCTTGTCATGATTGTCTAAACTTCAGTGTGATAAAAGTGTTGCTTTGAGGATGTTCTTTTTAATTGAGGGAAAAAAGGGGAACCGGTGAGGTGTCGGGACAGCTTTAATCACAAATCTAAAAACAAATCTGTTTTTTTAACTACCTCTACTCGCATAAAAATAGAAGCAATGTTTACAGTCAGCACCATCACACCACCACCTTATCTTGACCCAAACAGACAACCTCAGATCCAAGGAACTCGACAGCGAGCATTTTTTTTTCTGTTCCGTTTTTATGAAATATACATTTTTGGTTGTGAGAGGAGTAGTGGTGAGGGTGTCTGGTGTCTGGTGTCTATGCATCCTGTCTAAGTGAGAGCTGTGGTGCGTATCTACACATGTGCTGCCATTTTCCTTTACCTTGTCATCAGCTCCTATGGAATACTGTCTTTAACGCATTCTTCGGAATTGACACTAACAGGAACACTAACATTAACATAGTTTTAGAGACACTAACACTTAAAGAACACTCGTTTCAGCCAACACCAGGACACGGAGACGCACAGATCACTACTATTAGCACACGATGACGTGTGTGTGTGGTACAAATAGCACATCCTCAGAGGGCTTTAATATGAGCTTTAAGCCAAATGGCATTTTACTTTCTTACTCACATATGTAACACACAGAGATATATGTGCCTGCATGCGAACAAGCAAACACACACACCCACACACACATATACGTACAGTATATATATAGACAACCAGTCTCACAGACACAGACACAGACACACACACACACACAGACACACACACACACACACACACACACACGTCAGGGAGGAAATTGAGATCCCACGTCCTTCTGTGTTGTCTCCTGTGTCAACTGAGCCTAATATCCGTGTGCTATCCAGGCTTCCAGTGATGCTCACAGTTGACAAGATCTGCACAGCACAGTACAGCACAGCACTGTAGCCCAGTAGGTAAAACTGACATGGGTTTCCACTCCATTTATCAGTCTCCTGTACACCCTGGATCTCTCTAACACTCTTTCTCGCTAACTTGTTCTCTTTAGGCATTCATTCTAATGTTCTTTTTTATTTTTTTAATTCTTTCTCCATCTTTTGTTCCTCATCCAAAATTCTCACAGTTCAGCTCTTATGTCTTTTATTCCACCCTCCTACCATCCCTCTCTCTGTCTTTTGTGTTTTTTTTTAACATAATATGCTTACATGACCAAAGAGGATGTGCTATTTTTTTTGTGCAAGACTCCCTGTCTTAGTCACTAAAGACTAGCGCCTACTGCACTGTAATGCATTTAGACACACAAAAGGATTCCCCATATCTCCAGCACCTGCTGTGCCATATTCACAGAGCTTCTATTGGTCACGACCTGACCTGAGATGCATTTAGCACGTCTAACATCTTATTCACATATGTAAATGGACACATGGACATCAAGTATGCGAGACTACTTTTCATTTGTTTCAGTACATTTATAGGTATATACAGTGGATGTTATACTCATTATGGCTCCTCAAAGTGTTCTAGAATGATCCATTGAACGGAATGGGCTATGCCATCATTCTGTGCTCAGATGTGTATAAATAACTGACCGTTGCCATGTGTAATGCCATTTATAAGGGTGACCACTGAAGAATAGAGGACGTTGCTATGAAACTGCATTTCGACCCATCCAATTTAACAGTTTAGCTGAAGAAGAAAAATAACGTTTTAGACCACTAAAATCAACCGTTTATAAATCGGCAGGTTTTAACGTGATAATGTATAGTCAGTCAATATCACAGAATATTCTACAATATTGACCTTCTCATTGCACACAGGTAATGATCCAACTGTGAAGTTCATCTCCCAGCTAACTAAAGACCAAAAGACCATATTGGTATGTGCATGGAAAGGTCGTTATACTCACTGAGCAGAGATTCGATCAGGATGCGGTACAGGGTGGCATGGCGATGGGGTTGCCACTGGGCACACATGCTGGTGGTCCGCACCTGGTAGGTCTTGAGGTTGTTCACTCCCAGGTACACTGAACGATTGGGAAAAAGAGAGTGTTAGTAGGTCACCCTTATATCTGCATCCATCTGCACTGTAAACTGCTACTAAAGATTAAATTATATATCAGCAAGATCCATATTGTCATTTAAACATTTATTTTAGAAATCATGACAAAATTATACTTTCACAAGCTTAGATTGTGAAAATAATTAAATAGAGAAAATAAGCAAGGCTGGTTGTAAAATTATTCTAATTCCAACAATGTCAATACGAGAGCAGATTTTTGTTTACCATAATTGAAAGAAGATAACAAATAGATAAAAAGCAAGCTTGGTGGGCTCCAAGTCAGAGGGCAAAGTACAAACTGTTTTTTTTGTGAGAAACTGCTATGAAAGTTAACTCTCTGAATTAATAGTGTGCAGCGATGTAGCAGATGGGTTAGGAAATAGGTGTTTTCCTTACAGCAAGATAAACTCATTTTCAGTTACTGTTGCTCCAAACTGCAACATATGCTTCCAACTAGCTGATCAAAACTGCATGTGCCCATAGGGTTACGCTTGGTCAAACAGAAGCCTCCCTCATACCGCTTGCATAATTTCGAGTTATTTTGTTTTTATTTTGTGTAGTTTAAGAACTTATTTGCCTAACAGGGTGAAAAAAATAATCACAGACAGGACAATTCTAAGGCCCAGCATTGACAGGATGTCCCTCTGAGGACATTTTAATAACATTAATAATATTAAGAGGACTCCAAATTGCATTTTTTTTTATAAGGCCCTAATTATCTAGTGGGGTCACTCATCACAGGAAATGACATGTACAATGATCCAATGATCTGGCTAGACAGAATCCAACTTCATACTTTTTAACATTCCTAAGAATAGAAAGGCAAATCCCCTGATCCCCTCAATCTGCAAGACCGGCCTGGGAAAACCGAGCTGGTGGCTGAAGTCTGATAGGTTTGATTCATTAAGTAATTAGCCAGCTAGACGCCCCCATCTGACTGACTGGTGGTGCTCAGTGATGCCTCAGACAGACCCCCCCACCCCCCACTACTCCGTGCAGGCAGGAACAGGGAACAGGCATCATTACACAGCAGCTTTGATTACCGCAGAAGTGCCAGTGCTAATAAGACAATGATCTCAATAACGCCGAGACAGAGACATCACGCTACGCATGGCTGCCTCTGCACCTAATATCAGATATCAGGGAGCAATCGGCAGGCTCAATCTTCTCGGGTGAGGGGGAGTGTCATTATCAACCTCCAGCTCATTAAAGTAAGAGAGGATATGGGTTGATACCACCCAACATGAACCCTCCCCCACCCCCTAACCAAGATGGTGGTGTGTGATTACCGGATAGTGAAAACTATTAAACACACCAGCAGGAGGTGGAGACCCCAGTTTCAGAGAGTAAAACCCTGTCACATATTTGATCTAATCATTTTATAAACCAGATGGTTCTAATGAGCACACAAATCATGCGCCAGGTAAATGAGGTTATTCATGTAATCACCTGTGTTAAGTGCACAGGCAGAAGGAAGGAATACATGGCAGGCAGGGTTTTTCACTTTCTGAAGTCTGGATCTCCACCTCTACACACCAGTGATAGAGGATAAAAAACACACTGACTATAGGGACCACAAGCCTCCCATTGCAAACACAAACACGCCTCGGTCATCCATTTTCCTTCAGTCACCGGGAGAACTCAACCCATGATATATTACTGGCAGCCGTCTGCTCACATTTACTGAATTTCAACACGTCTATTTAAACTTTACTGAGTACTCTCCAGACATGTTTATTTAACAACCAATCCATGGCAGAGTTGCAGGCCTGCAACCTTAAGATGAAAGTACACTCTGTGCGCTTCTGGTCTCATAGGTTATTTCATTTATTCAATTTAGTTGCGTCTCCTTTTTACAGTGAACACAGAGGAAAGCTTAGGGCTCATGTAATTATACAATAAAGTAACTTAACAGGGTAGTTTGAGTATGCACTTTTAAAAGAGAACAGAAATGCCTAATGCTACTTTCTTACTGTAATTTATCAAGTCATCTCGCCCCTCTGTTAAACTGTTGCGACACATTAACTCATTTAAAGTTTAAATGCAGTGAAATTACTGTGTTTAAATGGGGCGAGTCTCATCAGGCAAATCACCACTGGGCACATATCTGCCTGACACTCAGTGTCAATGCCCTCTTGGCTTTGATTTAGAGGGGAACAGGAATCAGGCATGTGTGGAATGTGTGGTTGAGGGTGTGTGTGTGTGGTTTGTGTGTGTGTATGTATGTGTGTGTGTGTGTGTGTGTGTGTGTGTGTGTGTGTGTGTGTGTGTGTGTGTGTGTGTGTGTGTGTGTGTGTGTTGGGGGGGGGGTTGTAGGCTGTCACTCACAGGTCTTGGCCTTGCCGACAAGTGCCTCGCTGGAGCCAGTGGTGTATGAGGCGATGACTTTCACGCTGTACTCTGTACCGGACAGCAGGTTGAGGATCAGAATGGTGTTCACGTCTTCCCCGACAAACGTTTCCAGGGCACGCCCAGGCCCTGTGAGAAGAGGGGGGAACAGAAAAGGTCAGAGGTCAAGTATCTAATGATAAAACTACCATTTTCAAGCGCAACCACCATTTTCATGGTCTTGAGCATGTACTGCATGTACTGCTTATGGTCTGCCCTCCTCTGAAGGAAACAATATTGAAAATGTTGGGACTACACATATACACAACTTCATATACGTAAGCAAGTAAGTAAATAAGTAAGTAAATAAATAAGTAAGTGTTTATGTGTAGCACTCATATTTATAACTCATCTTATAACTCAGGGCATGCAGTAGCAGGACAGGATATCCCTAAACAAATAGTGTGAGTAAGTTACCATCAATATTGATTAACTGTGTGAATATCATCAATATTCAAACATATCAATATGTAAAAATAACTGTTCGCTGCTGTAAGGCCCTCCGTGCTGTCTCCGTGTCAGTACCTGAGATGGGCTGGTAGACAATTCTGTAGCCCATGGTGGGAGATGGCGGCGTATCCCAGGTGACGCGGAAACGGTTGTACCATTCCTCCGACACTCTCAGATTCCTGGGTGCAGTAAGCGGCACTATGGGAAATATGGGGAATGGAGGGGGGGGGGCGGAGACGGGGTACGGATAAAAACAACTATAAATATGGGTTGGGAAAACTACTGGAGGCAAGAGAAAAAAGATTGCCCTTGCTGCTCCATATAGTATGTGAGATATGAGTTAATAACTTCATAAATCATGTTGTTCTCTTCTACCGCTGAAGTTCTATTTGAAATGTGTGCACTGTTCAAGCGCATTGGGTCTTAAGACAACATATTCTGCTGTGCATGTGTGTGCACTTTTTTCAGAAACTTATCCAAAGTGGCACACAGAGTTCAATTTTAAGTTTATTTAGCCATTTCAACATATTTGTGATGGTAATTTGTCTTGGTTTATGCGCTCATGTGCCACAAAGTTGACAACCATATAAACACAGAGCTTTGAATAGGATTTTTATGTAACATTTTTATCAATATTCACAAACTGAACTTGTGCACTTGCACAAAACTTGTTAGCGCTGGTCTAAACATATTTCTACATGCAGGTGATGTTGCCTTTATGCTCTCTCCCAAGAAATAAATATCTTTGCTGCATTATGCTGTGAGCTCTTTGATTTATGACTTCTTATTACAAAGTCTTTTTTTTATAGTAGCGCCACTCAGAAAGACACAAACAACCTAATAATACGCAAACAAATGAAGTATTTGATACTTCTGCAGACTAACAGCTACCATAACCACATATATGCCTAAAGAGCCTGTATTAGGTGTGTTAAATATTAGGTGCTAATCACTGGTAATGTGTAAGTACTGAAACTTACACAGAACTTTTCCCTGCCAAAAGACAAAAAGTTAACACGATCTTCAAACCCTTAGAACAGCTCTGAGTTGCAGCCTTCTCCTCAAGAGGTTATGAAAATTTTAAGAGTCATAACGTTGAGGAGCTAGTTTCATATTCAGAGGATGTTCCTCTGCCACTCTGTTACTGGGATGTCTCCTCCAGCAACTCTACCCTCCCCAGGCCTGTCAAGGTGACCTTGTGACTTGCCACTTCACTGCTCTGTTAAGATGCTTCCGACTGGTTTGATTTGCTGAGGGCGGCAGTTGGATTAAACCACCAATGTCTAAAGAGAGGGGTCAGATGCTCAAAGGGAGGGTTAAGGCCACTGGCCACCAGCGCATTCATAAATGCAGTGTACTCCACTTCCAATGTGCAACTACTTCGATTTCTGATGTTTTTTATTGCAACTTGCACATCGGCATCCAACTCAGCCATTGACTAGGATTTAGGTCTGAGTCACACTGAGTGATTTTGCTACAACGGGCGGCTTGGCTACTAACTAAAAAAATACTGGTAGAAGAGTACACCACACTCACTGGTTCAAAGCTGCTTTCAGGCACCCTGCCCCCCCCAAAAAAGAACAGGAACCAAACTCACAGGTGCGGGCCACACGGGTCATGATGGGGCCTGGTCCGTCAGCATAGACGGGGGTGACAGTGACTTGGTACTCGGTGTCGGAGAGCAGAGACTGAAGCAAGATGCTCTTCTGCTGGCTTGGGACCATTTTCTGGGGGAAGGGAAGAGCGCAGCATACAGTACAGTCATGAGCAGCCTGACAGCACAACAACACACAAGAAAGTAAAATAAAAAAGCACAAAATCCCTGTGCAGAGGCTTTCTTAAGTCTCAGGTAATGATGATGTGCAGCAAGAGTATCGAGCCATCAGAAGTGATAATAATCACCACACACTGGTAATTATTTTAGCTGATTATTTTAATTTGCGTGAACGACACGTTTTGCTGTTGCTTCGTCAGGTTCACTCTCACAGCAAAGCAAAAAAATAGTATATATTTCCACCAAGAGTGGCCACTTTCAGTAGGCTTAATTAAACTCTTCAAATTAATCTCATCCTCACTTCCCTTAATGAGATTAGCAATTGCTTTTGTACAATTTGAATGCACAGGGTCAGACACACTACCAAGGACCCGTGAGCAATTTGCAGTGACAATGTTAGATTTCGCACATTTGGTAAAAAAAAAAAAAAACAAGGCCAACAGTTCAGCTTCCAGCTGAGTTTATTTTCTGCTGTTGTGTACAGAAACTTTCTAACAAATAGTTACCCCAAAAACTGTGCAAAATAAAACAGAAATCTCATAAGCCTGGTCATTACTGGACAAAGCATTAGGGCCATCAGTATTCCTGTTGTGGACAGCAATCTCTTGAGTAATGATGGAAAGATCTGACTTTTATTACATTCTCTCCATGACTGCGCACTCATCACTGTTCTTTATTTCTATAGAATACCAATGCGCCCACGCCGGCCAACCCACTGAACAAATGGCACCACAGCTACAACCAAACACTGAGAAAGCTGCTCAGAAAATAAAAGGGCTGTAAAAACTGAACAAAAAAAAAGAAAACAAGCCAATCAAATTTTAGTTGTAAAAAAAATTGACAGGAAATGTGCCACAATGTGCCGTCTCTCTGGGCTTTTTAATACGGGCCATTTTATCAGAAATGTGATTCACCTTTTTGACACAACTGGGTCGATAAATAAATCACAATAGGCATTCGCTGCTACCTCCTCTTCTGCCCAAGCTTCTCTAAATGGGTACGCTGAGGGGACGGGTTATCTCCATGCTGTTGAAGCGATTTAAGGGTTGAAAACGTGGCATCCACAACACTCTCCTAGTACTATGAGAGCTCCCTTTGATGGAAAAAAAGAAGCAGGAAACCGGATTTGAATCGCTCTGTAGCTTTGTGTGTCAATCTTTTTCCTTTTCTTTTCTCTTCTTTTCTTTCATTTTCTTTTCATTTTTGCCCCTACACAGGTCCTTCCCAGGTCAGGCATTGTGCCTTTTTATGACTGAGAACATAAAAGTCATTAAATTCATCCTTAACAAAAAGTGAAAAAAGGGGACTGGCACGATGATGCATTGCAGAAGTAGGACAGCTTCACAGTTGGCAAAGCAAACAACTAAATGGGAATGTAGTCTGTTCATTCGAGTCCAGGAACACATATTTTATTGTGTAGCTGTGGACTTAAATTTAACCAGAAGCTGAACTTCAGTTATCTGTATGAGAGGAAAAACTTTAGTAAACAATCCCCATTACGCCTATACTAGGGTACAGGACTATGACCAATTTAGACAAATGTGTTGGCATGTGTTAACGATGTGTCTGAATAGAATACAAAACACAGATGCAGCAAATTAAGGAAAATATAATAACAAAAAAATGCACGAGCACTCAACAACATTAAAATGACACAGCTAAACAGACTGACATGAGAATATGTCACGTACCCCTTCTTGTTTTACATTCTGGCTGCCTACCGTCTAACCCTCCCACATTCAAGGGGCTTCACAATCGTGACAACTGCGAAGCACAGAGTCTGACAAATCAATTTGGTGCAAAACGTGTGGCCACACAGATTAAAAAAAAAATACCAAAGGCGCTTTGGGTGAGTGCCAAGTGACATCTAGCCCTCCATCAGATGAAGGCTGGGAAAATTGGATTTTGTAATGCAGTCTCACTTTTTTATCAAGTATTTATAATGGCAGTAGTCAAATCAAATTTGAACACAGAGAACACGTCACACTCCGGCACGAGCCAGGGTTTTGCTAAACAAACACGCAGGCCCTCGGCAAACTTGTTTCCATTAGAGGAGCTGTCCATTAGAGGAGTGGTGCTGAAACTCTTAAATGAGCGCATATAACTCTTAAAAGGTTTAACCGAACTTAAGCACACACTATAACCATTCTCAGGATTATGTATTTTTTCTTCAAACATAACAACTGAGTTTAAATTTTTGTAAAGAAACATTACAAGAAATTTTCTTTTATGTCTTCAAGAACTAATTTGGTCCTTAAATGTTTGTTACTGGTGGAGTGGGGGCAGAGAAGAAACACCACGCAGCAGCATGATACAGCAAACGGCAAAACTGAAAGGGCTTAAGAAAAAGGGAGAGGATAATAACAGGGTGTGGAGAAAGAGACGTGAAGCTGAGAGGAGTCCAAGAAACACCACCACACTCACCACCTTCTCAGCACTTTCTCCCTGCGCCCTCGCAAATATTTGTTTCACCACATTCAATTTGATTAGAGCCTGATCTTATTAGCCCAAAAGAACTGCCCAGAGAGCATTACCAAGATAGCCGTGGAGTGACAGGTCTCTACTACAACGTGTCTCTTTGAAACGTCCACACTCACCACCTCCTCTGCGCGGTCCCCCTGCGCCGTGACGTAGGAGATGCGGTACTGGCGCACGTTGGAGTCCTGCAGCTCCCAGGAGACGCGGAAGCTGTAGGTGGTCTGGTCGCTGATCTGCATGCTCCTCACCGCCTGCCGCACCACTGGGGAGGCAAAGGGTCATGGGTCATGTGAGAGGCTGCTGTTTGAAGTGTTAATTAGTTAATTAGTGAAGATGAAGTTATTAAATATGCTTACAAATGCAGATATTTTAAGTGTCTATATCAAAAAAGTGACTGAAGTAAAGCTAAACTAAATCTATGATCATGTACAAGATGAAAAGGCAACAGTGGATATTGTTGTCCATTATTATGTGGACACATACTTATATTCTCCACATTCACATGTGGAACTTATCTAATTTGCTCAGACGTTGATACATTAATAAAAATGCATATATTTAAAAAGATGTCTTACTTATCAAGCGTAAAACAATAGCTAAGAAGCACACTTATGCAGGGAAAATGTCCTTTTAAGCTTGAAATATGGCATGAGTCACAATCCAAAGCCAGAGTCAAACCCACCTATCATCTGACATGAAACCACAAATGTGTTCCAGAAATGCATCTTTTCTATTCAATCTGCCCTCATCTTCACTGCATACATAACCCAACCCCCATACACCTCCTACAGAGCTGGACAGCAGGTGCTGCTGGGATATTTATTGACTGCATGTGGTTAAATCCTCATAAGGAGGAGGTAATTCTGCAGTTACACAAGCTTTCATTCATTTATTCCTACAGTCAGCGTTGGTATTAGCGCAATTTGTAAGCCATCATCTTGTTGTGTGGGTGGGCAATTTTCTCAGCGGAAGCCACCAGTGCTTTGCAGAGGAGCCAAGCTGGGCTTGGCATTAGTGTGCCTGGTGTGTTTACATGGTGGGAGACAGGGGGGATGGCAATCCTTCATGGCCAACAATAGAGCAACAACACATTCACCAGCATTCTTTTTTTTAGTTACCATTCGAAGCAGGAAATCAGATAGCATCATATTAAATACCCTGCCTATACACTATACATTCTGGATGGATAGGTGAATGGATGGATGGATGGATGGATGGATGGATGGATGGATGGATGGATGGATGGATGGATGGATGGATGGATGGATGGGTGGCTGGGTGGATGGATGGATGGATAAATGGATGGACAGAGGGGTGAATGGATGATTTTATTTCATAGAACAGTTCTATATTTTGTATAACATATGTCAGCACTCTGAATAGGGAAATTCAGGTCACTGAATATATTTCTCTTCATGCTCTTTGTGTCGGAATCTGCAGACTCAACAAATCCAGCAGGCGTGCAGGAAATACAGAGAAAGCAGAAAAAAGTAAACTTACCAGCCGTCGTAGTGGTGGTTGTGGTGGTTCTAACAGTTGTGGTTCCGGCAGCTATGAGACAAGTGCAGAAAATTAACACCAAATATTTGAATTTACAACTGCCTTGTAGCAATTAAGTGGTACATTTTGTCGGAAAATGCCTTTGCCTGAATTAAAGAAGGCCCAGAAAGGACAAGACATCAATAGACACAGCTGCATTAAAAGCATATCTACCAGCTGAGAATGCACTACAGCATCTATTAATTGAATCTATTTGTAATGTGTGCCATCAAACTGTATTACCAGTAGTTTCCAGAATAATAGCTGATTCACTCTCTGATTCGTCCCGGTAGATGGCAGACAGAGATACCTCGTACTCGGTGAGTGACTTTAGGCCCGTTATAAGATAAGTGTTTGTTTGGGCATTCACCATCACCTGCAGCAAAACGGGAAGACAAAGGAGACATCAATGTAAGCCACAGTGGACTAAACTGAAGTTTAGAGGGAAAAGGGACAGAAAGACAAAACACACACCATGACAAATGGTGAAAGACAGAGACAGACAGGATGGCAGATAGCCACACACAGGCAGACAGACTGGCAGATGTACAGTGTGAAAGCCGAAAGGCAAACAGCCAAGTTTGCAGACATGTAGACGTCGGTGAACAGAAGCTGTCAAGACAAACAAGACAGGCAGACAGACAGATACCTCCTCTACGTCTCCTTCGCCATCGCTCTCTCCCCACAAGAGCTTGTACAGAACAATGTCGTCGGCAGGGTGATCCCAGCTGACACGGAAGCTGTTATAGCTGATTTCTTTAGTTCGCAGGTTCAGAGGCTCAGGGACTGTCTCTGCAACACAAGCAGAGAATACTCTCATGTGGTCAACACAACAACATACACAAGAACAACTTGCATACAGTAGCCCACATGTGAGTTAACATTCTGAGAAACAGTTTGGCTCTAGCCAGTAATAGCCACATGTTCTGGATCACATAAAACAGTACAAGTTATGTTATGTTATTTAAAGCAAATTCAGACTTAGTATGCAATAGTAGGAGCAAAAAAGAGCACAAAAGTACACAAAAGGTCTAAAGGTACGAGAATGAATTAATCACTGCATGTGTTGTGGCTTCAGTAGCAAGCATGCTGCTGACGCAAGTCTAAGTGGTTATACTGCTCTAAACCAGTGGTTTTCCAAACGTTTAACTGCGTTGTACCCAATGAGACACTCTACCCTGCCAAGTATTCCTAGCTTGCTATGAGTATTTTTTCACATAATAATTCTGCATATTATATGGTACATAATAATGTAGTCCCATTTGGGTTGTATAGAAGATCATTTGAATGTAAGATTTTTTTCCACATATACTATGTATACTTAGAAGCTGAGAATTCATTCACAGATTTACTGTGTATCCCCTACAGTTGATCCAGGTACCCCTAGGGGTACTTGTACCCCAGTTTGACAATCATTGCTCTACACAATCAAGAATCCAGGTTCATACTTGTGGTGAAGCTGCCCTTTAGTGCCTCCGCGTCACCCTCGTCATAAATGGCATAGATGGCCACCTTGTAGTCCGTAAGAGACGTGAGGTTATACAGCATATATGAGGTGATGCGGCCCACCTCGTTCTGTGCCAGATCACAGGAGAAGCCAGATGAAGGAAAATACAAGAATACAGTTTCAAGTTAGAGGTGTACACACTCAAACAGAAAAGGACTTCATTATCAAGTTAATGACTTGGCAACTAATCCACTCAACAACTCAACAGCTCAACAACAACTCAACAGCTAATCTTCCCTCTGTGGTAAATATGCAGTGTGAATGGTTGCTCCTTGTTAAAACTAGGTTGCTAAAAAACAGCTGATGTTCATGTTCAAACAGGGTTGTTACATTTTCGATTAGTTGTTGTATGTGTAAGCAAGGAGATAATGCATAAGCAGTAGTCTTGCGGAGCCATACCTCGCTGCTCTGTGCTCCTCTAGTCTTCACATATGCAATGCGGTAACCTTTGACCTTACGAGACGCTTCATCCCAAGCCAGCCTGGCAGAGCTGTGGGTGACGTCTGTGATGCGGATGTTGCGTGCTGGGGAGAGGGGCACTGAGAGGAAGGCAAGGGCAAGAAAAGAGCATCAGAGAGAGCATAAACTGTAAAAGAAAAAATCATAAATGTGTAAACCTTGGACATGTGGGGAATAAAATCACAACATTGTCATATATATTATGTGCATTTGTTAATTGTTAGTACTTTGTATTCCTATACAGTTTGTGTCCATGTGCTTTCTAGAATTTCAACCAGGCTTAAGCAGAAGATCTCCTGATTGACTAGTCATATGTATCTATGTGTTTAAAGGTGAAGGGTGAAAACATAAACGCTTCTTCCCATTCAATACCACGTTATAGTTTCACTGTGCCACTGTGAGTCACTCACATCTGTTCCAAATACTCAGAACAGCCTCTGTAGCAATAATGTTTATCCAGGTGTCTGGGCCTCCTAATCAGGATTTCCTCATGTGACCAGATAATGTGATGGTTCTCATTAAAGCAGCTGTCTATAGTGATGCATGTTCGTTTGGGGATCACTGTTTAACACCCACTTCCCCACGTTAGGACATATAAACATTAATTGTTCTCCTCTGCAATAAGAGAAGCACAGAAACCTGGCAGTTCTTCAGCAAGGTCAGAGGATATATAGCCTAGCTGTCATACCAAGCTCGTAGACAGAGCTTGGTCTGGCAAACCTCCCATAGACAGGAAGTTCTCAGAGGCAGAATCAATGGATGTCTTTCAAATGCCTCTGTGTAGTACTGCACAGAGTTACAACCAATCAAACCACTGATTCTGATGATGAATGCGTAGCATTCGTTTTTTATTGGTGCTTGATTTTTCATTTTACCAAGAATAGGCAGGTTGGCCAGACTGACTTACACACGAAATTCAATGTAGCATCACAGGCAGTATGGGCAAACCCAAGCTAAAGGATATAGGCAATAAGGGGAAAAGCTCCTGCTCTCTCCAACCATGGCCTGCTTGAATCCCCAAAAGCATCTGTGGTATGACATCACCATTAGAAACTGACAAATGTCTGTATGAATCTAGTTTAGGAAATTACCATCACAGACTAAGCAATGTCTGGATGTATTTATTTTGGGCAATAATTAAGTCAAAGATAATACATTTAACTGCCAATTGAGGATAAAATGTAATTTTCAATCAGGACGGGGAGGACAGAAACAGATGTAGAAGCCCAGCGATTGAAATAGAAAAGGTCAAGACACAGACAGGTGAGGGAACAGCTCCCTGTGTTGTTGCATAAACCATAAACACTTTAATTAACCATAAAAGAGAGTCCCACACCACTCCCCGCTGAAGCACTGCCTCTCTTTCCGTCCTGACTTATGCCCTTGGACTACGAAGTGGGCATGTAAGCTTTGTAATTCACCCGGTGCAGCTAGAGCACTGCAGTTTTTCCATCAGAGCGACCAGGGGCAGGAGGGTTCAGCCTCCTCAATTTCGCAGGGGCTCCGCGCCGGAATAGCCTTAGCAGAGGTGCTCACACAGGAGGGAGGAAATAAAGGAGGAGAGGAGGAAAGAGGGGGGGGGGGGGGGGGGGGGAGTCCTGGCAGAGAATTTTAAAGCTGTGCCGAACATGAGGGGACAGGCAGAATTGGGTTGCTACTCCATAACTACGGCTTCTTCAGCTTGGTTTTACATTGTGTGTGTGTGTGTGTGTGTGTGTGAAAGAGGGAGGGAGAGCGAGAGATAGAGAGAAAGGGAGAGACTGTAAGTGTGTGTGTACTTCTATGTATGTGTGTAGGTGTATTTGTGTGCATTCTGTTTATGCATCTGTGTGTGTGTGTGTGTGTGTGTGTGTGAGTGAGTTAATGACATGGTATATTATATGCTTCCCTAGACACCCATAGTGACCATAATATATTCATGATCTGATTAGTTTGCTATCGGTTTCTGAAGATATACTCTATGGCTGTTCATAATTCATAGCACTATAATTAAGCATCCTTGATAGGCCTTGGATCACATTGCATGCACAAGTCAGAATGACTGACTGAGTGACAAAACAATGTTTTATAATGAGACTTCTCCTATGTGGGCTGTCCAATAATGCAGATCACCGACAAGCCTGAGTAAGTCAACACAGAGTAGGTGGAAAACCTCCTAATGGAAACAGCCTGTATCTTAATTCTCCATGCAAAAAGAAACCACACAGTTATTCTTTTAGTGTTTTTTTTGGTTAATCTTCTTAAATTAACCAGGCGTTTCACTTAGTGTATGTATGATGTTGGAATATGTTTTTCAGAGAGAGCAGTTGAAATGAAAGCTGAACACGTCATAGCAGACTCAACCCACGCCCTCCTTCCGGTTATTACCATCAGATTGCTGTTACAAAGTACCTTCCACCAAGAAAAACACTTGCTGTAATTAATTAATTTCCACTGCCCATCCACTGCCATTAATTTCCACTGCCAAACATGTCAGCTCTCTACCTTTGTCTTAAGCCACCCTTTCTCTCATTTTTACTACACCAATCATTTGCACGTTATTTTTATTTTTGTGTCAACTGTCAGTTTTGTCCGTGTGTGTTTTGTCTTTGCACGTTGAACCTAGCCTGGTAAACCAGCCCCTCATACTTCGCTTCGTTTTGTACAGAGCACCTGGCACAGGTCTTATTGAAATGGCTGGTTGTAGGCAGAATCCTTCCTAGCCAAATCAGTGCACAGAGCGAGTGTTCATGAGCATTAGTTGTTAGTCCATTAGTTTCCGGAAAGCTTTGTAACTTCCTTCACTGTAATGTTTGATACAATCTTTTTACATTTCAGCAGAGTCCACACTTCCAGGAGAAAAACGTTTCTCAATACAGCACAGCCAGAAGTACAAGGGGCTGGTTTGTCAGGCTTTGTTGAACCATGCCTGAGAAGATTTCCTGTTATGACAGACAATACGTTTTTAAACCCCTCCGGACAGCTTCCCTCAGGACTCACATGTGGTCTCCTGGCCAGTCATGGGGTCGCTGGCGTCGTCTCCATACATGGCGTAGACGGTCACTGTGTACTCTGTGTCTGGGGTCAGACTCTCCAGCTCAATCTCTGTCACCGTTTCCTCCACTTTCACCTATGTGCACACACACACAAACATAAATACAAGCTTGCGTGCAGAAACACATACACATGAATGCAACACACACACACACACACACACACACACACACACACACACACACACACACACACACACACACACACACACACACACAAATACTGTACACAAACTGATCCAGAGAATCTTCCTGATTATATCCATCAGAAACAAGAGGCAAGATAAGATTTAACTGCATTTTGACAAAATGTCTGAATGCTAAGCAGATTAGTTATAAGAATGGCAGTCAAGTTTTGAGTCCTTGAAGTAAATCCTAAAAAATGTAGAATCACCTTACCACCTAAAACCAACTAAAACTTAAAGTATAGGGTGAGATTAAGTTCCTCCAGTTTAGAGTAGACGTACATTTTAGTGGCAAATTGGGGGGGCGTATGAGTCTTTAAATGCAGTGCCTGAACATGGTGTGATTATTGTGCCTGAGGGGAGTGTTATCTCCTAATGAGAATTAGGAGCTGGGTAAAGCTCTAATGGACACTCTTAATAATTCCCTACTGCCTCAATTTGACCTCAATTTTCTCTCCGCCTTTTCTCTCTCCCTCTCTATCTTTCCCTTCCTCTTTTCAGTTTCCCCTATCTTACTTTCACACCCTTTTAGTTTCTCTATATTCAGCCCCAGCCCCCCCCCCCCCCCCCCAAAAATGTTAATCTCCCCCCTAATTTAAAATTTTGTAGCCATTACTATCCTCCCCACCAACACCCATCTCCTCTCCACGTCTTTGTGTGGCCATGTGTCCTCCATCTCTTCCTCTTACCTCTTTCTCGTCAGCGGACTCGCCCTCTGTGAGAGGGGCGTAGAGGATCATGTAGCCCGAAGCACCGGCTGCCCCCCTCCAGCGGACCCTCATGCTGTTGTGCGTCACGTCAAACAGCTCCAGGTTGTCCACCATGGGCAAGGCCACTGCAATAGAGAACACAGAGATTTTTAAATGAATAAATAAAAAATGAATAAAAGAATAAATGAATGAAGATAAATAATGAATAAACAGGAAAATACATAATACATAAATAAGTGAATAATAATAAATAAATACATAAATAAGTACATACATAAATAACTAAATAAATAAATAAAATTTAGAGGACAAGTCAGCATTGGCATCTATTTGTCTGCACTTGTTTTCTGCTGAACCTTATACCACACACACACACACGTTCACACACACACACACACACACACACACTAACAGACAGACATCCCACACCAACCCACCCAGCCCAATTCACAACGTTATTAACTTTGAGGCAAGGTCAGCCTGTCGCCGAAATACACGGTCCAATAATGACTCTAATTCCACTCGTCCCATCGACAAATAATAGAAAAACAGAGAAGTGTGATTGCGGACACTGATTACGGTGCCGGAGATAGCTGTTGCTCAGATAGCCCCCTTAAGACAACAACAGAAGGGGATTATATTAGGTAACAGCATCAACGTCCATTTAAACCTAAACACACGCACATCATGATTAGTACTGGATAGAATCACTTTATCATGGCATGGGGCCAGCAGATATAAATAAGTGTGTATGTGTGTGTGTGTGTGTGTGTGTGTGTGTGTGTGTGTGCGTGCATGCGTGCGTGCATGCGTGCTTGCGTGTGTGTGTGTGTGTGTGAGATCTAATTGTGACCCTTTTTTCCCCCCACTATCTCATTCACCTACTGGCTGGTTAATATACTCTAAAGACGAGCAATCTTCCATTTTTTATGGTATCATTGCTGTCTGTTGCTACACTCTATTCAGCCATTAGAAACGAGGGATGCATTAGATTCTTTTGTCCCTGTTTTACTATTTCAGCTTTTCAGTAGCGATTTTGTCTGATGGGCTTTCCGAAGGACAGTAATGCTTTTCCGCCTTGCTATTATATGGTGCTGTAAAAGGAGGCGGGTGAGTCAGATGAGTTAGAGGCACTTACGAGTCGTCTCGGTGCCCCGGAGGGCTTCGCTGGCGGAGTTGCTGTAGACGGCGAACACAGCCACCTGGTACTCGGTCAGGGAGTTCAGGTAGCGCAGCACCACCGTGTTCTCGCTGCCGCTCACCACCACCTGCGCAACGGCAGCCACCAGGGTTATAGAGAAAAAAAAGCATGTGCACACACACATACACACACACATACACACAAATGCACGTACACACACACACATGCATGCACACACAAATGCACGCACACACACACACACACACACAAATGCACGCACACACACACATACGGATACAAACACATACACACACACACGCATACACAAGCAACACACATTCAAAATATGAATCCTTGCCAGGTTTCTTTCATGACCATGCATACACCCACACAAAATAGTCACATACACAAGTCTCACCAACAGCATCCATTATACTGTATATAAACACTGTGTGTCATACACAAAGCATCATAGTCTGGGAGAAATTGGTTAATATGTGTTTTGGGGCACATAGAATGTTTTAATGACTGATCTTAAACAATTTGAGGGTGCTGAATTCGAGTCTGATTGATGCCCTTTTGAAAATTGAGATATTTAAGATGGCGTCCAAGATGGCCAGCACCACACCCCTTACTACATAAAAGCTTATATTTTTGCATCTATTTGACATAGAAACTTGATTTTGTGTAGACAACAAAGCAATTTCAGGATAATGACTGTAATTAACCTCAGTATTCAGATATCTCAATTTTCATAGGGGTGACAAAGTGGCATCAATCGGATTTGAATTCAGCAGCATGAAATTGTATAAGATCAGTCATAAAACTTTGCACCCACCCTAAAACACGCCTATGTTAAAAATCCCACATTCACATCCATCCAGACTATCATAAACACATCCACAAGTCCTCATCCTGAGATAGACAGATGGAGAGAGGCGTCTGGAACCGGCACATGGAGCATGACCGTTAATTTACAGCCGCGCAACGCAACCTTCCCTCACACCTGTCACTGCACAATGTGCTTCCCCTGCGAGTGCTGCAAGCACAGGAAGTGATGAATCCAGATGTGGCTTCATATGTGCATGGTGGTGCTGGAGGGAGATACTCAGGCAGAGGAGCAAAACTCTGGATGTCTGCCAGCAATAACCCTCCTACCTGTGTCTTATATCTCTGGCAGATCTCTGGCATACAGTACAGCGGGTTCATTTTTGACAAATTTTGGAGGACCACATGTTTTTCGAGGACCACACACACATGCACTGACACGTACACAAACACACACACAAATACATGCACACACACACACACACACACACACATAGATACATGCACACACACACACACACACACACAGTCACACAGTCACACACACACAGATAGATGCACACACAGATAGACGCACACACACACCTACACAGACAGACAGACAGACACACGCACACACACAGCACGGACATAATTGCAAGGAGAGAGAGAGGCACACCTCTTCTGGTTTCTCTCCTTTGGCAGGGTAGTACACCACGCGGTACTTCTCCACCGCACCAGGCGCGTGCGTCCAGGTCACTCTGAAGCTCCTGGCCGTCACCTCAGAGGTCACGAGGTCACGAGGTGCAGCAGGACCCTCTTGCACAACTTCTACTTCTAATGTGAGATAAGATAACATAATATAAGATGAAATAAGACAGCATAATACTGTATAGCATAACATAATATAGCATAACATAATATAAGATAAGATGTTTCTTTATTGCTCCCTCAATGGGGGAAGGTTATTGCGGAAGGAAGGACCGCTGGATAAGAAAGGGTAAAGACATGCTGTCTCTGGTTGTACAAAGAATAAAATAAAACTAGAGAACGAAATACCAGGGAATTACACATTACATGAAAATGCAGATGCTGTTGTGCTTTTCTTTACCTGAAGTTGAATTACAAACAGGCCGATTGTGCAACACAGTGTGCTGCCAGGCAATGAATCCATTAGAATTCCAAAAGGACAAAAAGTAAGTTAATTTTTCTTATGGTTACTATAGTTTCTGTGGTTGCTATACTGGTTGTTTCCAGGATGCCATCACAGAAGTGGTTGTTAGGAAATGGCCAGGGTACTTGAGTGTGAGGCTTAGAAGGGATACATGTAAGGTCAAAATCTCACTGCTACTGTCACAGAACAGAATGAAAAACTAATGTAAACTGACATAGTTGCTTATTTTAATGGTTGCTATGTTGGTTGCCAGGTATGTAAATGGTTTAATATGGTTGGTTGAGTTGATGTTGGTTGACAGTTTGACACTGCTAAATAGTTAAATATGTGATTAGTTGAAATTGTTCTGTAGGTCTAGAAAGGCATAGGGTATGCTTAAAGCCTATGCTAGGTTTATTTTAATAGTTTTAATACTTAAATTATTTAATAGTGAAGTCTTGCAGTAATGCGATTTTGGAACAGTTGTCAGCAGAGGAAACAGCTGGCTGAGTCTCGCAATATGGCATACTTAACGACTTGTGATTTTTTTGTCTGCAACGTTATACGACAGCCTGACAAAAAGACTAGCATGTCAGAGAGTTGGACGAAAGTGTCCATTGTTAACAGTGGTGGGAGGCCTGTCACCAGCAGTCAATGGAAACCAAACAACAACAAACTGTCTTGTAATGTGGCCAGTATCCTGACCAAGACCAAGAGGATTCGTGGTTCTACGGTCTTATAGTGTGACATGGTCAATCGTAAACGACAATTATAAATGACAAAAAAAAAAAGGTATAAACTGACCCTGCATTTCTGCAGCTGGTCTGAACACCTGGCAAAGGATTATACTGTTTCATAATTGCTCAATGTTAAGTCTATGGGGAAATGTTGATTTGTTTTTAATTAATATCTCAAAAAGTATAAATGTGACAAAAAATGAAAAATACATTTCCAAGATCTACACAATGCAGTTTGAACAAAATGTTTACATAAAACGGTGTGAGCCGTTTAAGAAGAAGTAGAAGAAGAATGAAAAACAAGACTTCAAAGAACAGTACAGAGCATTTTCATGCACTATAATAAACAAACAAGTAGGAATAATAAGTAAAAGCTACAAAATACAGAGAGAAACAACTAGAAACAACACATCAGAGGTGTCAGGTGCGTTGTTACTGTGAGGAAATGAAGAGAAATTACGCCTCATTGATTTCTTAGTCAGGAGTGAAAAAAGTGCTGCCAGATCCTTACAGTTTGTTGTGACTGTATACGGCAGGCTTACCATCACAGAGTTCAATCTTTTAATCATTTCACCAAAAAAAGGTTAATATTTTCTGATGTGCTAGATTTCCGCCCGTAGAAGTGTTTTGACACTTCTGAAGTTCCTCATACAGTATGTCACAACTACATAAAGTTAAACCTAGTAGTTGACTTATTAGTAGTGTATTTTCGCAATAGGGTTAGGGTTAACGTTATGTTTATACTTTTCTTAAAATGTTTTTGTTGTGCTTTAAAATGTAGCGGATTAGTTTTTGTTTATATTGTGTTTTTTGTAGTGGTTGTAAATCAGTTTGAATAAAAGCATCTGTGCACCATATTATAAAGTTCAGCATTTTCCTATCCACCCAAGCCGAGCAGAGGGATACCAACCAGTGGTAGTGGTAGTGATCTGCTTGTTGAGCTGCTCCACGCGGTCGCAGATGACACGGGTGAGGCCCTCCACGATGCTGTTCATGTCGCTGAAGTCGGCCACATTGTACACGTGGGTCTCCTGAGGTGGGGAGGCGATGGCCTTCAACTCGTTCTCGTCTGCATTCTTGACACCTTCACAACACCATCACGACAGTAGTTAACAGTCTCCATTCAGGGGATTATTTTTACACATGTATTTCATGCATGATATACCTCTGCACATATGTATATGAACCTTTTAGATTCCCAAAATTAATATTTACACCTCGCTTAAAACCTTAAAAAAAAAACTACAAAGGCAAGAACAACAATTACCTTAATGTCTCTATGTAAAGTTTATTTAGATGTCTGTGGCATAAGTAAAAAGTAACACTTAGAATTTCCATGACTTTTTATGTGAAGTAGTTCATGAACAACTATCCTATTATCACCTGTTGTCACTTTAGATAAAGTAACAGACAGTGATGGGAAACCTGTATTGATGCAATCCAATGCCACATATTCCAAATCATCTCCCTGTGTGGTTAGAGTAACGTAAGAAAGGTGATTTCACTGGTTAACTCTTCTATCAGGTTAATGAGCTGTGCTAATAAAAACCAGCTCATTTAGTGAATAGCTGGAATGAAAATGTGGTACTGGATTGTAGCTGTTAAAGCCAGGTTGCCCATCAATAGTGATGGAGCTAATAAATTAATGAATGATTTGTTATTTATATTAGGAAACTCTGACAGCTTACCAATGGCGAAGAGCTCTATTCCTGCATTTCGGAGACTCTGTGCCGGAGGCTGCACGTCATCCTGTGATTTCCCATCTGTGATCAGGATGCCGATTTTGGGGATGCCCGCCCTGGCCCCCGCCTCTGTCTTAAAACTGTTCTCCAAAATGTACGTCAGCGCAAGTCCTGTAAAATCATGCTTACATTATATTCTCCACATCCTGTTATATTCATAGACTTAAGACACGTAATTAGTGCATCAGGCACTTTGGTCACACTCTATTTCGATGGGCCTAAACATGGTCGTGGTATAGAGCGTCTACAGATGCTGAGACTATTTAAACTGATAAACCATCTTCTGAAAAGCTGTGTCTTGGGGGTTGGCTTTGATTAAGGTGATAAGTAGGTAAACA
Source organism: Setipinna tenuifilis (assembly GCA_030347295.1). Classification (NCBI taxonomy): domain Eukaryota; kingdom Metazoa; phylum Chordata; class Actinopteri; order Clupeiformes; family Engraulidae; genus Setipinna; species Setipinna tenuifilis. The sequence goes on from CM059283.1 coordinate 15,137,709, forward strand.
ATAAAATAAGACTGAATTTCAACAAACCACTTGTAAAGTCTGTGGGTAAATAATACAAATAAACTCTAACCAGCACTTTTCACCTGGCAGGCCACAAATAACCTTTGTGTGTAATGAAATGCTGTTTGCTAAACAAACAATAAAAAGATTTAATACAGGTGACAAATCTATGATGTTAGCATTGTAAGCATGGTCCCTGCTAGCTTAGCCTCCACTGTTGACATTTAAAGGGAAGTACAACAAATAGCCCAATCTGGAGCATGTTAGTGTTAATGCACTGAATGCATATTGACTGTGCCTCAGTTCCCTCTGGGTATGTTTGCATTCAGTAATCTTAATTACCAAGTTGAAGGAATCTATGTATCGATTAGGGGGGAATTCATGGAATTGCTAGGACCAAAACAAATGCGAGGCAAAATTGTTGTCCACCCGAAACTACATCTGTAAATGTCTCGTCGAGGTATTGACTGCTCGGTGTTCATTACAGATGCACTGACTAAAGGGCCGAGGTTCTGTCGCTTTGGGCAAAGCAGCATTGTGAATGCCAGAGCCCCGGCACTGCATCAAGTCCATTTACCGGCCAGCGGACACTCAGGTGAAAAGCACACAAACAAAGCTGCCAAGGTCAGGGGGAGGTGCAGCAAAGGGGGTCTGTGAGTACCGGTAAGTGTGTTGCCTCCTTTGTATGGCAGGTTCTTCACAGCGTCAATCAAAGACTCTTTGGTGGTGTGGGCATTCAAATGCCATTCAATCCGTGGGTCACCGCTGTACTGTGCCAAACCTGAAATGAAAAAATATATGTCCACATTAAAAGCCAGCCCTCCAGAATGAGTGCTTCTCATCACATTGACACACATGAATCGCAATGACTAAGTAAAAAAGGGTAATGCCCAAAGCAGAACCTGAATAAATAATCTTAAAATTACACCAGCTACATGAATTAAAACTATTATGGACATTTATGGACATTACAGAAAGTGAGTGAATGTTAAGAACAAGATTGAGATCTACTCACCAATTCTGGTCTTGTCGGGGCCCACTGAGAAAGCACTGACCAGGTTTTCCAAAAAAGCTCGGACCAGGCGGAAGTTGATGCGGCCGATACTCCAGGAGCCATCTACCAGGATCACGATGTCCGCAGTAGCTGGGATCTTACAAGTGAACAGTTCCACTGTAAAGAACAACAGCGAGATTAATTGTTTTTAACAATAGATCAATGAAATTCAAGGAACATTCAAACAAGTTTACAACTTTTGATGTGCAGTCTGGGTCCAAAAAAGAAACCACATAACATGTTTCAGTGGTCTATTTGGGTCATGCCTTTGAGGTCTGGAAATTAACCAGGTACAACACCCTTTTAGGAAATTTGAGTGTTTGAAAAGCTGTGTATAAATCCTTAGGCCTTCACTCAAGAATGAAAGAGCCATGGGCTAAAAGCAATGATGTGCTCAGACTGACTGGCTATGCAAGCCAGCATACAGCAAGGACCAATGGTTTTCAGATCAGACACTACAACTACTACTGGCATGACCTAAATGGCATTTTTAGTACCACTGATTTGACAATTTTTATCAACATTTTTTCACTCAGTCAAAAGTAAATCACTCTGGGACTTATTTTTTTGCCCCAACGTTCAGTCACTGTGACCTACAGTTTTCTTGACAGCCATCTGACAGGATCCTAAACGTTAATTCACACTGACTGAAACATGTTGCACCCTGAGCCATGTATGTGAAATATATTGCTCTAGAATCCCAGAGGAGACAGGTTTATTCTGAAGCCCCAATAACACTTAAATCAGAAGCACTTTGGGCACTGTTTCTCCAGCAAACTGCTCTTGTACAAAAATATAATTTAACCCCTGTGAGGCTTGTCAGATATCTGCTATTACCATGTTGTAAAAAAAAAAAGTAAATGTGCACTTGACACACACTATTCCCAGTCCATGCCTAACTTGACAGGACGGGGTGTATTGTCATTCACAACACACACTCTTTTGTTAAGCCACACTGACACTGAGAAAAGACGGTTCGATGCATTTAGTGCAAATCAACATGTGGCTCGATCCACGGCCCGCTGGAGTCCTCTGTGGTTTGGGCCGATCTGATTAGTTGTCTTTGTCACAGCCTCGCTGGCAATCCTGCAGTAAATTGCCGCAACCCTGATAGCTCTCAGTGACAGCATGTTATTTTTTTTCCCTTCCTCCTCCTCCTTCTCCTCCTGCCCCGATTCTCAGGCAGGCCGACGAAGAAAGCCATGCTGGGAGGGAAATGCAAATCTTAACGCCGAAAAATCGCCGCTCGGAGCTCCCTGGGGAAATAAGCAAACATGAAGAACATAGTGAGCTGATTGCGCACAAACACAGGCATCAGTTAGTCATCAGCACAAAACTTGTCTTGCAGCGGAGGGGAATCAGAAAGCGAAGACTGAAGTCTTTTCTCCTCTGCCAGGCATGCATACGCTTAGCATACATTACTTGTCTATACTTTTTTTTTTTTTTTCTTCCTCGAGATCTGATTATCCCAAATTCCCATGGGGCTGTGCTGAGTAAGGTTGAGCAGATTACTTTGAAACAGAAAAAATGGTGTAGTGAGAGACTGCAGTTCGTAAGAGGCTCTCGAATGTAATGTAAAAAGGGAGTGGACAACAAAGGACTTTGTGCAACAAAGGTGGTGTGGAGACAGGCAGTGTGGGGATGACAGCAGTCCAAAAAAAAAAGAATAGTTAAATGCCGTAGCGGTTGTGTGGAGTGGGCCTTAATACAGCAGGTTGTAGAGGAAAAGATAAAAAGCGGGTAACGAAGCAGGAGAGAGTAGAATAGATTCGAGAACAGTACAAATGTGAGTAAAGCAGGTATATGCTCTATAGCAGCAAATAAGAGGGAGGAAGGAGAATGAGAGACCGGCACAGACAGGTGTGGAGTAGATAGGTTGATGACATGAAAAGAACAGTTAAAAATGAAGGTTCGGAGACTGTAGAGGGCGATGAAAGGAGAGTGGATCACATCAGATCAGTCCCACGTTAAGTGGAACAGAAAATGACAGATCCGTATAAAGCATCAGTAAAAGGGGGGAAAAAAGTGCCCACAGTAAATGTATGTGCCGCTTATCGTGCTGTGACACGTCGGAAATTCTCAGAAGTAACCTGATGGTGCTTTCCCTAAGTCATTTGACTTGGCAAAGACTGCAGAGCTAAAGGAGCAGCAACCCTCACCCACTGCACAGCTATGCAGCTCAATTACCCAATACACATGTCCCTACAGAGTCTCCAGCTTGCTCCTGTAACAGCAGCAGCAGCATGAAAAAAGGAAAAAAACTTGTGTGTATACATACATAAAAATGAATTACGAGTGTTGACATGCATGTACGCATGCACACAGGGTACAGAGTCAAAGAGGGTAATTTGAGGGGAATGTGCGACAAAATGAAAGTAAATGGAGTTTACTCTGTCTGGGTTTTACAGCTCACTGTGGGAGAGCGGGGGGCCCTGTGCATGCGTTAAATAAGAGGAGCAGCTTTGGAGCAAAGACTGCCTGTAATACCAGGGGCCCCTGCTGTCTGTAAAAAGACTCCAGGCTGTGCTAAGGAGAGATCTCTCCCTCCCTCTCCCTCCCTCCCTCCCTCCCTCTCTCTTCTGACAGCACAGAACTACGTATGACAGGAAGGTCTCCAGACTAGGGGGCTTTGAGAGTTCACAGGGTCAAAGGGTGAAAGGTGGCCAGGAGATTGCCAGTGAGGAGGGGGAATGTAAAAGTGTCCTTCCCCAGCTTAAGAAGATTTGCAACCAGGTAGAGACAGACACCTGTGTTTTGTTGGGTGTGACAGCTTTCACTCGGCATTCTCTGAATCAACACGGACATGACTAATCTCAGGAAACGGCGGACTGGCTTTAAAGAACAGCTGTGGAAGTTCATGTAGTAATGGAGTTACACTCCCACTTCATTTTCGGCTGCCATACAGAAATCAATAGACAAATATTTGAGAACAGTCTGAGTCAGGCTGTGCATGCCGTTGGTACATATACTCAAACGACAACATAAGAAGATCTATTTAAATAAACTTATTTTATGATTTTGAAGCCATAAAAGTGCTCGATAGTAGAGTTACAGCTGTATTGCTTTACTTGGATGGTTTGTACAGATTTGTACAGCAGTCCTGATGTATGTACTGCTTGTGTACCTTTAATATGCTTTGGCTGAGGTCACCTCAGGCTGCCAATGACAGCTGTGTAAAGCACATCTTTGTAAACAGCATAAAAAATACAAGCAGTGCATCAACCTAAGAAACCGCTCTCTTCAAGCTGCTTTAGTGAGCCATTATTATATGCTCAGGGACTGCTGAATATACACGCTGCCTGGGCAAATATTGTAAATGCACACTCACACACATCACACATCCAACACCTTACTATACACCTACATACAGTGACACAAACACACTGTGCACACACATACCTGCAAACACACACACACTCTCTCTCTCACTCTCTCTCTCTCTCTCCCTCTCTCTCTCACTTACACACACACACATGCACACACACACACACACCCATTACATGCACGCACAAAAATACAAAATCATATAGTATACACAAACCAACCTTGTCCCCAATAACAAATCACACACACACAGATAAATATTATGTGCACTTTTCACCCACCCCCTGCTTCAAACCCCAAACGCATACTGAAAGTCTAATTGCTTCAAAAATAAGAATGCTGTGCCTTTTGTCTTCTTTTTCTCCTTTCATGGGATCAATCAGTGGATGGCAGACCTGCGACATTAAGGAGTAAATCGATTTCATAATCTTTTAATCTATCTAGCCACGTGTCAATCACCCAGTCACTGCCACTGCTGCTGCCTGAAATACCAACAGAAAGTCATTACCAATGCCAGACAGCCAACTATGTGCGACAACATGTTAGAATGTTAACAAGCTGAAGCTCCCTGTCGCCACCTGAAATAAGGGAGCCTGCTTGATTATCTGATCCTGCACAGATGCGTATTGATTACCTCAGTGGTGACATGGCTTTGTGATATCACCTTAGTGAGAAAAAAACGAACAGAAACGTGGCCAGGTGCTGAGGATGGAATTTGAGCAGTCTGCTACTGTGAAAACGAGGAGGATAATGCTTGTAAATGTAGAGTTACGCTGCCAATATCTGATGCAATCGCTGACACTCCTCGGAAACCACAAACTTGCAAACCTGCGTGGCTGACAAACCATGAATTAAAAATGTCTGCTAGATCGACCGACTCCATTCCAAAAACTCTGATTTGACAAAATAAAATTCCTTTTTTAAAAAGTTGTATTTGTAATAATAATAAAATAATACAAAAGGGAAAACATGTCATTTTGCCATCACCAAATCCGATTTGCTGTCTTCAGGATCTAAGTCACTGTGTCACCCTGAATACTGTTTGTAACTGCTGTTCAATCACGCCCAGCTGCCTCTGACCACAGCATGGAGCAGGACTGAGACCCCAGTACTCTCCTCTATGATTTTGTGGTCCTTTGTTCAAGACTGTCAGGCAGCAGACCATATGGCGAGACTGCCATACTGCTGGCAGCGCGGGGACTTTACATGTTTATCTGTCAGCGTAAGTGACACAAACAAACAAGCCGCTGACATTATGATGAAATTCTGGCGCTCGCGGGCCTACCCCAGGGAAATTACCGCATCCCACGGCACTCGGCACATATTCAAATGAACTTTTGCTGTGCATTTAGCGGTTTGTGGAGTGCCCATATGAAACAAAGCATCACAAAGCATCACTCAGACTACCAAGACCACACAAATGTATGGTGTGCATGTGTCTGCATTCACAAGTGTCTCATGTGTGATATATTGCGTGCATATGTTTGCACTGCTGTATCTGTGGTCTGCACTGGTCAGAAAAATGTTACAATGTATCCAACAGACGTGAGTACGGTTTGCTTTCACATATGCATACTTCTAAATGAACCAAAATACACCATGAAGACTATCGGCACCGGGGCCAGACTAAAACGCGCCACTTTCTGTAATAATAATGCACTAAACTGTACTGTTCCGTCCAATTTGGCTTGGTTGTCTTCACACCAAAGTAACCATCCCAAAGTAAGTGAGATAAAGTGGTCTGAGACCACCCCTAGCGGTCTCGGACCGGTTGATTTGGTGAGCACTTAAGTACCGAAACTGCATTCACATCAACGAAAACAAACCGAACTAAGAACTTTTGGTTTGAATGGAACGTTTGGTGTTTACCAAATGCTGTAAATGTACAAGCACCCTTAGTGTGATCATGTATGAGTATGTTTTGGGTTTCTGTTCATTAGCACAGGTGTGCATGCATGTATGAGTATGAGTGTGTGTGTTTGTGTGTGTGTGTGTGTGTGTTTGCACACTATGCATACTCTAAGCTACTCTATTTTGACGCAGTGTGTGTTTGTGTGCATCTGTGTGCTGGTGTGTTTGCATCTGTGTGCTTGTGTGTTTGCATCTATGAGCTTGCTTTTGTGGCGGACCACTCCCAGCGGTCTTCTACTCAGCATCTGTCAGGTACAGCAGAGATTTCACTCCGTAAGTACTGTTTAAGCTCTCTGAACAGAATGCTAATTACACCTCAAGATACCCCTTTGTTTATCTAAAAATAAAATCTCCATCCCAGCACGTTCGAATTGGTAATGTCAGTTTGGAGCTGACAGGCATTTAGAAGCCTGCGTTTTGTAAGCCACGCCAGTAACTGAGCAAACTCCAATCTGCCTCCATTCCCTTCCCCTTTAGTTTCTTGTCAGGTGCTGAAAAACTGCCTGGAGGTTACAGGATCCACCCCCAAATCTTTCGTTAATTGACTTGCAAGGAAGTCTCAAAGGTGGAACCTGTGCAGTTCCTGTCAGACGGATGGTGCCTTTAACGTATCCTAGTTCTCTCTCTTTCGAAGCATCCGCCAGCCAGGGGTGTCAAAGTCGTTGCCTCTGCAATTTATCCCGCACCTCCAAATGATTCTGTCAAAAAGCCTGAATATTCACTGATATGGTATTTACCCCCTCAGACATCACTCAAGGTGAGGAGTGAATGTGTGGGGTGAGTTTTGCCATGCAGATATGCAGACCTCTGTTCTGCAGGCGCTGTTTGTTTCGGGCTTGGGCTTGATTTGTTGATTCATCCCTCATATGAAGTGGGTCGGAGCGACAGTCCCTGCAACCCCCTTTTCGCCTAGCGATCTATTTTTCTTCGCCTCTTGTCGTTCGCTTCGGAAACCATCCCGGGGGAGAGAAGAGAATTATGGGAGTCACCCCGAGGTAATGCCAGGCAAAGCTCAGGGTCAGGAACCACAGGCGCACAAAAGCCGGCCGTTTGTTATGTGACGCCGTGCCTGTACTTTGGGCATTACGTCCACCACTGCTAACAACAGAGTGAAAAGGACCGGCACCCCGTAAATCATGCATCTCCTTGGCTCCCTTAGTTGGGTGATGGTGACTGAGCACACAGATGCTTGCCAGTATCCGTGGGCTATGCAAATCAGCTCTTGAGAACTTGACAATTCTCAGGCAAAAACAAGAAGTTTTTCTTCCCCTCCTGCTAAATGGTACAGTTTCTTAGGGAGACAGCCGTGTTTATCACACTGTTATCTGCCTCTTAATAGCTACAGATTGATGTAGTCCACATCCTGTGAGGAGGCCTAAGCCTCGTAGTTGCAAAGAAAATTTACAGTGCATTCTCATTTTACAATACCTACTCTGTTTGGTTTATGTGTTTGTGTTGTGTTAGTGGCACATAGAGTGGACAGAGAGCATGTGTGTCAGTGTATATGTGTGTGCACATAAGTCTAAATGTGTGCGTCTGTGTATATGTGTGTGTGTGTGTGTGTGCGTGCGTGTGTGTGTGTGTGTGTGTGTGTGTGTGTACGTACAGCGTACAGTATGTGTGTACTCCAGGGCCTATACCCCTGATGAGTGCCATATTAGGAGCCATACTGTGAGCTCATTACCCCACCTGTCTCTCCAGATACATTCCAATTACTGGTGTGTAAACAAATGGCCGCGCAATTAAGGGTAAACAAACGAGGCGTGTCCTCTGTGCAGAAAGCGTTCAGTCCCATGCGTAGCACTGCCTGCTAATTCTGGTACAGAGAACATCCTCTTCTCCTGCTGCAACCTCCCAAGCCCCCACAGGAACAATACTACGTCTCTTTCAAAGAGTCCAAAGACATTTCAGACTAAACTGTAAACTATAAATATATAAATATATAGCTATATACTACACAAGTAGAAATATAGTTCACACAGGCATTTTGCACCTGACCTGTTAATTCTGGTACAGAGAACATCCTCTTGTGTCGCAACTCCACATGCCTGCATTGGAACAACACTACATTTATTCAAAATCCAATGAGACTTCAGAAGAAACTATAAATATGTACTGTCATATATACTATAAGCTGTAACGTTCATAAGTTCATGTACACAAAATGACAGTACATCAGACTTTAGTGTGCAGTAACAATGCAAGTCTTCAGCCTACAATATCTATTACAGAATTTCAGTTAACATGGGAATGTATGGGCATACGTATTTCAGTGTCAACTTCAGCTGCCATGTGTAAACAAACAGCCATCTTGCTGTAGCTCAAAAAATTCAAGGTTGTATTGTGAAAGCCAGGGAAACAAACTGCCATTTAACCCTTACCACCATTTCAAAGTAATAATACTCTGCTGCTATCATTCACTCGCCCTCACCAAACACACACAGACACACACACACACACACACTTACACTATAATTCCAGCGTGGCTGGGGATGTGAGTCATGACTCCCCATGAGGTCAGGTGACCTCCACCCAGCTGTGGCTGGAGACACAAAGCAAGACATTTGTTTGTTGTGGTTTCACAGTGTTTCTATTAGCCCCTTAAATATTAGGCCTGACACTCTTTCCCGGCCCCCTACTTTAACCAGCTTAATGCAAAAAAAAAAAAAGGCGTCCAGGAAGCCAAAGGCATGCCTGCAGGGTTTTGCACACAGCACAGAGAGGAAAAGCGAGGGTAGGGACTAGGCAGGGGAGGCGAGGCGAGCTCCTATAAAACAGAAGTTCAGAGTGGAAACAGTGGGCATCCCGAAGAGAGTCATGATAGCATTTCAAAGGTATTCTGCAAGTGTGGGCACAGACGGCTTGGGAGAGGAGCCAGCAGAGAGAGAGAGAGAGAACTGGGGGGATGAGAAAGAGGTAGGCAGTGAAGGAAAAAAGAAAAGAGAGACAGATAGAGAGAGAGAGAGAAAGAGATAGAGAGAGAAAGAAAGACATAAGGAAATAAAGAAAGGGAAAAAGGGAAGAGTGTATGGCTCAAGATAAGGTGTTAGATGCTTTGAATGAAAGCACATGGGATGCCGAAAAAAAAGGGAGTAAACAGGAATGCATGGGTAGTGAAGCAAAAGCAAGCAAGCGAAACAAGAATTAGGGAAGGGTAGTGTTTCAGAAGAAAAGCAAGACTGAGACAGAAAACAAGAGAGAGAAAGCAAGAGAGAGAGAGAAAGAGGGAGGGAGGGAGGGAGGGAGGGACAACGAGAGAAGGAGAGAGAGGAAGAAGGTGGGGGAGGAAGAGAATGTGAGGGAATGAGCGCCTGTTAACCGAACGAGATAAAGAGTAGCATTTGCTGCTTAAATCTGCTCAAGCTGTCTGCTCCTGTGCCCACAGGCACCGCCTGTATCTCCGCGCTGGCAGAGAACCCGTTTCAGATCTGTCCTCAAGTAGTTTTCTTTCCAACATCCTGCCGTGAATCTCTCACTTTCCCCAACGCTTGAGCATCTATGACAGAGCACCCCCCTCACCAACCCCAACACACACACACACACACACATACACAAACACACATACACACAGACACAAACGCAAACACACATACACATACACATGCAAACCCAACACACACACAACCACACACACACACACACACACACACACAGGCACACGCGCACACACACACACAGGCACACACACACACACTCCCACTCCACCCCCCAAAATGATAGTCTTCGCAGCCAGACACGTCAACAGCCAAGCTGTCTTGATCCAACACCAAGGGAGCTCCACAGCAACCTGTTACTATCCGTGTCTCCAAACGCTCTCCAAAAGTCTCCCGCTAATAGCACGTTTCTCTTGATGCTCAGTTTTAACAACGCTCCTATTCTGAAATACGGCATCTGTGTATGGCCTACGCTCACATAAACAAAATGTAAAAATATATAACAAAAAATCATCCACAAGACAAGATAAGAGACAACACCCCAACCACACAACACAAACACACACACAAAAAAATACACTCTGTATATGCCGCAGTATGCAAAATTCCTGACAATCTGACATACTGTACTGTCCTAACATTGAATCCTTAGTGGAACTTGTTTTTGTTGTCTAGCACATCACATGGAACTTGACATTTAGTCTTAAACTGTATCACATTTGAAAGCTAGTACATCTCTAGAGGAATGCCCTGATGAACCTGACCTAATCAAAGACTATCGCTTTGTCCAAAATGTTCACTCAATTACTATTCAGAGCAATACAATAGTAAGTTACATTAGCTGGTTTCTTACATAGTATACTATATGGTGAATAAGCAAACATTTTGGATTTAGCGTATGAAGCCAATGTTTATGGACTGAGACGACAGTGGATAAATACACTACATTTAGGGCAACTCTAAGCTGACGTGGAATGTTAAGTGAGGCGTCTTTGAGGTATGCAGGATGACGGCTTTGAGCTTACCTTGGCTCTGGTTGATGTATACCACAGCCCAAAACCTATCCTCTGGATCCCCAGATGGAGGCTGGGTCATGGCCTCATGTGGTGTACTGACTCAGGCCAGGATGCCTTTTTTTGCAGATAGGTCTCCTACATCCCTAGTTTCTCTCAGCGTGGGTTTCCCAGTTCCTCTTTGCCACAGTACTTGTTCCAGAACAACAGTCTGTTAATGATTTATTTCTTAATCCAATATGGTGCCCAGCACGTGCAGTTTTTCCAAGTTCCTCAGACAAAAAGAAAAGAGCTTTAGAGTCCCTGTGTTTTTTTTTGTTTTGTGGCTGGTAGCTTCATGATGAGACTGTGAAAAACACTTCACAAGATCTGATGATTGATGGATCTCTTTAATGGCTACTACAGTTACCAGACGTAGATCTTATTAGCACTGTACTACACAAAGAAACATAGACAAGCTGATGTCACTGCCATTGGTCTCTTGTAGGGGAGAAAAAACCTTCAGACAGTAAAAGTCCATCCTACGTATTAGTTACAGTCATTCACTAAATCAGCTGATTTTAATTAGCACAACTTGTCAGCCAGGTAGAGGAGCTAATTCATGAAAATACCTGTTTAAGTACGCAGGTAGAGCCATTTCATGGTAGGACTCTATTGTTTAATTGCTGTTGTATACTGTCCAGTCTGCATGTGTAGGAGGTGTGTGTGTCTGTAGTGTCCCTGCTCTGGGAAACTTACTAAGGCGCATGCATCTACATGTGTGTATGAGGGTAGTCTGCTTACTCTGTGTTTCTCTACATCTCTGTTAGCTTACTATGTCCTCCGTTTTGTAAGTCGCTTTGGATAAAAGCGTCTGCTAAGTGTAATGTATACTTTACACGTTTGGAAATTAGTCAAATCACAGCTTAATGTCCTATCTGTTTTGACACATGTTGTTTGTTTGCATGTCACACCATGGTCCTGACACATGCACTTTAGTTTCAGTGTGTACTTAGTTTATTACCAAGGATATCACAAGACAGTGAACTTACAATTGGACATGACATGACCTTTAACCTTACCTTCTCTGATCTCATTGTCCTCCTCATTAGCTGAAGGATCTTTCTGTTTCTGTGGCTGTGGCGCATTTTCATGATTTGCGTTTGCCCCTTGTGCTGCAATAGACAATCATCGTCATGATCATTATCATTACCATCATTACCATCATCATCACCATCATCATCATCATCATCATTTTTCTGCAAAAAAAAACATCTGCATTGTGTGGCACAATGACAACCCAGAGGAAAATATTGCTTCTCTTTGTCGCTAAGAAATTAAAAAAGATCTTATTGACTGACTGATTTGTTACTCCCAAAACCCTGATTAGGGGACAAATAACAGTATAAGAGTATTTGAAGGTCAGAAGCTGAACTTAAATTGAACTTCAGCGCTTCAGGCTTCACTGGACACTTTCGCAGGGATGTTATTTAAGAAGTAGGAGTCACAGGCCAGGTCTTACAGAATTCTAAATTGCTTCTCCTAAAGGTCCCTTACAAGAAAAGAATAAAAGATCTTATTTGTTTTTAATAGACAAAGACCATTCTATAAAGCAATATTTTCTGTTATGAATAATTAACATAGGCTAACTCTAATTGTTTGTCTCTTGATATTTGTCTACCTCTCTTGAATCCTTAGCTGATGAGTTCCTTACCCTTGTATTGTCCCACGAGCGGCTTGCTCTCCTTGTTCCCACTTAGAGCCACCACTTTAAAGTTGTACTCCTGGCTGGGGTCAAAGTTCTCTATCACAGCCTTCCCCTCAGCCTTAGACACTTGAATTTCCTTCTCCGCTCCCCCTACGGTGCAATTGGAACAGACCGACAGGGAGACAGACATTCATTTTAAAACACACTTTAATTAACAAGCGCTCTTGTTTAAATCCGACGTGGGGTTGATGTTTTAATGAGAGTCTTCGCCTTTTACGCCTCTACGGGCTCCAAACAAGTTACTGTATGCTCCCAGTAGTGCCGTGAGGAACGAGGTGTTTCAAATAAGCTGCACCGGCCTCTCCACCAGTGAGAGGGGAGCCAAGCATGCAGCCTACTGCTTTGGGGCACACTCACATACAGACACAGACAAGACAGGCAGAAGAGCCTCCCTGCTCAGACGCACCTACCCTACATTCCTTTAGGTAGAACCCAGAAGCTTCTGAAGACTACTGGGGCAAAGTTGCGAATGACTGCTCCTTCAAAGCCCTCCTTGGTCATCCCACAAGACAAGCAAGTTGTTAGGATAAGGATCTTTAATGCCGACAGGGGTTTAATGCCTTATCCGAAAAGTGTTTCCTTTTGGTCATCATTACTGTGCCCCATAATAACCAATCACTGTGGTCTGTGTGCTGTGTTGAAGTGTCACAACACAAACCACTCTGTACCCTATCAGGGTGAGAATCTACAGTAATAATCTGACAAAGTGATCTGCTGTTGTTCATTGGTTTTTTCACTCCATTTCCAGCCGTGCCTGCCTACGGGCAACAGATTGCACAGGATATTGTGTGGGCATGTTGTACGACCAGAGCCGTCAAGCATATTTAACTGCGAGGCATGCCAGAACGTTTTAGTTATTCAAATTACAGAAGAATTCCATCTTGGGAGCCTGCCTGTGTGTTTGTGTGTGTGTGTGTGTGTGTGTGTGTGTCTGTGTTTGAGAGAGAGAAAGATAGAGTGTGTGTGTGTGTGTGTGTGTGTGTGTGTGTGTGTGTGTGTGTGTGCGTGCGAGTGTGGGCTTGCGTGTGTGTGTATGTGTTTATTTTCTGTACCCTTTAAACCTTCTACTAAGCCTGGTTTGCAAACTGAGCAAAATATGATAATGGATCTTGGACCTGTATTTACTATGCACGACACAAGCAATGAACCAGCTGATTACACAAATGATTGCGCCTCAAGGTGCAAAAGAATGCCCAATGAAAACAACTGGAACTGCATACAACACGCCAGCAACAAGAAGGACTCCCATGACTACACGCCAATAAAAAACATCACTATGGACTTTTACCCATGCACCTTACTTCAAGCAGAGTTCTCTTACCATGATGGGGATAAAAAAAAACAATGCAGCAACACAATTTCGTTCCCTATGACTGAACAGAGTGTTGGAATTAGTGAGCTGTCTGCCATGTAACTAGAAAACCATTGACCGTAGCTGTGCACTGAAGGGGCAATGAGTTATACAATGATGGGCAACCTGGCATCAGAAGCTACAATCCAGTACCACATATATGTTCCAGCCATTCATTTCCTCAACTGACTCTAATGAGCACAGCTCCTCAGCCAGATAGAAAAGTTAATTAATGAAGCCACCTGTGATTTGGAATATGTGCAGCTAGATTGTAGCTTCTGAATCCAGGATGCCCATCACTGGTTATATAGTCCAAAACATGCTGCAGATTCAAAGTAATGTTTTTACCCCCAAGATTTGAACTCTGAACTGGCTAGGTCTGTGTATGTGGCAAAGAACTACTGAACTATATACTAACTGCTGAAACACCGAATATGTGACTATGTGAAGTCTGCTATGCGACTATGTGAAGTCCACGTGAAGCCAAGGCGGTGGCTTTGGATTTGGCCGCCAATTTGGACTAGGTTTAGGTCTAGGTCTAGGTCTGGCTAGGTCTGTCTGTGTGGTACAAGAACTACCAAAACGAGTACGAATGTCTACGTGAAGTCTACGCAAAAGCCAAAGGCGGTGGCCTGGGATCCCGGCCGCCAATCCTGTGGCAATGAGGAGGCAGCTGCAGATGCAGATGCAGAAGCTGTTCTGTGCTGTCCTGCTTTACTGCGCCTCTCTCTCGCTCAGTCTGACACCCTCTCCATCACGGTGATCAACGCTCCCTTCAGGCCAGGCCACCAGAGTTGGCTGCTCACACTTGAAGAGCGAAAGCCAAACACCAGTGGGGAGAAATGAGCCTGAGTCAGCCTTAAATCAACACGCAGGCAGACAACTGGGGCACAGCCGCAGGTGCGGGTTTAATAGATCTGAGGAGCTGAGGTCGGGTTGTTGGAGGGACAAAAGAGGAGAGGAGAGGAGAGGAGAGGAGAGGAGAGTGAGGAGAGGAGAGGGAGAGGGAGGAGAAAACACAACAACAAGAGGAGAGGAGAAGAGAGGAGAGGAGAGGAGAGGGGGAGTGAGGAGAAAACATAACAACCGTTCACAAGTTCAAAATCCCTCTTAAAGGGTTAAGTTATGGTTATTGCCATTAATTGCTGCTAACAGCCAGTTGGAGGGACAAAAGAGGAAAGGAGAAGAAAGGAGAGGGAGAGGGAGGAGAAAGCACAACAAACGTTCCCAAGTTCACAATTCGTCTTTAAGGGGTTAAAGTTGTGGTTATTGCCATTAATTGCTGCTAACAGCCAGTTAAAGCAGCTCCTTTCCTGTAAACATTTTAAGGCCAAATCCAAACGCATAAAATGAGGAAAGTTGGGTAATTTGTGGGGTAAAGTGATTTCCAACTCTGAGAAAGAACATAAAGTTCAGTCTAGGATAACAACAGTCTCAAATCTATTATTCTGAAAATTGGATGTGGAATGGAATAGTTGTTGCAAGTTGGAGAAGAGTGAAATACTGTTTTTTTTTCATGTTGCCCAATTCACACCTTGCTAGGGTAACATTACTGTGGATTCCAGTAAACACTCAATATGCATTGTGCAATGAATTCTAAGTGAATGCACATTTTACTTTTTACATTTTACTGCAGTTATTTATAAATGCAATGATGCAAATTGTCAAACTTACCTGATTCTGGACCATAGATGAGCTTATAGCCATCAAGATCCCCTTTTGGCTCTTTCCAGGACACACTGAGTTTATTTGTGCCCAGTACTTTAAATCGCAGTCTTCTTGGGGATGAAACTAATGGAAAAAATGTATCATGACAAAACTCTGTCAGTCATCTCAGGGTAGACAATGATGTATAGTGACTATAAGAATATGGCCACATGCACAAACAGAGAGCAGAAGGGGCAGTGGGTGGGCTTCAGTCTACTCAAACCTTGTTACCTGTTAACATACTGCTTCATGTGAAATTGCTTGTACAATAGAGCCAATTCTGTGTTTACAGTCAGCAGTGAATATTAACTGACAAGAAGACTGAGGAGGAAGAGGAGTGTATAAGCTTGTCACTCCAGCAACAGGATTTCATATTAAAATGGGCCCTCGGGGACAGTTTTTCAGAGAAAACAGATATCATTATTAATTAGAGAAGATCGCACAGATGCAGGTACAATGTCTGTGGCACAGCAAATGTAACCATTACTTTCAATTTGTTCAATGACTCACACTGACCTGTGTAAAATCACAGTCCTTACTTGGCTGTTTGCTTACTCAGACACGGTGACCTAATCTACAAACCTGTATGGCATTTTTGTCTGTTAAATCTGAAAGTAAATGATTAAAGTTAATGTTAACAGATGGTTTCAAGACAGACTGAACCCCACATACTGCTTCAAAAGAGTGAATTCTCCATCTGTTTTAATAAGGAGTCAGAAGAGACTATATATAGGCACAAAAGAGACAAGGAATATGGCGGAAAGCACACATGTCATAATCAAGCAAAGTCTCATTCTCTCTCACAGCTAAGAACTGCTTGAGTATCCATAGCAAGCAGCCATTTGTGTCAGAGAATCAACAACAGGTAAACACCACATTTACATGGATGAATGCCATGTTTTGACATTTTTTCCTTTTTACTGAACATTATGCTATACTTCTTACAAGAGAATGAGACTTTTTTCATTAGAGTCTGCTGAGAGGAAAGACTGGAAGAAGAAGTACAAAAAAGAGATAGATATACTGGAATAGCAGTCCTAATGTCTATTCCTGCCTTCAAGGAGGCTAACAGCAGATCATCCATCCAAGGAGCGGAGAGAAGCAAACTACTTTCACCATTCCTCATTCATGTAGGCCTACTCCACATGACTATCCACTACATCACATTGGCATACGCCATACGCCAAGCCCAGTGCAGATTCATTCACATTTTAAAACGAGGTCCATACCAAAGAACAAAATTAAAATAATTTAAAATAAAATTAGGATGCAGCAAACAATCCCCACAAACACTACTGTTTGTGTGCTCATCAGCAATAGAGCCCTCTGATGCCACTGCACTTTTTGGATCGCTACACCTGGATCGTCTCCACCTGCTAAAAGCACATTGTGCTTTGGGTCATAAGCAGTTAGAACATGGCGAGACCCGGTGAAGCGCACCCATAAAGCACGTGTTAAAGTTTTTCTATAATCTTAAGATTAGGTACGGCCAAAATGGAGGGGATGCATCATAACCATAAGCAGAACACTGTGCTGGGCTCACCAACCTGGTCAAGAGAACAGGGCTTTGGACCATCTTAAATGTCTCTGAAAGGAAGAGCTCTTAACTCAGTGCATTATTACATGCCAGTCGAGTGAGGCTTACTGTAAGTTGACTGTGCAGTTAGAGAGAGGGTGGTTACTTCTTTGTCCTTGTTAAACGGATGTCTTTCATTCAAAGACAATAATGGAGTTACGAAGGTTTCTGAGACAACCAATGTGAGCATCTCGAAGAGAACACAGTTTATTCTCAGAGTTTTTGTCTGAGGTACATAATTCAGAAATGGAAAGCTAGAGGTGAGAAAATATTTACTTGTTAATGCAAAAGTATGAGAATAATACCAAGCATGCAGAAATTACGATACTGCAAGAGGTAACAGGTAAAACTATTTCAGAGCTGCTGTTTCTACACATATATTCAGAACAGGTGACTACGACTAAAACCTGTCACTCAGCTAATCTCATGCAATTCAATTACATTTACCAAGGCAGAGAAAAACCTAAAAAAAACTAGTCTAAAATATCCTTCAACTGTTGAAAGTCCATGTTGGGACAAATCTTTACACTCCCCAGTAAATCCTATTCCTGCCACAAAGAACTTAATGAAAACATGGAGTGAGTAATCCGGGTGGACTCCTCCTCGGCTAACGTCTCTTAACGTGTTGGCTGGATGCCCTGCAGACAGGGCCGGTTCAAGTCTAAACTCAACTGGGTTTTTGGGGAAGTGTGAAGCCACCCCTAGGGAAAGGAGGTCTTTGGTAGTTCTCAATCAACGACAGGTCTCTAAAAAAGACAAAAAACTCTTCCTGAGGACAAATGTGCTCTTGCAAGAGTAGTCATGAACTCAAATGTATGAGTTGCGGGTGATTTACAGCCACATAAATGAGTTCCTCAGCAGGCCTTTCATGAAAACAAACAAGCAAACATGTAACAAGGTGTCTGACATTAGGGATTAAGACTGCAGGAACAAACACAAAACACGTATGAGACATGAGAACAAAGTGATACACATGACACTGACAAAACATGGACCCTTCTGCACATCAAAAGAAAGACAGACAGACAGACAGTTTAAAGCACAAGGCATCACTGAGATTACCTTGACCCTGCACCGGCAGGGGAACAAGCCATCCTAAAGCAAGAATCAGCAGAGAGCTGAACCCTGCAACCTGCATCTTTGTGGATTCAGTGGGCACCACGAGCAGGTCCCTCCAGATCCAAGAGCACGACTCAGTCCGCAAGCGATAAGTGAAGTTCAATGAAACCTGTGCAGTCTGTCATTACAGCATACATGAGACAACATCTGTACCAGCTTTGAAAAAACTTTCTATATATTACCTACTCAATGTAATTTCAATTTCTTAAACACACTTTTTTATTTAACTTGCGTTATAGGCTGCTCGTTAGGAAATGATGTAAAAAAAAAAACCGTCCACCTGAAAGTTAGGCTAGTTTATTATGAGTCACTACTTAAGATGAACCTATTGTAATAGTACACAATTGTACACAAGAGCCAAGGGGACTTCAAGATAACGTGAGATATAGCGCATTAAGCTTATCACTAAAAAGTCAGGAATTCAGTTCAGGCGTTATTGGTAAGTCGATGTACACCTTTATAATGACTGAGCAAAAAAAGCAAACAAAAGTACAGCGACTGACAATTCGAATCCATTCAATAAATGTACATAACATTACAAAGTGAAATAGCGTTATAAGGTGGTACATCTCAAGCAAGACCCTTCAAACAAGGCGCAAATATAAAACAACGTCACCCAGTAAAATATAAACACTTACCTGTAAAGCACATAGATTTCAAAATGCAGTGTCGGAATTTTCCTGTGCACTGCACCTTGAGTCTGTCACCGCGGGCTGCTCGAGCAAAACTATCCTCAGCTCGCGCGCTGGCAGTTGAGGCATGCGAGGGTGGGTGTAACTCGCGTTGCTATTCATTCATCCATCCCTCCCAGCTATTCATTTCTCTACCGGCTCGTTTATTCTTGAGTGAGTGAAAGCGTCTCTGGGCAACCAAATTTCTTGTCGACCTCATTTGCTACTGACCAAAAGGTGAAGCCTAGTAGGTTAGTGTGTTGATAGAGTTTACAAAAGGTTTCTTCAAGTATAGTTATCAGACAGGCATTTTACAGTAAATGTATGGTAGGTGCAATCTGAGATTTAAAAGTGTTATTTTTGCATTACAGATTTCAACATTGATTTTGTTTGTTTTCAGAGTCATTAATAGACAGGGTTTAAGCACACCCTACACTCATTATGTCAGCATCCAACAAGCTTTTTCCAGCCTGAGATGTTCACATTCCTTGGTCCTAGCATCATCATTGGATGGGCGAAGCTTTTCTTGCCTTTTTCAGATCCAACAATCTACCTGTCATCTTGTGGCATATGTACAACAAAGTACGTCATTGTACACCTATTCTTGCACTAAAAAGAAGGGAAATGTAAGCAACATATTGGATTTGTTCAACCAGACGGGTGTTTTGAACAGGTGTAATGTTTTTTTTTTTATATGTAAGGCATAATGCCTGTTCTATACCATTAATCTTTCACTGGATCATCATGACATGACTGTAATTATGGAACATTTATGCCCTAGAGAAACATTTTAAAACAGAGCACAAGAAACATTAGATGCAATTCTGACAACATAGAATGAAAACAAGGCAACTAATAAGTGAAGAAAATATTTCCCATGGGCAATATGGGCATGTTTACAGCTGCAATGGTATTAAAAATAATCATGTGCTTTTATAACATTTATTTGTCATCAAATGGATTGTAATACTCCCAGAAACACCCAACAGCAGTAGGCATGGTATGGCACAGATATCAGTGTCAATCTAGTTGCATAACTGACCTCTTTATATATCTACAAACAGTAAAGGAAGAGTACCCTCAGGCTCCCTGCCAAGCAAGGCACACCCAGCAAGGTGATGGCTATGTGTCTCTACAGGTTGTCAGGAATGTTGAAGTCATTTTCACATAAGGTCAAGGCCAAACGTAGTGCAGAGCGAAAGTTTCTGTTTGGAATCAAGCCCCAGGAGTTCTTGCTTTTGCATGAGTGACAGCCCAGGTATGGGTCTGCACATAAATAAAGGGCTAAAACGATAGAGATGGAAACGATACATTTTACTGTTACTTTAAAGTCCGGACAGCACTGTCACAGCAGGTGAAATAGGGTCAAGAATCTCCCTTTCATCCATTACTCAAAGCCTATGCATACCTTCAGTTACTGAAGTACAAGCTGATCATTTAGAGTCAGAATCATTTCATCCTGTTCAAAAAGACATTGGTCTTCTGGTAGTCAGTTGTAAGAAACTCTGGAATGGTGTGGCTTGGACACGTCATCAGAGGTAAACCAACCCAGGCATTTATGTCATGAAGGATTGACCATCAAGGAGTTGCACCAAGATGAGATTTAGGGAAAAAGAGCAGCCCTACCCACCAACATTTTCAAACAGTTTTCAGACCTAAAAGCTTTTTGCACCAAACCCACCAAAATACTGACCTGACCTCTGACATTTTAGGAACATTCCAGCTGGGGAGGATTACCCTTGAACCTGACCATACGCCTTCAGGCCATTTTCTTCCTGTCAATTTTAATAGGTCATTTTACAGGCCTAAGAACCTACCTAAATTACCCTAATAGCAATTAAGACAGCTTAACTTTATCTGTTTTTAAGTGCCCTTTTAAACAATTACACAGTGTAAAATGGACAGCTGGACTAGCTGCCTGTAGCTTAAAAATTAACCTGAATCTTAAAATGTAAATGACACAGACCTAGTTGATAAATGCAAGCAAATTAGTTGTGGATGAACTGCATCCACGTGGAAAGACAAATCCCTATTTTCAAAAGACCTGGTGCCTTTCTTTCTGTTCCATGATGGGTCACTGGAATAAATAATCAGTAATAGGCAAAGCACACACTGCCATCTGCTGATGCTCACACAAACTCTGTCTGTGGCTGCTTCGCTGCCTTTCCACGCCTTTGAAGGTGAAAGAGGCAACAGGCACATTTGAATGTGGACTAAGAAATAGATTCACTTAGTCCACTTACAGAAACTGCCCAAAGAAGTTAGTATTTGCGGAGTCAAAAGAAGAAATCTTTGCACTAGTGCACATTTAGAATAGAAAGGATTTTACAGCCTGATGAAATCGTTACTCTAAGAGGTGTAACCTGTGGAACAATGAAGTTTGAAGATTGTGCGAGCACTTCAAAACGTAGTCTGAATGCAAACCGCACTCGTAAATTCTTAGGGCCATCCACAAAGCGTGGGCTGCAGGCAGTATATCAATTCAGTGAGTTAAAGTTAAAGGGGTCAGTGAATAGGTTAAGTTGTTTTTTTTTTTTACTTTACTTTTACTTAAAATGGCAGGTGACAGGTCAAAAAAGAAAATGATGCTTCCTCCAAAATGACAAAACTATAGTCTCTGTCATATGTGATATAAGGCGTGGGCTAAATCTTGGCTGAAAAAGCAAAGCTTTTGAATCATTGTCTCCATCTACTGGTTAGTTACTGTCTCTTAGCACTGTCCCTTCAGTTGTGTGGTTATGACAATGCCATGTAAATATTTGCTTTGAAGAGAAAACACTGGCCAAAATAACATATTTTGTTGATAAATAAATGCAATTGTACCAATTATATTTCATATAAAATAGCTTACAAAAGCAAACAGCACTAAAACATTCATATTCTTAAATAAAATTAAATATTTCCTGGAATACATTCCTTTATATTCATACACATTTGTCAAATGTTTTACTAACATACAGTTGGTATGAAACATCACCACCACATAAATTAACATAAAGTCTAAATTAAACATCACATGACATTACACATTCAATAGCACTGGTGGAGAGGTACGTGATACATTGTCAATTTCCTTAAATTGATATTTAATATTGCACATGCATTCCCAAAAATTAACATTATGCCTAAAATTTAGATGTTCTTAGAGGTCAGCAAATCAGTATATCAAAGCGGTTTGTCTCTATTATAAGTCATCTACATACACAGATTGAGCATGAAAATGCTAACAATAATTGCCACCCCTATCTATGAAATTCCTAACGCATGAGTCAGTGAGCTTTCTTTGACCTTTGACTCCATTAAACACTCTCTAACAATCTTAGTTGTACTGACTGAGTACTGACCTGATTTCTTGCAGAGATCATACAAATACTTATCTCTAAATGAGCAAAAAAAAAAACAACCAAACAACCAAAAAAAACAAAAAAAAAACAAAAATGAACATTAATGGATGTCTAGTGAAAAAACAAAGAAGAGATAGTCTGATATTTATTGACTAAACATTACTGGCTTATCTGAAGTGCTGGTCACTTTTTCCAGGTAAAGTAAAATTATCTATAAGAGACTATGCTGCGCTATGTTATTTTGGGACGTAAAGGGCAGGATTATATTCACTCAACATCATTTCGGTAGAAAACAAATGGTACCCTGCCACATAAGTAATGCTACATGTCTTCTCTTATCTTGATTCTGTGACAGCGTTGTTGTTGCATTCCCCCACTGAGATGAATTGAGCTTGAAAGTAAGCATAGAGCCGATGAAAGGTCATCCTTTGTCTTAACTCTCAGGGAGGCATGATGGGAAGGAAACAATCCGGTGGACAGAGGAGATGGAGAATCATTAAACATCTGGATGGACAATGTCCGTTGTTGTTATTGTTGTTGTGCTGCTGCTACTGCTGATGATGATGATATTGATGATGATGATGATGATGATGATGATGATGATAATGACGATGACGACAATGATGATGATGATGATGACGATGATGATTTGAATTTGCTCTCACCTCTCTCTCTGGACATACTAGCAGCAACCAGCGGCATTTCTGACCTCAGGGGTCGAGGGGCTCCATGACTTCCATGACAACAGTGCGAGGGCCGGTGAGAATGAGGTGGCTGACCGTCCGGTAGTCCAGAGACAAGGCGTTGACTCCATTCACAGACACCACAAACTGACGCATCTTCAGAGCAAACATTGATGAGAAACAAATTTTAGTTCTCAAAGTTATCTAAGGGTTTTAGTTGAGGAAACTGTTGATGAACTGGTGATTCAGGTTTCAAAAAGAATATCATATGTGTGAGAAAAGTTGGACCAAACAACTATATTGTTTACTACATCACCGCTTCTTTTTGTTTGTAAGTTTCTTTCATAAGCTACATAAGGATTAAACAGCAACATACATCCTATCTACTAAAACTATTCATGTAGAGTAGACTAAAAAGATTAAAAATAAGCTCAAAAGTTTTTTAATCCCTTTTGCTCATTGCAATTCTGTTCCCTTTGGGTATAATATTATATATACATTACATTTTCTATAGCAAATGGCCTCAGGTATAAGGAACATTGGGAACTGGGTTTGGCACTTTTGTTGTAAGTTTTGTTGCAGTAACTGTCAGGCAGGTTGGTTTAAATCTAAAAAAAAAATCAGATATGGTCTGCACAGAGGGAGAGCTGCAGTGCTTAAAACGACCCCTAATAAACCTGTATGTGGCAGCTCTCTAGTGTGTGAATCATATCTGACTTCTTTTCAAATTATTCACTTTTGTTCTCATCCTGCACCCACGTGAAGTAGGATTGGGGGTGGATGGATTTATACTACACTGTAAATAATCGGTAATAAATCTTACTTTCATTCCCACCGCTGCAGCAGGACCACTGGGGTCCACCGCTTGGATGTGACAAGGGGCACTGCCCCTGACCACGAAACCCCAGCCTACATCATCCCCCACGATCTGTGAAGAGAGTTAAAGTTAGCCAGGGCACAGGACACAGAGGGTGTGTTGGAGAGATTCACATTATCGTGGAATGCCATCCCGACGGAATAGGTTTTTAATGTAATCAATTTTTTAGAGGCCACCGACATCGATTTTAGTCTATTTAAAATGTATGTGTGCTAATATTCTTATTAGCACTGGTTGAAAGATAGCCTCTCACTCTCAGAAGGGATGAATTATTGATTACTATATTATTTAAATGTCATTTACTACTTGTGATTATACAGTATGCTTGTAGAGAAGTGTAATGGTCAGTGCACTTACAGTGAATGTCCTCTTAATGTATGGTCCCCCTGGTGTCTGGAGTTCCTCTGGGCTGACCTGCCTCCTCACAACTGTGAGAGAGATACAGAAGTCGATGTATATTACGGTTATGGTTATCGTTATGGTCTTTAACTTTCTCTCATAAACAAAAACACTTGGGGACATTTTTAAACATAACAAAAATAGTTTAGGAAAAGGATTAACATAACTACAAACAGTTATATGGGTCAATAATAATCAGAAACAATAAAAAAGATGTCTTAAAATATTTTCTATACATCTTTAAGCTGTCAAGTATTAATTGTCCCAAATGCTAGTTACACTGAAACAGGCCTTAGACCTAGTCATATGTCTTTTCCAGGTCCTACCTGACTTTGGGTTGTTCAACACAGGCGAGTTGCCATGGCACTCAGCGTCACTCGCTCTGCTAGGCTGGCCCCCAGACCTGGGCTTAACCTCTTTAGATGGAGAGGCTAAAGATACAAGAAAGAGACAGAGAGAAAGAGAGAGAGAAAGACAGAGAGAGAGAGAGAGAGAGATAGAGAGAGAGAGAGAGAATAATGAGATGAGACAAGGAAGGAGATTATGTGATTAAAAAGATAGAGATAAAAAGCAGTCATAGTTTCTTCTACTGTGTACATAACTTAAATTATTCTGGAGAATAGGGGCCTTTGTAATGCTCTAGCGTATTTTTATTGTATTTATTATATTATGCTTAGCTTCTGAAGACCTTGTACCCTTAGAAAAGTTAGAGATGGAAGGAAGAAAATAAGACTTGGATGTTCTTTTACCATTTTAATAATAGGCCACAGACACTCCAAAGCTTTCTTTCAGTGAACGAAAATGTGTCAGGACCACATACACTGGAAGTTGGTTCACCCTTTAAAAACCTTTCCACTAAAGCCACGTATGTGGTGCTATGTCAAATATAATATACACAACTGCTCTATATATGTGTTTAACTACATAATAAAACCAGTAACAGTGTAACTTCTACATTGACAAACTGCCTCCTTATCTTGGGTGAGAGATAGAAAAAACGGGAAGTACATATATAAAATGGCCTCATCCATTCTCATCTCAACAACATATGGAGACCATTGTTATGACATTCATTATGTTACCCCATGCCCTGTGAAATGCAAATTTAAGAAATTCCAACAATAATTTGAAAGAAAACAATACGCATAAAACCACGGCAAGGTGAATAAACACTTTAAAAATATAATTTAGTGTTTAATAAATGCACAGTCTTAATCAAAATCCTCAGCCGCTGCTGTGGAGATCCAAGGTTGATTTTAAAAACCGGCTTTATCAAGTGCCACTGTTTACCCCTATTTGTGCCATCACTGCATTCCAAGCAAGCTAATATTTACCTACTACCCTGGCAGTGGGGATTTGTGTTGCATAACACTTTTTATCAAGCTGTGATTAAGCGCCTCTGAGTTAAATTAAAACCCCTTAGACACAGCACATAGCAATGTGCGGGCCAACACAGTTTGTAAAACTGCATTTCTAAAGAGCAAACTGTTGTGTCTCCACACTGACAAACTCTGACGTGCTGGAACAAGGAGACTTTTTCTTCTACTTTGTCTATAGAACAATACGTATCAGTGTGTCAAGTGTTGTGTCAGATGCCTATGTCATCAGAGTGGCAGGAAAGTCATGCTGTGTTATCTTTTTCACACTAAAAGCTGACATTACGTATAGTGAGTGCTAGTTTTGTTTTTCAAAGTGTAATTACAAAAAATCATAATTAGGAACGCTGTCACATTTAAAAAAAAATCTAACAACCAGTCTCCTAAGGTGTCCTGAGGTGACAGACATTTTGCAAAGCATTTACAACAACAGCAAAACAAAAAGAAAAAAAAGAAAGAAAGAAAGAATAGAAAATCAGTTATGCCCCCGTCCCCAGTCACCCTGTCATTATTACCATCATTACTGTAAGTGCCTAAGACTTACGAGCTGTGCGGGGTCCCATGTTTTCGACGCCCCCCAGGACCAAGACTTGCCAACAGAAAGTGCCAAGAGAGAGAGTGTGCAAGGTGAGCGTGGCTGGAGCTACACGGCGGGCGCACTGATCTGGTGTAAATGTTAAACTAGAAAGGCAAACACCCGGCAAGCCACACCGCACGCAGTGGGAGGGGCCAGTACGCCTTGTTGCCAGGCTATGGGAAGGTGGAAGAGATAACAGTCTGAAAAGAGCAGAAATCACTCATCCTCAGTGGACAGACAGTGGACTGGGCCACAGCGACACAGCGAGGGAGTTTTTTTCCATTGGTCAGTCAGTAAGAAAGGCAAAGCTCAGAGATACAGGACAGTTGTTTTTTCCTCAAGGTGCAAAAAAAAAAAAAACATCACAACACAATAGCGATAGACACACACCAGGGAAAACACAGTCACCACAAAACAACATCTGGAGGCATGCCTGGCTTTTTAATAACTCTTACAGTGACACACAGTGCATTTCTTACTTAGTAATACTTAGTATTAAGGAGATACATTTTAAAAGCAAGTTGACAGACTTACAACATACATTGCTAAATGTATACTTGTACAGTATTTTTTTGGTAACATACCCACAAAGCTCACAAAGCAAAAGACCTCTCTGTTTCTAATGTACGGTTAGTATTACACCTTATCCGAAACCCTAATATTGAGCTAGATCCTGTTTGCCTCATCAACTATAAACTACTCCGAGAACAAACACAACCCAACACCATGGACTTTTGTGAGGGCCACATTTGATGTCTTTAATGAATGCTTCATATCCGGCTGACCTGTGGCAATGTTAGCTTGTTTGTATGTCAAGCCTGTTGACATACTTCACAGCGGTGAATCAGACAATGACTTGTAAAGAAAGGAATTAGATCAATACTTGTCTGCTGGTCAACATTAAGCTGTGAGATTGGACTGAAAGGAGGTCAGGGTCAGGTTTCTGTGTACCACTTTTTGAATAATCTTGTCTTAGGGACACCATCCTTGACAAACATTACTGCATTAATCAACTACTTACAGTCAAACATCACAACTAATTCTCAGTCACAACAGGATGGGCATTATGGACAGATTGGTGTTGTTTAAGTTGAAGTATGCCTCATGTCCAGAGACTACTATTTGGCAAACAAAACAAGCCACGTTTCTCTTGCAGATAACAGCTCAGTCATTTTGTCAATACATGATCTGTTGTCAACATGTGAGCATCAGACGCCAGTGACATCATCCACGCCAGTATCTACAGCTCTGTGCCCTTTCCTAACACAAAACAGCAGTCCATTCTTACAGACCAAAGGGTAAATCTGTACCTGCTACTGCACTACTGCCTAGTACAGTACTGTATCAGTAGGCATAAATTCATAGGATGCTACTCGGTGAGAGCAATTTTTGGTTCAAACACTGTAGTATAGTACCACATATTACAGATCGCCTGGTTCTACCTGTACAATGAATACAGGTGGTGTCAATAATTACCTCCTCAACCTGGCTGGAGGAGTCGTGTGTTACTAGAATCCGCTGATTTTGTGAATGGCTGGAACAAATTTGTGGCACAAGATGGTAGCTTCTGAAGCCAGGTTGCCCATCACTGCATGCCCTTTAGTATGACTTTTAGACTGTCAGTGACTGTGAGCTCAGGGAACCCACAGCACATGTCAAACAGAAAATGGAAGACTGCAAAAGTTTAAAAAGCAGAACTACAATGGATGACTTTCACAGGGGGAGGAAGACAAACACACAAAATGGCTGCTACTTGAATGGGTGAGGCTGATCACCTGTTGTGTGGTCATTTCCACACTGTGTTCCATAAAATTAAAACAAAGTAGCAATTGAATATGTAATGTTTGCTCATTGTGTGTTTGTACGTACCAGATGTTCATGTCACACTCACAACAGGCACAGTGCTTTCCAGAAGAGAGAAAACAAATAACCATTGTCTCAGTTCCATCATGAATTAGACTGTAATTGTGTGACACGGCACCCTGTCACAGTGTAACTGACTTACCTACGTGAGTAGAAGGCTATGAACTAGATCATTTTGTATCGTGTCTGTGTGCAAATGTGAAGCACTAACATCTCTTACCCACATGTGGCTTGAAAACAGCAAAAAAAATGTGTGGACAAAGTCTCCCCCTGTAGGCCACAAGGGAAATGACAGCAATCGATGGTGATGTGGACTGGGTGGTACTGGAATGATCCTGGACTCCCTTCACTTCCTCATTGGACCAGCAGAGGGAGCAACGTTAAGCTGACGTTGGGATTTCTTTTTTCTCTCTCTCTCTGGAAGTGGGGTCCAAAAAACAGCAAGTCTGTGCAGGATGTGCATATGGGGAGGCCTCATCATAGTTGTTGATATGTGCAGCAGGGTTTGTCTTTCCAACAGAACAGGAAGTTCTTCTGCTTACCAGAAAAACTGTTGCCACATTGACCACACAGTTACACAACAAAGTCTGTAAGTGTGTATGTGTGGAAACATTGTCTGTGTCTTTAACAGTACACTTCTCTCACTTTCTCTCCCTATCTCTTTCTCTCTCTCACACACACACACACACACTCTCTCTCTCTGTCACACACAAAATGTAACACACACACAAACAGACACACAGACACAGACACACACACACACACACACACACACACACACACACACACACACACACACACACACACACACACACACACTGTGACTGTGTGTCTGTGCTTGTACATGTGTGCGTATGCATGTTCATTCGTGTGTGTGTGTGTGTGTGTGTGTGTGTGTGTGTGTGTGTGTGTGTGAGAGAGAGAGAGAGTTCCCTGTATTAGCTTGCTCAGCAGATGTGCAGTACTTCTCAGCATTTTCACTGTATTCTTGTATTGCTGACTTCTTCCTTTTCACCCTCTTTTACATCAGTAACGTTACACAATGGCATGGTCCCCTTATCACTAATGCATACGGGCAAAAAGGGAGAGAGGCAAAGCGCTCTGCAGCCAGCTCTTAGTTGGATTTTGAGAGCGGGGTACCATAGTTGCACAACCATTGGTGCTTGTAGCTCCAGGGCCTGTCTGTGGATGTCCCTGCATGTTTTTTCAATATACAACACACGAAGGCTTACAAGAGAATGAAGGAGCTCTGCTGCTGTGTTTACACAAGCATCAGTCTGGTACATGAGGAGAAACATGGCTATCTGTCTTGTTCATACCTTGACATATTTTGTACATGTAGTTTAATAAGTCATGGCCTGCAGGGCACCTTATGATGGATATATAACCGTTCCTTTACAAAGTCCGAAAAACCACTCTTGTTTTTTTTTTTGTTTTTTTTGGAGAAACAAAGACCATATTCCCATTTGGTCATAGTGAGTTCAAGGCTTTGTGCTTGCATACGCATGCACACACGCACACACCACATGCAGATGTAGCTCTAGTTTCACCTGGCCTTTTTAAGGTGCCAAAACAACCAAAACTGAGACTTTGGGACTATTGACAGTAACCACAAGACCACGCTGTTGTTCTTTTTGTAAGGGGTGTGGGAGCCTTGAGCTGTGCCAGTACTGAAGATCTGAGGCTGAAATAGTATCCTCCAAGGGCTCAGGACCCCTAACGTGACGAGGAGAGGCCAGTGTTATGGGGTGCCTTTCAACCACAGGATATGAAGGATTCTCAAGGATGACAGGAAATGTCAGGAGATAGCACTTTTCTTCAGATGTATGATGACAAGTCTTTGCCACAAAACCACAACATATTTCTGCTGGCTAGGCATAAAAACAAAAAGGGAACAAAATGACATTGGCAACCAGAACTCTGAAAGAGAACTCACAAACCAGGACACTGCTGAGATAGGACCTCATCCTTACCTTTCAGCCGTTTTATATGTTTGAATTCCACTTAGTGTGCACTTTAGGAAGTCAATATTTGCATAAACTTTGGTCGAAGTACATCCGTGCTTAAGGACTTTTGTCAAACAATGGCAGCACGAGTTTATTTGAAGAAAGTTCATAACATGTTGGCCATAAACTGAGAGGGGAAATGACAGCATAACCTGTACAGTATGTGTGTTGAAGAGGTTGCTAGACTTTGGCAAATATAGTTTAGTATTGAATAAATGTCTGTTGACAGTGGTAATCCAATCCACTTGATTTATTGTATTCAATTATTTATTTAGTTTGTTATTTTATTGTTTATTTGTTCAGCAAAGTGGTGGCCTTATTGATATATGGTGTCCTTATTAATACAATGTTACAATCATAGAACTGGATTCAACCTTACAGGTCTATAGAGGTTTCTCAAAAAGCCTGGAGTCAAGGGTAAACTCATACTTGCCTTGATCAGCTAGATTAGCCCTGGATCTGCACAGTCTTTGGGCCAAAGATGTGGAACAATGTAGGCCTTGTCCAACTGGACAGCCTGTCAAACCCAAAAGGACACACAAGGTGGAACACATCCCCATCCCATCAGATAGTACTTTTCAAGGTGAGTGAGGACATTTTTTGCATAAGGCCAACAAAAGCCAGCCAGAAAGACAGACAGCAAGGAAGAGAGAGAGGGACAGACAGGGAGAAGGGGAGACAGAGAAAGAGAGAGATAGAGAGAGAGAAAGAAAGATAGACAGACAGACAGGGAGAGGAGGAGACAGAGAGTGAGAAACAGAGAAAGAGAGAGAGAGAGAGACAAAGAGAGAGGAAGAGAGAGAGAGACAGAGAGAGAGACTGCTTTAAAGAGGAGTTAATTAAACTCCACCTCTGCTAAAAACGAAACCTGACTCTCTCTGGCACCGTCTCAGATCTGGCTGTTAATCATAGCCTCTGGTAAGACTGGGACGGGATCCAATCACACAGCGGATGCTGGGGCCAGGTAATCCATGCCAGGGGCACCGGCAGCACAGGCAGCAGAGCTTAGGTGCTCCTCAGCTGTCAGTCACCTGTCTGGCGTTGGCCCTCTTCGCCTTCTGCTCATGCAGTGGTGGGGGGGTTGGGGGGGGGTTCTGTGTGGGTTACTGGACTGTCAGGAAAGCAGTTCCCTTTTCAGAGAAAACAGGCTCAACACACAGGTGTTTGTGCTGCTTCAAACTCACATTTCAAGCACATTTTGGATTTGACTTGCATGAGGCATTAGCATTTTTTTGTAACTTTTTATGCATTTGTTGGTAGCAGGAAAGTGAATCATTTAGGGCTGTGTGTGGAGGCTGTTTGGACCCAAATACTACTGGAACAGCCTTGAGAGAGGGCTGGGGGTTGAGCAACTGTTTCCCAAATGTTGTGACATCTCTGGTGACTCTGTAAACAGAACACAGCTAGTACAGCTCGTAGAGCCACCGCACACTTCCAAGAGGACACAAATGCATTGATTTGTCCTGCTATAGAGATTAATTGAATATTTAAGAATAACTTAAAATGTTGGCTTTGCACGAAAAATCCCAATTGTAAACTGTTTCTGTGACTAATTGATCTGTTTCTTATGTGACATGATTACACAAACCCAATTGTTTACGCTGTTTTCTGAAAAACCTACCAGGCATTATTAAGGCACTTTTTACCTTTTGGAAGTTACTTACTGTTAGATTAAAGTTCATAGTATGACCCGTATTTGGTGACACACTGCTAAATCTCACACAATACTGTACACAGTCTTATGCTTTACTTGTAAGTGGCTTTGGATAAACACGCCTGCTGAATGTAATGGCATGTAACACTTAACAATTCCAAATTGTTAGTTAGCCTCGTGTAGTAAAATTATGTAGGCCTACTCTAACAATGTTCCTATGCACGTTGTGCTCAGGTATCTTTTGAATAGAGTTTTTTTTTTATTCTAATCTTTGACCTTGAGTGAGTCGTCTAAATCTCTCTTTCTCCCTCCCACTCACTGACCCTCAATCTCTGCCTTCATAGTCTAGTACATGAGTAGGAGTGAGTGAGTCGATAGTTAAATGCTGACTGTTGTTTGGAGAACATCACATCACGAATAGCGCAGTTGTGTTAGGGGGCAGCTCAGCTGTAATCATTACTTCACCCGCATTGGCTTGCAGAGAAGCGCACATTGTGCAAGGTAAACAACGCGACAGCGCCGACCCCACGCCCTGACCATTCGATCTCCGCGGTCAGAAGTGCAGTGGTGCTGGGATTGCCGATACACTGGGAATGCACCAAGAGAATACGTTTTTTGGAACATGTTACTAGGAAATTTGGTATGTTGAGAAAATGTTTCTGGGTTTTTTTCGGCCGCCAAATATTCTTGTCATGTTTTCCCTTGCCGCAGTGTCCTTGTAGTGCGTCTACGTTTTGCCGGTGTTGAAATCAGCATCTACTGTGACGTTTACTTTATAACGATTAACTACTGGATTTGGGTCAATTGTTATTTTGCTGTCATTTTAATAACGGTGATATTTTAGTCGTTTTAACCAGTGTAGCCTAAACTAAGCTGAAATGATGTGTATTCATGTGGTGTATTGACTGGACGTCCTGAGACATGATCAAAAGATCAATAAGAAGTAGCCTATAGTTGGGAAGACTTGTGGAAGCGGGCATTCCCTTTTGTTTGCCTAGCTGAATGGGCAACAGGCGCATCAGCTAATCATTAATCTCACGTAACGGTTTTCATATATTTAAATTCAAGCTTTTGCCAGGTTTTAGCCTAATGAAATCCTGGTTTGGTATAATTTGATTTGTGTACAATATTTTGTGGAGTGGGATGGACGCTTATAATAGAACTTTGTAAGTCTGAACATTACGTTTAGCAAAATAGCATAAAATAGCAAGGTAATGTGGGTTATGTGGGTAATTTTGCTTGTTCCAATGAAATGTAAATACATTGATCTGATATCCATGAGAGGTGCAGGTTTGTGCTGTACTTTTCAGAATAATCTATTAATAACTATATTCAAGTTTGGCATAGTTGTGACCTTTGTGTTTTGAAAATGGTAAATTGGGGGTCATTGTAGGACTTGTTATTGGTAATTATCACTGCAAAACCAATTGAAATGCATTAAAAGCTGTTACACGTCACATAATTCTGTTTTCATCTACAGGTTGGTGTCAGCAAATGTCCCTGATGTTCTTGATGTGAGGTTGTTTCAGTGTAACCTTCCTTCCTTTTTAACAGGTAGTAGTTGTCTCTGCACTCCTGACTGGCAGTAAAGTCTCTTGGGGATATGTATTTCAAGCTGGACAAGATGTGGACGGGCCTTCAAAAAGTAAACATTTCCATTCAACCAGAAGCTTGTGTGTGTGTGTGTGTGTGTGTGTGTGTGTGTGTGTGTGTGTGTGTGTGTGTGTTTAAGTGTGGGTGTTTGTGTGGGTGTCCCTCTGACAAGCTTAAGTATACAACATTTATTCACTGACCTTGCACAAAAAAAGAGAGCAGAATCTCAGAAGAAACGGGGCTAGATGGTTAAGAAATTGAGCATTACGTAAGCCTGCCTGCTTTGAGATTTAACTTCCCCACTAGTCCGAGATTGTGGCCCTGTTCTGCATTAGTTAGGTTGTTACTTCACGCCCCCCCCAGGGGGCCCAGAGCACTGTGCGCTGCTGTAGGATGCTGCTGACATGTTCTGATCTGGTGTTGGGACAGCAGATCCAGAGGTGCCGTGGGTGAGTTCGAACGGGTCGTGTAGAGGCCGCTGCTTCGAGCTGGTGGAGGCCAAGCCCCCAGGGTGCCGCTGTGACAACCTCTGCAAAACCTACTACAGCTGCTGCACAGACTTCGACGAACAATGCCTGAAAACAGGTGTGTGTGTGTGTGTGTGTGTGTGTGTGTGTGTGTGTGTGTGTGTGTGTGTGTGTGTGTGTGTTTGTGTGTCTGTGTGTCTGTGTGTCTGTGTGTTTGTGTGTGTGTCTACCTGGTAAAGCTATATGGGGCACACATTTCCCCATAAGATAGGGAAACCAGACAAGGGGTGATTCGTGGGGAGCAAATTGTGTTCCCCACTAGTCTGACAGGGTGTTTTTGTTATTTTGTTAGGACTGATACAACTGAAAAGTGCCAACACATTGATTTACGGCTTTACTGACAGCTTAGTGTGTGTGTGTGTGTGTGTGTGTGTGTGTGTGTGTGTGTGTGTGTGTGTGTGTGTGTGTGTGTGTGTGTGTGTGTGTGTGGTGTGTCTGAGTGTGTATGTATGACAATGCACTCCAGCAACCATTGAGCACTACACATTGCATGGTGACTCAGAGTAGAGAGAGAGAGAGAGAGAGAAAGCGAGAAAGAGAGAGAGACAGAAAACAAAGAGAGAAACAAAGAGAGAAACAGAGACAGAAACAAAGAGAAAAGTGCATTTCAGTACATGATTATAGTGCAATCCCAGCCAGAAGCTGTTGGCCAATGCTATGCTCATGAGTAGGGGCGTGACTGGAGTTACAACTCGGCATCTTTCTTGCTGCCAGCTGGAGGCTTCGAGTGCTCGGAGGGCCGGTGTGGGGAGGCGCGGAACGAGGACCACGCGTGCCACTGCTCTGAAGACTGCGTGGAGAGGGGAGACTGCTGCACCAACTACAAGGCCATGTGCAAAGGTGAGGTGGCCTGTAGGGGTAGTTACTGAAGCCAAGTTGAAGTGCCCTAGTAGTACTCTTGGTGCTTACTCCAAAACCACTGAAATGTTCTGGTTTTGACATCAGTGAAAGGAAAAATGCCCATCAGACAATTAAAAACATCTATCTGACTTGCACTGAAAGTCCAGAAAATAGCCTTGCAACATGCTTGCGACATGCTTACTTTCATGTTGTTGTTTTTTTTTGTTTATTAATAATGCAAATGATTGTTGTGCACAAAATAATGCTATTACATAAGCATGCATATTTATATTCTAGACAATGTTATCTTTCTGTGTACAGCCATTTGAGCTGCAGTTTGTATGAAATGTGCTATATTCTTCTTCTTCTTCTTCTTCTTCTTCTTCTTCTTCTTATTATTATTATTATTATTATTATTATTATTATTAACTACCGAGACATAATATAGGATGCTGTATGGGATCTCTGTGTGGGCTGCTAGCTCAGTGTGTGTCCTGTGCTTTGTCTGGGTGTCAGGTGACACAACGTGGTTGGAGGGAGACTGCGAGGAGATTGAGACTCCAGAGTGCCCTGCAGGGTGAGTATGTGTGTGGTCTCAGGGTTAACAGCCAATCAGTGACAATTAACTCAAGCACTACCAACCTGTTACATCTCCTGCAATCTGTATAACAAACAGTGGCATGTGTGGTGGTTAGTTTATACTTTAATGCTACATGGATGTCTGGATATTTCACACTGTACATTAAACTTTATTTGAATAAATATTTATAATATATATATATATATACTGACATGGGCTACTTTTGTCGTGGTGCTGTTAGTGCATGACAGTGTGTCTCACCCTTCTGAGTCATCTGATCTCTGGTGTGCAGATTCATACGTCCACCCCTTATCATAATGTCACTGGATGGATTCCGGGCATCATACTTGAAGAAAGGAAAAGCTGTCATTCCAAACATCGAGAAACTGAGTAAGCATTTATGGTGTAGGAAGAACCATCTGAAGTAAATGGATGCAGTGCAGTCCAATTTTGAGTGCCGTATTGGCAACAGAAAACATGCAATTTAATGACATGTGAAATGATTACAGTACTTTACATTCTTCTTCGTCTATGTTTTTAAACCAGTGTTTTGGTATGACGATAGTATATTATTGGCATATTAGTTCTTTGTAAGCTGTGTGACCACACTATCAATTATGTAACAACACAAGTTGTGCAACACAACAAACCCGACTATAGTTTTGTATGTGTATGTATGTATGTATGTATGTATGTATGTATGTATGTATGTATGTATGTACTGTACTGTACTGTACTGTATGGTATGCATGTATGCATGTATGTGTGTATGTGTGTGTGCTTGTATGTACAGAGCTATGGGTTGATTATGAATGCCTTAATCGCAGTGATAATTTAAGTTGATCATGTTTCTTGTATGTGCAGAACCGTGGGTTGATAATAAATGCCTTCCTAGTAATTATTCACACCCATGTTTCTCCCCAGGAACATGTGGCACCCATGCTCCCCACATGAGGCCTATGTACCCAGCCAAGACCTTCCCTAACCTCTACAGCCTGGCCACAGTATGTGCACTTAAACCGACCCACGTCCCTTCAATTATTCAAGATGAACGTCCCCAAGCCGAGAATAGCTCTTTAGGCACACCGTGATTCAAAGTGCTAACAGAATAAGATCTTCATGGCTGTAGTCTTTGCTACTATGTCTGTGTCTGACCAACTCTTACAGTCTTAACACTCTGTTTTTGTTCATGAATGTGCTGTTTGTTCTTGCACATATAACCTTGCTATCTTATGTTTTACAAAACGTGATGTTAAGATTTTAAAACTGTTAAAATTTCTACTATGTCTGATGCTCCTGCAACCAATCCTTAGTCAAAGTTACACTTCATGTTGTTGTTCATGAATGTAGTGTTTGTACTCTTTGTTCTTTATTTTATTTTTTTTCCTCCTTTGCTTCAGGGCCTGTATCCAGAGTCCCATGGCATAGTGTGCAACACCATGCACGACCCGGTGTTCGACGCCAACTTTAATCTGAAGGGCAGAGAGAAGCTGAACCATCGATGGTGGGGCGGACAACCTGTGAGCATTATAATACCTCAGTGCCAAAGCATACACCAACACAAACCCCTTCTGTATAGTCATGCCAAGCCTTTTCAATAAGAGCATAATGGATACAGTGTGTGCGTGCGCGCTGAGAGGGATCATTATGTTTTATGACTGTGCCTTTAAAAAGCAACAGTGTGTTTTTTTTTTCATCTCATAATAAGTTTTATAAGGGTGTGTAAGCATGTGTTGAGTGTTTATATCCTAAGGTTATTGATTGTAATTCTTATTTCATTAGATTTGGATCACCTCAGTCAACCAGGGAGTGAAAGCAGGCACCTTCTTTTGGCCATGGTGAGCTATCATTTTTTTATGATTTGTGGGTTATTAATCATAACACTGATTGAGTATGAGCGCAATCTATTTAAAGTTATTAAAGAAAAATTATGAGCTTTTTGGCAGCTCGTTCATGTGGAATTACTTACAATTCTCTGGCGGTTTTCGCCATCAATTCATACGCTCTCCCTGAAGCATTGGATGTTACTTCGAGTCGGGACGGATTTGCATACACATGACCTAACAGGCACATGTCTCTTGGTCCAGCCTCTCAGGCGTCTAAGCAAACAATAGCCCCCCACACGCACACACACTGAGGGCCCATTGATCTGTCAAAGCCGCCAGTGTGGAGCGGCGGAGCTGTTGCTGTTTGCTTTGCTAGTATTGTGTTGTGCTGGCGTCGTGCTGCAACAGAAAGCAAGATGTGTTATCTCAAGGGGGCACATTTCAAAGCAGCAGTGGGGCAACAATTGTGAACCCCCCATGCACACGCACATACACACGCACAGACATGCGCACACACATGCTCACACAGACAAGCACACACAAATAAACACACGCACGCACACACAAACCCACGCACTCACAAGTGGTTTTCTTAGTTTAAGTTACCTTAGTCATATTCTCTCCCTTACATTACAGAAGTTTACTTTTAAAGTGATCTGTTGAAGTAATACTGCATTATTGGAAATATACACAAAAAATATGCCAGAGGTAGTTTATTGATGCTGTATTTATTGCTAGGCAGGCTATATGTGTTGGTGTTTGGCAGTCTCTTGTTAGGACATGTTTTTAAAAATGGCAGTGTTGTAGATACTGAACACAGTGAAGGGCAAGTTAAGGCAGCCTATAGCATCTATATAGGTTCTTTAGCAGTTTTGAAAGCAGTTTTTAGCAGCTATATGAAATGATCTACAACAACATCTTTAGGTGTGGCAGGCTATCCTAAACTGCCTTTACACTGCATTGTAATTTAGGTGTCCATGTATTTTACCGTTCTGCAGACAGCTTAATTCACCACACCGCACATCCAGAGGTTTTTTTTCCCACATCTCTTACTCAAAGTAGAGTAGCAGTTGCTACTAAGCTCTGGCTCCTTCTGACACGTTTGGCCTAGTTTTGTTGAACTACAGCAAGAGTGCCAGAACCCTACAGTTGGTTAAGCCTTTGTGTAGATTTTAATGGAGTGAAAATGATTCCCTCACCGGCTGCACCAGACCACTAGCTATTTAGCACTCTTGCTTGGTCTGGAGGCTTTGACATTGTGGGGTACAATCCTGCCAAGTCCATAAAGGCAAATGTTTAAAAATGCAAAAAAAAGCCAAAGTCTTAGTTTATTGTTGCCGGGAATCTTTCACCATTGGAAAAGTCAGTTACAAGTGTAAGTGCATAGTGCAGGCTTATAGTGGATTCGGTGGGTTCATGTTTGGGACCCTAGTCATTAGGGGGTTGTTGGTGTGTACACAGGGTTTGGTTTGCAGGCCTTTTGTGGCCCCATGGTGAGAAAATATACTGCCTAAAACCGTCCCAGAGGGAAATCATTGCTTTGACAATCTGAGTTCAAAAGAAGATTTTAATATGGTCTTATACTGTTCTTTTTCTCTTAAAGACGTTTTAGGAGAAATTGATCGAGGCTTAATAGGTTATTAATAATTATAGACTGACAAAAATAAGACTGTTGTAATAAATAGTATTTACAAACAGCCTCAATATGCTGGTCCACACTAGCTCATAGACCAGCATGGTCCTAGAGTCCTCTATTGATACAGTAACCACACGGAAATCGGCATAGCTACCTAAATACTAATTACATGTGCCTGCCAAACTGAAAGCAAACCAACATATAACCCACACACCTCAGACGAAAACTGCTTGCACTAAGCTATTTTTTAATAGTACATGAATGGTTTATTTTTCAGAAATACAATAAAAGACATACAATACCTACTACAGCTGTAAATACTGACTGCAATTTTAGGGGTTTTACGGGGTTGAGTAGACAGTAAAATTTCTCATGGGTGGTCAGCAATTTTGGTCTTTGGCTCTATTGTCTCTGGCAGGGTGATTCCTTTGGAGCGAAGAATTCTGACGATACTGCGCTGGCTCCACCTGCCTGAGGAAGAGAGGTATTACATCTGACTATATGCTTTTGTACAGTCACTGTGTGACCAAAACAATTTCCTTCACACTCAACTCTTGCTTTATATGTAATATGTAGTACAGTATTGGTCTAGTGATGTTTTATTGTACATGGTTGGCTTTTAGCTCTGGTCTGTCAGGGAAACATTATTATTTAGTCTTTATTGTTTGAAACGGAATGATTTCTGTGAACACTGGTGTTGAATAATTTGTGTTTTTTGGACACAAGGAATTGTCTTTTTGTCTCATTCGCTCTCTCTGTTTCTCCCTCTCTCTCTCTCACACACACACACACACACACACACACACACACACACATTGATGTCCTCACGTCTGTAACATAACTGTGTGTAATTGCAGGCCATATGTTTATGCTGTGCACTCAGAACAGCCTGACACATTTGGCCATCGCCTTGGTCCTCTTAGCAATGAGGTAAGCGCTAAGATCGGCTCTCAAATCTTTGCTCTCTAATACCATTCTGACATCCCCAGCCCTGTCAAGTAGCCTGCTTTTGTTGAGACATACGTTAAGCAAAGTTAATGACAATTGAGACATAGGTCAAGCAAAGCAGTGTTTGTTCTCATTTCAACAATATGTACAGGGTAAATAAAGGAAAAACTGCGCTGGGGGTATGGGGCTGAATAATTTTAAATGACTGTATTGCAATAAAGTGCTGAGGAGACAATGCAGGCCATAACACAAAAGGAAACAAATGTTTCATGATTATAAGATTCCACTTCTACCCCCCAATGACATACACAGCACAGAGTGAAACAAAATGTTTCTTCGTGGCCACAGAGCTACTGTACATGAAAACACAGAGTAGACATTAACATGCTCACCCAGTACAAACAAAGGCTACATAAAGTCCAGACATCACATACAGTACAGCACATTTTGACAATACAACAGAACAGACAGACTTAGTGTGTAACAGACTTGTAGACATATGTTTATATTTTGTGGTTTATGGTAATTGAAGTGGGTTTATACAGAAATTGATAACGCATTAAATCATTAATTATAACCTCCCAACCTCAAATTTAGACAGTCTTCATTCGTGACACTGAGGGTCCTTCTCTTTTGTTTGTCATTCAGCTGGACAATCCACTGAGGGAGATCGACAACATCATTGGGCAGCTCATGAATGGTCTTAAACAAATGAACCTCCATCGCTGCGTCAACTTTATGTTAGTTGGAGATCATGGTATGTTTGCAGATCATTTGCTTTTGAGCACTGATACTGTATCATTATGCACTGTTGGATATTTGTATTGTATTGTATACATTTCAGCAGTTTTCTGTTTAGATGCTATGTAAGTCACTGTGCTATTGGACATTCAGAACCATGGCTGTGTGTGTGTGCGTGCGTGCATGTGTATGCGTGTGTGTGTTTCCTTGTTTATATTGTTCCAGATGTTTTCTGAGCATAAATGGAAATTCATATTATTATCAAAAGTCTTTTGGAGATTGTCACACATTGCCTGTTTAATTATCGGTTTAAATACCTGTGAATTAAACAGATACAATTTTTTTATGTCACAAAAACAACAAAAATTAGTTTGAGGTGTTCTTTTGATGCGATACTTCAAGCAACAGATCAGGAGAAAGGTGGTCTCTTTTTGAAAAGCCTTTCCACGCTTTTTTCAAAGCCAGTTGTGTGTGAGTCATGTAACAGATGAAACATGAACTAGGCCGTGTAGACTGACTGGTGGTCAGGCCGAAACGTTATACGATATAAATGATATAAAGCAAAGTAAAATAAGTAACGCAGAGTGTGCGGCCATTTTTCCTGTCCCCCAGGGATGGAGGAGGCTCACTGTGACAGGACGGAGTATCTGAGCACCTACCCCATCAACGTAGACGACTTCCACATAATCACCCGCTCCTCAGGCCGCTTGCGACCCAAAAACCTCACAGCGCCATGTCAGTTTACAACTCTTTCAAATGTTGTCCAGTGTCATAAATGATCTTTTATCTTTCAAAAAGTCTACCATACATAAGTATGTTTTGTTTATAATTTGGTACTTATAGTGTTTTACGTCGCTTTGGACAAAATACCAAATACCGTAATACTGTAACTGGAACCAGTTTTTGGATTTATCTTCACATTGTACAGATATTCTTCAATGCTAGTAGTTATAGTACTTAATAGTAAGAGTAGAAAGTAACCTACAACGTAATCTATAAAGTGCTCTCTTCTTTAAAATGGTGATTGAATTGAATTTTTACTGAACTGTTCTGTTCTAAACCATTTTCAGATGATCCCAAAGAAGTTGTCGCAAACCTCACGGTATGTCAGTTTTAAGGGATAAAACATATTCACATATTGGTTTTATTTGTGCACTTAAAACAAATGATTTGTTTAAGTAGTTGATCTACCTAGCTGAGGAGGTCATGCCACTAATCAGTAGTGGCAGTAGTGGTTTAGTAAACATATGGAGCAAATATCTTGTAGAATTTTAACCCTATAAAGCTAGGTTCCTCATTTATCTGTGTGCATATACACCTTCTCATGAAAACCACAGCCATTTAGTGGCATCTGAGCTTTTTTGTCTTCTGTCATTTTCTCTGTTCAGTGTAAGATGCCAAACCAGCACTTTAAGCCATACTTGAAACAGCATCTTCCTAAGCGTCTGCACTACGCCAACAACCGCAGAATTGAGGACGTCCACCTCCTGATGGAGAGCAAGTGGCATATTGGCAGGTTTGTGTCATGGGACCAGTGTGTAGACCTAAAGCTTCAAATGGTCTGGGTGCTGGACTGCAAAACTAAAGTCACCACTACTAATACTGGTATATGCTGCCACACAAAGGTTTTAATCAATGTGGCGTTTCGGGCAGATGTGTGGTCATATACTGGTGTCAGGCACTTTGTTTTGTTCCTTGGCTTTGGGCACCACTCTCAGCTATGCAAACATTATAGCCTCAATTCCCCAAAAAATCTCTTGAGGGAACAAAAGAACACCCATTGTTAATTGAAAAAGTGGGGGAAGGGGAGTGAAGGGCATATTAAATTCCTCTGTTATTTGCAACTCTGTGGTTGAAAAACCCGAGCATTGGTGATTTTTTAAATAATTTGGAACAAGCAGTAGTGTGTTCGTTTATTTGGTTGCATGTTTGTCTGTTTATACATATATTTTAGCTTTATACTACGAAGTCATTTGTTCAGTTACTATAAGAGAATAAAGCCCCAGGCTCCTACATTAACAGGTTTACAGCTACTTCTAGATTAACTAAACCATGTTTACCAAATTTGTAACATACCTCCCAGTTTCCAAAAAGATCTCTTGAGGTAACTTTCGCTGTTAACTGAAATACTTTGGTTTTCCCAAAGTTTTTCCAACCTACTCTAATATTATATTTATTTCTCATCTGTCTTCGCATGTTTTTGTCCATTCAGCAAACCCCCAGAGATAAAAAGATCATGTGGGTTTTTTGGAGACCATGGCTATGACAATAAGATAAATAGTATGCAGGTACATGGTTTTCTCTACTCTGCCTTTTCAAAAATTACATTTACCAATTAGTTACAACTTATAAAATGTCAATGAATATTTTTTGTCTGTACGCCTTTTTTTTTTTTCAAAACACAGACTATCTTTATGGGCTATGGGCCCAGCTTTAAATTTAAGACGCAAGTGCCAGCCTTTGAAAACATTGAACTCTACAATGTCATGTGTGGTAAGCTTAATTCTGCTTTTTCTTGCTCATTTTAACAAATGTCTAAGTTCCCTTTAATATTTGTCTGATAATTAGCAGTACTTCACTGTACAAGTTGCCAATTTATCCAAAAGACATGGACATCCCTGGTTGTTGAAATATCTTGATGTCAGGTATTTGTGAATATTATTTATGAGGTTCAGGGTGTACAGGGTGCTTGCTATGGCCTAGAGGATTAACATGAATTAAAATCGTAAACAATATTGAAAGGGACCTATCCTAGGATAGGATCAGTACAGCTTGAATCCTTATTAATTTGTTTCTGAACACCACTATCAATTGTTGCTTGCTTCAAATAGACTAAGCAGAGGTGTCAACCCCAGCTTCATAAAGTAAAAACCTTGCCATGTATTCCTCCCGCCTGTGCTTTCAACACAGCTGATTTCGCTAATAAACTGATCGACCTTTTGTCTGACCATTTGTATGCCCATTAGGATCGGCTGCTTCAGAAAATGCTTGGATCAAATTCATGTCAGGGTCGTGTCAGGGATGGAAATTTGCACCAGCCACCAGCCAAATTGTTGATAAAATATCAAAATGGCTGGTAAATTTTGGAGACAAATTTATAATTTACTATTGAGTGGCGGGTGTATTTTAGCATTTTTATGTCAGTGGCTGGTAAAGGTTGACATTTTGCAAAGTTAATTTCC
Source organism: Setipinna tenuifilis (assembly GCA_030347295.1). Taxonomy (NCBI): domain Eukaryota; kingdom Metazoa; phylum Chordata; class Actinopteri; order Clupeiformes; family Engraulidae; genus Setipinna; species Setipinna tenuifilis. Next base: position 15,181,268 of record CM059283.1, read on the forward strand.
ACCCCTGGTCAGGGTGTTAACGTTCTGAAGCTGGGATTGACAGCGACAAGACTGAATGAACTCGCTGGTAACCTTGTTGCTGCTAACCTTGTCACTGCTAACCCTCGTAGGTAACTTTGGTACTATGTTTTTCCTTTTCAGACCTTCTTGGATTAACTCCTGCCCCCAACAACGGGACTCATGGCAGTCTAAATGCTATTTTGCGAAACCCACCGTACACTCCTGCCATGCCAGAGGAGGTGGCCGCCCCGACCCCGTTAGATCCCACCTCCGCAGCTGTATATGACCTGGGCTGCAGCTGTGACGATGAGGTCAGTGACGGTGGAGAAGAAACATTTTAATGTCCTCATAAAAACACTCACAAACACACTTAGATCCTGTACACAAACTCTCTTTCTCTCTTTGTCTCACTGTCACGTACACAGACACACAGACACAGACACATACAGGTACACACTGACACACACACGGATACAACATGTAGGAATATGGGTGATAAACACAGAGTACAAACTGAATGAAGACACTCACATCTGTAAACCAATTCACAAACGGTGTAAACACAGAGAGGCATGCACAGAGACTCATTCAGAATCAATTAATGTAACTGCACACAGATGGAAAAGTTGATGGAAAGACTGAAAAGTTGATTTCCACTGGTTTATCATTGAGAGAGAATGTAGGCCTGCCGGTCCACAGCTTAAACTGCAGTGGTCTTAACCACCAGTAGGGGGTGCTGTAGGTGTATTCATTAAACTGTCTCTCTTCTTCTCTCCTTCTCTCTCTCTGTCTCCCTCTCTCTGTGCATCATTCTCTCTTTGTAGCATTTCATGTTTTCACGGTCTTAGCAATTCCTCTTAAATACATTATGGAAACAATGTAGCATTAGTTTTTGTGACGCTTTTTGATGATTTGAATAAAATATTTAAAGTATTCTTACTTCATTACATACATTATACAAATAGTATAAAAGCAATGATTAGTGACTTAGCGATTTAGACATTTCCTGACACTGACTTGTTTTCCTGAATGACAAATGTACCCACATTTGTTTTGCAGAACAAAGTGGAGGAGAATAACCAGCGATTCAGTCCAGCAGTTGATGGTTTGTTTCAGTATATCTCTTCACTGACGTCTACAGAGTGTCTTCCTTCTTTTTTTGGTGCCCCAGTGGTGGAATAGTTTGGATGCAATGACTCATTGCTCTTAAAAGGAAAAAAGTTCTTTAATGTTTAAAAACACATCATTTAAGTTTATACTTGGTTTTGTTAATTACCAGGCAGTTATTTTTTAAAAATGTATCAGGATATCTACTATTTTGACTATATTAATCTATATAAGTGTATGGAAGTTTTATTTACACATCCACATATAATATCCGCAAGTTATCCAGGTACTGTACATGTGTTCATAATGGTGTGCTTTATAGTGTTGTTCGTTGCTTCGGAGAAAAACCTCTGCTAATTACTATAACTGTGTAACTGTAAATAGAGGTGTGTAGGTGTACTTGTATTCTTTTTTAGTTGTATTTTTTTTTTATTCTTTTCTCAGACAGCGTACACCTCCCCTATGGTCGGCCTGCCACTCTGTTCCAGACCACATACTTCCTACTCTATCACGGTGACTTCGTCAGTGGGTACAGTGAAGAGCTGGCTATGCCTCTGTGGACATCATTCACTGTTCCTAGGCAGGTAAGGAGATGACGTCTGTGTATTTTGCCCGGCACTCACTTTACAAATGTCAACACGACAGCAAGGGTCCACATTTGAAAGCCAAATGAACAAGCCAAGTAAACTATATTTAGCTACATAAACAGAGCTGATAAATCAGTCAAATGGGCTACCTAAGACATCCATTAGTAGCCAATATCAAAAACAGGTGACAGCTTGCGTCGTTCACAGCAGGCCTCTGACAGCACGGTGTGCTTCTTAACCATTAAAAAACACAACTATTTCTACCCATTAGCTGCACAGTTTACTTTTTAAAAAGTAGAAAAATATATCAGTAACACTTTATTTTTATAGTCCCTGTTGCAGTGTATCATGTGTAACAGCATGTAACATTCTCTACTTACACTGTACAACACTACAACTCTAACCCTAATTCGAAGCCTAAGGCACAGTGTAAGTACATAATGTCATATGTTATTACACACTTGGTTACACTGCAGGTCATGATGTAGATCACTGTAAAAGGAACCGTACAATAAGGTGTACTAATCTGCACAAGTAAAAAAAATGTATCCTTATTGGATGAGGTGTTCATTGCATGGGAATGGTTTCCTCATACTCTATACTGCTACTGAGCCTGAGTATTCTCCTTGTACTCCTGATTAGCATGTCAGCACATTATACCGTCATTGTAAATAAATATTCTGCCCTGCTCCATTGTCAAAGTCAAAGTCAAAGTCAAAATTATTTGTATAGCGCATTTCATACATAAATGCACTTCAATGCGCTTTACACAAATTTTAAAATAGAATACAATTAAAGATTTAAAAAGTAAAATACAATTTAAAATAAAGCAAAACCATTCAAATAATAATAATGAGAAGAAGAATGAAAATAAAATAAAAAATAAGACATAAAAATAAAAATTAGGAAAAGTTGTGGCTGCAAAACACACTGAAGTGTTTCTGATGTGGCAGCCACCCACTACTTTCTCAGAATTTTTACTCGGTTCAGGATGTTGTGGCAACAGGACAAGGTTACTAATTGTATTTTGGATTTTTTTTGTAATGCTTTTAACGGAATTTGTTCACGGGGATTCCAAGAAATAAATTTTCATTAGGACCTCACATATGTCTTTGATTTATGAGCTACGTCAAGGAGCAGCATCACCAGTGATTGAGACACCCTGTGTATAACTGTGAAGAAAAACACATCTGCTTACGTAATACTATGTAAACAGTATCAGTAACAGTCCATAACGGTCTGCACGCCTCTGCACTCCTAATGCTTCCCATTCATTCATGTTGCCTTCCAGACTGGTGGCACGCCTCTTCCACTGCCTGTCAGTGACTGCGTGAGGGCGGACGTCCGAATTCCACAGGCCAACAGTCAGGCATGCTCCTCCTACACGCAGCAGTCTGAGCTGTCTTACGGCTTCCTTTTCCCACCAGGTCAGTCTGGCTGGATGGAGTTATGAACAAATAGAGTGAATAAGTAGATGGGCAGATAGACGGGTAGGAAGGCAGGCAGAAAGGCAGATAGGCAAACATACAGAGAGACAAACAGACAGACTGACAGACAGACAGATGGTCAGGCAGCCACAGACAGACAGAGAGACAGACAGACAGACAGAAAGACAGACAGATAGATCCACAAAAGGAGGTAGGAACATAAAATAAATCTAAAGGGATAACCAAAGCCATATTCTTCAGCCAGTTACTGAGGACAATAAAACACTATGACTGAATAATTAATTGCCATATCATTTTTCAAACGTAGTGTTGACAGTTGAAACTGCATACCTTCATTTTAGTTGAAGGATGACGTGATGCAGCATGCTACATGTCCTACAGCCCCTGCTTTGATCTATGTCTCTAAACAGAAGATTTTGTTTTTTCATCTTCAGTTTCTAGGAAAGGTATCTTTGTCAGGGGGGAATTTTTGTTTTACTAAGTAGATCATGCTGTGGCTTCACATGTCTAGCAACCTAGACATAACAAGGGAATATTTTGTCTGAATTTGCCAACCTGTTGTGTGTGTGTGTGTGTGTGTGTGTGTGTGTGTGTGTGTGTGTGTGTGTGTGTGTGTGTGTGTGTGTGTGTGTGTGTCTGTGTGTGTGTGTGTATGTGTTTGTCTCTACCAGAGCTTGCTGATACACCTGAAGCCAAATATGATGCATCGCTGATTACAAACACTGTTCCAATGTACACAGCCTTTAAGAGTGAGTACCAGTGTTTAAGAGACCAGATAATAAAACGTGGTTGTTTGGTTAGGTTTAGGTTTCCTGATGCTTTTGTTGAATGGCCAGGGCCTGAGGCAGACAAGTGTGTGTGTGTGTGTGGGGGGGGGGGTGGTATTATTATTAATTATTAATTACCATTATTAATAATTATTAATAATAATACACGGAATTGGTATAGCACAATTCATACAAGATGTAGCTCAAAGTGCTTTAACAGTTTGGTAGGAAACCACAGGACAGCGTTTGTTACAGCTTGGTAGAACCAGGAAAGAGAAAGTTCATTCGTTCATTCATAGTTCATTTGCTGGACCATGACTTGGCTAGCATAGATAGTTGTCACAGCTCAGGAAATCGTGCTGTGATTACCATGGAGTTGTGGTGAAATAAGACACACACGCACACACACACGCACGCACGCACACACACACACTTGAACAAATGGTCAAGTTTATGGTGACATCATGCATGGCCCCTTTCTTGTAAAAGCAAGTTTCTGGAAATTTCTTTAGAACTGGTAAAAAAAACTTAACTTGGACTCAAACGTGACGTGGCTATATTAAAAGCTAACAGTCAAATTTACTGTGTAACCTACAGTATATCTCATTCTCATGAATGCAATCTTTAATAATATCTTGAGGGGAGTGTGTTATACACATTTCTCTAAGAACAGGTTAGACTTTGGTGGCTAAAGTTTAGAAGTTAAGGTCACTGTGTGATCTTGTGTCTACAGTAGTGTAGCCACGTCATGTTTGAGTCCAAATGAACTTTTTTACCAGTTCTAAAGAAATTTCCTGAAACTTGCTTTTACAAGAAAGGGGCCATGCATGATGTCACCAGAAACTTGACCATTCATTCAAGTGTGCATATGTGTGTGTGTTTGTGTGTGTGTGTTAGACTTTGGTGGCTAAAGTTTAGAATGGGAATGCCTGAAGGGGAATGGTAAATGTACAGTCCCTCTCATCTCTTTGGTCCAGTTCACCACTTAGTAGATGCCGGATGCCAGGTTGTGAAATTGTGAAATCTCCACATTGGTTTTGTCATTCTCAATGACTGGACATCCCAGAATTCAAGTTTATGACACACAAAGTAATTACCTGTGTCTAAGGGGAAATATTCTGTGATATCCCTACTGTGAAATGCCTCTTGTCCAATCAAACATTGAGAAAATACTTAATTTCACCTAAACCAGCACCACCCACCGACAGCCAATAAGGTCAAGCACTGAATCATACATCATAAAAGGCATTACAAGAGGTATTTATCTGTAATACGTTTGTTGTTTAAGCAATGTAACACAAGTGGGAGTGGGATTGGGATTGGTAGAGGATATCGCCACGGCTGTGGTTCGGCCGCAGACACGAAGCCGAAGGCTGAGAGCCAGGGCTGACCACAGCCATGGCGATATCCGCTAGCCAACCCCATGACCACAAGTGTTACATTGCTTTTATACAACAGTTCCAATGCCAATGCCATTAGTTTATAGACACAATTTTTACATTCGTTTTTTTATTTATTTTTATTTTATTTAATTGTTTTTCAGTCTCTGCTCTACTTCCAGTTAGAGTAGACAGTATATGTGGTTGTTATGCCTGTCTACATTGATTTGAACATTCCCCTGGTTTTAATGGTTACGTTGTATCTTTGGCGGAGTGAATCTTAACTGTAGAGAGTCTACCATGGTATGTCTGGGGATATCTCCACTCCCAGTGATGTTTAGAAGGTGTTTTGTCCAATCAAATCTTGCTAAAAAGTTTGACTGGACCTAACTGTTGTACAAAAATAAACAAAATCGTATTTATACATATATACATACCCATGCCAATAGATATCTTTTTGAAAACATGAAATGTGCATATCTTTTTGTGTGCATCATTATTAAACAACCAATGCAAATAGTATGTGTAAACCTTACCTTACTCTGTATCCTTCTCCTAGAAATATGGAGCTACTTCCAAGATACCTTGATAAAGCGTTACACAGAGGAACTGAATGGCATTAATGTCATCTCTGGACCTATTTTTGATTATAACTACGATGGCCTCCGAGACACTGTGGAGAAAATCAAAGAGTGAGTAACAAAGCTTTCTTTCCCCACTCAATGTTTTTTCTCTCACTGATTGAGTGGCAAACTTCAATAATGTCACTATTGTTTAATTGGATTTCCAGCGACGCACAGTAGTCTATTGCCCTCTGGCATCTCATGTCGCACTTGTAGTGGTAGTAAATATATCACTGAACTGATGATACAATTAAAAAATATTTATGGCAAACATTAGCTTAAATTACAATATGTATTGTTTAAGTTGGCAATGAGCAACGACGTACAGATGGATTAGAGTGAATTATATCGGAACTGAATATTCTGCGGTTGAACTCAGGCCTCGTAGTGAATACAAGTTCAAAGACTTTAGAAGTGAATATCTGGAAGTTAAAAAGAGTGAATGTCGGAGTCAGGGTCTGCTTTCCATGTGTTGTGTGTTTGAAACAGGCATGCTGGGGACACAGCGCCGGTGCCCACCCACTACTACGCCATCATCACCAGCTGCTCCGAGGCCAACCAGACAGCAGACGCCTGTGAGGCGCCCCTAAAGGTCCTCTCCTTCATTCTGCCCCATCGGCCAGACAACGACGAGAGCTGCAATGTGAGTCCCCTGCACACACACACACACACACACACACACACACATATAATGATAAATATATATATACATACAAATTGTATACTTAAAAACGATGTTTTTCCATCTTAGTCTATTTCTGTCTCTGCTTCTATCCCCACACCACACACACACACACACACACAATGATAAATATGTATATACATACAAATTGTATACTTAAAAACAATGTTTTTCCATCTTAGTCTATGCCTGTCTCTGCTTCTATCCCCACACCACACACACACACACACACACACACACACACAATGATAAATAAATAAATATATATATATATATATATACACACACACACACACACACACACACACACACACACACACATGCACACATTCCCCATCTATGAAACATACACTAATTCATCTGATCACTCTAAACAAAGAAACCAAAAGAGAAACATCGGTTCCATTTAAGAAAGGAACAAAAAAAAAACCACTAAGACCACTTGTTTACATGAATTTTAACAGGTCATTTTTCAAGAACAGATGAAATAGAACCCCCTTAAATAAAAGCACTTAGGTAAAGCAGTCACTGTGTGTCAGTGTGGTCCAACATGCAATCTTTTTTAAAATAAATGAACTAAAAATGCTTACTGACCTACACCACTGACAGGATTTTCCAGTTAAAAAGAAACAGTGTAAAGATAATAATTTATCACATGTATTGATATCATTCCTGGTTCATTCCACATGCCGTTTCATTGTATAAGATGAAGGAGTTTTATTGATATAAGTCTGGAAGTATTTTAATGGAAAAGGTAGTCCTCCACCTTTGAGAGTGTTGCACATATTGTACTGCATAACATATTCAGTTATCTGCATGAATCAGAGAATCGTATTCTTTCATCCACCACAGGGCAGCTACTTATACGCTGATGTGCAAGATCAACTTGTTTTTGTAGGTGGCAAAGTCTAGCTAGATGTCACTGTGCAGTGATGGTCTCAGATGTTGTTGACAATCAAGAAAAAAAACAAATAGCCTAATGAACAAAAATTTTTATGACACAAAACCTTTCTGGTCGAAAAGGTCTGTGAAATGTAGCTTACTGCTAGTTAGCTTATGGATGGGAAGCAAAACGTGCAAGCAAACAGCCTGTTCTGTCACCAAGGAGTGCCTCTTATCACCCAGCACCCTTCAACCCCCAGGTTGTGAAATGGACCTGGTGTGTACCCTATGGCAAAGTTTATGGTTCTTTTATGGAACAAGAGACTCCTTTGTTTCCTTTGTTCTTTCTTTCTAAGTTTACATTTGTTTCTGCCATTATGTCATACTGTCCTGGTGGTAAATACAGTTGAATATAATTCTGTTGTCATGACATGGGAGAAAAAAAAATGTGTAGTGAGGGATAGTATTCCGTTTATCATGTGTGAGTGATATGGCATAGTACATGAGGACAAACAGGATGTCAGTCATTATGCGCACTTTGACAATGCTATCTCGTCTTGCCATTATTAAATTGCAGTAGTTTTAAAAAGGGCTCTTTTGAAAAGTCAAGGTGAGTTCAGGAATGATATAACAGCTCCTTCCTGGCAGGAAGCGCTTGATTATTGTCATTAATCAACCTCAGCCCATGTGAGAGAGATTAACCTGCCCTGAATCTGATTTGTAGTTGGCGGGAATTAATATATTGTTGGGAATAAATTCAGGTAAGTTTAAAAATTCATGAGAATGTTTTGGGTAAGGTTCAGAGATGAACAAAAAGGGCTTGAGAAAGTAAAAGCCCTGCCAAATATTCCTTCTGCCTGTGTTCCTAACACAGGTGGTTTCACTAGTTAGCTCATCGACCTGACTGAAGAGGTGTGCTTATTAGGGTCAGCTGATTCAGTGAATTAGCTGGAACAAATATGGGAACCTCCTGTGGGTTCATGGCCAGATCTTTACTGGCTCTGGCTAATGGTGTAATATTGTGGGAGGAAGGACAACTGGCTATGATCCTGCTCCTAGCACTGAGATTTCCCTGACCTTTCCCCTAACTCATGTGACAGCTGACCCTCATTTGACCTTTTCTTTTCTTTGTCTTTCATCATCCCGATATGACAGAGTGCTGAGGAGGAGTCTCGCTGGGTGGAGGAGGTGCTGAAGACGCACACGGCACGCGTCCGTGACGTGGAGATCCTCACAGGCCTGGACTTTTACCGCACCACCACCTCACTGGAGTACACAGACGTGCTCACCCTAAAGACCTACCTGCATACATTTGAGGGGGAGATCTGAATAGAGCCATATTAAAAAGAAACAAACAAACGAAAGAAAGCAAGAAAGAAAGAAAGAAAGAACGAAAGAAAGAAAAAACCTGCCGCGTCCCCCTCTCCCTGGCACCTCCCTGACCTACTCTCTCCTTTTCTCTCTCGCTACTCTTTCTCTCTTTCTCCCCCCTCTCTCTCTCTCTTCCTTTCTGTCACACCCCTCTTTCGTCCTGATACATCTCTGATGCCTAGGTGTATATTTTTATACAATTTGTCATATTTATTATTCATTGAAAAGAGAAAATAACAATACTGTGCCACACTCTAACACTAGTTCCCATAGCATTTCCTGTATGTGTCTGAGGTAACATTGATCTCACAATGTGTTTTGTCTTGTATTTTGTGTGTGTGTGAACAGCGATGATTTAGGATTGTGTGTTTGTGTGTGTGTGTATGTGTGTGTGTGCGCGAGTGTGTGTGTGTGTGTGTGTCGGTGTCTGTGTGTTTGCGTGCATGTGTGTGAGCACTTGTGTGTGTCTGTGTTTGAGCTGAGTGTGTTGGGAATTGAGATAGTAATAGGATTGGTTGCAGGACATTTCAGCAGTACTGGCCTGTGGACAGTGAACAAGGGGAGTGTACTGTATCTCTTATAAGCCATACTACAACGCTTACATTCCGACTGGCCATTGGGTGACTGCATAGAACTTGAACTTTTCACTGAAACTGTCACCTCCCATGGTGCATTTAGGTGGGAAAAAAATGGACTCAAGGAATGCCGTCATGGCAACACATGAGGATCTCATGAAAAAAACTCTTAACCCCTTCCAACATGAAATCTTACCATGAAAAATAATAAATCACATACTAAGCATTTATAAACTTCTGGACTTTGATGCAACAAAGGTAAATAAATAACTAAATAAATGCTTATTGATCTGTGTAGCCCTTTTTTTAAATACTGTATCCATCAACATGTGGCATGGTTTTGATTTGAATAAAGTCATGTAATGTCAAACATAGTTTTCATTGTCTTTCATTATATTCTTTCAACACAATTTGTGCAAACGAACAGGGTTGCCTAGTGTGATAAGTAGCCTTTAGTGTGGTACTGTAAATGAGCTGTGTGTGTGTTTTTTTTAAATGTTTTTCCTTCCTGGAACGTACAGTAGACTCATATTGCGGCTACATATCCAATTGAAGTTTCCATTCCAGTGCAGCTGAACCTAATGACTTAAAAATTATCTGATAATGCAGATTAAAACTAACTTTTTAATCAATTAAGTAGATATTATATCTACACAGTCATATCAAAACCTATTTGGGACACCAGCCCTTCAGGCCAATGTGCAATAGATGAACCCATTAACTGTAGTCTCCTGTGCTCTGGGAAATGACATGGAGTCAGCCAGGGAGTTCATAGCCTTTATTACACCTTTGCATTGCTTTTTATGGAGGCCTCTCCTGGATATAGTAAGTAAGATGGTATTCAGACACACTAGAGAATGGAGATGGAGCTTGGTTTTGCAAACCTTCCATTGACAGAAAGTTCTCAGAGGCAGGATCAACAGGTGTCTTTCAAAGGCCTCTGTTTACTACAGAGCAGAGCTACAACCAATCAGACCACTGATTCCAATGACGTGTGCGTAGTGTTCGTTTTTCATTGGTTCCAGTTTTTCCCGGACCAGGAAGCACTGAGAACAGGCAGGTTGGACAGACTGACTTGAACATGAAATTCGATGTAGCGTCACAGGCAGTATGGGCAGGCTTAGGCTAATCTTTCATATGACCATATCGTAATTCAGCATAAGTGAGTTATCAGTTTATCATTAATTCTTTGTAGTTGTTTCATGACCGTGTTAATGTTCACCATTCACAGCCACCGTCACTGCATCCACTCCATTCGCTGGGGTCCATAAAGATATGGACTGGTTGTACAACTGTGTGTGTGTGTGTGTGTGTGTGTGTGTGTGTGTGTGTGTGTGCGCATGTGCATGTGCGCATAAGTGTGTGTTTGCATATGCAGGTGCAAGGTCTTTAATGATCTTTAATGCATAATGTTTTTGTTGGATACATGTGTGAACCAACCAGGGTAGTGGGGCTTCTAGTTTGTGTGTGTGTGTGTATGTGTGTGTGTGTGTGTGTGTGTGTGTGTGTGTGTGTGTGTGTGTGTGTGTGTGTGTGTGTCTGTTAAAGAAAGAGAGAGAGAGAAAGAAAGAGAGAATGTGTGTGTGTGTGTGTGTGTGTGTGTGTGTGTGTGTGTGTGTGTGTGTGTGTGTGCGCGCGTGTGTGTGTGTGTGTGTGTGTAGGAGATAGGTGATCAATTACCTGGATAAGCTATGCAGTTCTTCTTCGACGCACCACGTTTCAGAGTTGAGCATTTTCAAGCTGTCACTCGGAGCAAGGCCATCCTCGTCCCACACCAAGCATGGAGCCAAAGCAAAGGAGGAAAAAAATCATTGTAAGTACTTCAGTAGAGAAAGTACAGGGCTTACTTGTACTTTTAGTCTCTTTGGGAAAAGTGGATTCTTTCTAGATAGAGACAGATGTTACTGAGTGTCCAGACAAAGATATTGGTATTAGAACTGTCCTGACTTTAAAAACAAAGAAAATCTTATATTAAGATTACATTTTTAAATCATCTTAAGGAGATAGGAGATGATTTTTAGGAGAAGATTATTTTTAATCATCTTAAGGAGAAACCGGTATGAGTTAGGAGAGACAGTTTAGAGGTCAGTTAGTCATCTCATCATGATCTCATGAAGATAAGACAGTTATGACAAGTAATATTTTCCTCTGGGTGTGTGCAATTGTGCACGCAAAATTGTTTCCAGTTTTATGCGGTTGGTTGTGATTCAATATGAGTGGGTGGATGCTTCAGTGTGTATTTGGAATATGAGTCTTACGCCAATGCTGAGTTTTATCTGAGGGTAATGAGGGATGTCTGGGAAGGGGTTGACGCCTAAAATGAATGAAAGAAAAATTGGCAGCAAATTACTGGTGCTATGGACTTTATCCACACATTTTAGAAGTCTCTAGATGTTAAAGTTAGTAGATGAAGTAGATGAAAAGTTACTGCACAAAAGGTAGCCTAATTATAGTTAGCCTACATACTGTACATACCAACTGTATGCTGCACTCAGTTTGTGCTTAGCTGTCAAGTTAGCCTGATTTTAATATCTACAGTAAAACCATTGCATAGAGAACATATGTTCCACCTGTTAAAGGCTTGTATTTTTTGCCTTTTTATGATTTCACTACATACGACAGTAGGCTATGACCTGAGCTGCATAACAGCACCATTCCTGTTCACACAGTTTCACTTGTCCCAGTGTCAGCACTGATGTAGGCTATTGTAGTTCACCATCAGGAAACTTGTAAATGTGTGTGTTTTTAGTGTGATGTAGTGTGGTCTGTGCGTGTGTGTGTGCGTGTGCGTGTGTGGGTGTACGTTAATGTATCTGTACATTGGATGTGGTTGTGCTTAGATTGGTGTTTTAGCAGTTGCCATAGTGACCATCATTCTCGGACTTGGACTGGGATTGGGGCTACAGTTGAAAGACTGTCAGAAAACTGGTGAGTTACAAACATGACCTTCTACGGCCGCTTTAGAATGCGGCCATGTTGTTTTCACAATTTTCATATTTCACCCATTACTGACCTCAGGCTAACAAAATGTGGTCTGACTCAAAATGTGGTGGGATAATTTACGCACCAGGACACTGTTTTGTAAGCTGACTGAAATTTACAACTCAGTACCCATGTTCTTACATTCTGTATTCTGACTCACAACTAAACAAACCCAATAACCGCAAAGCATGAAAAAACATGCCAATTTTCTGGAGTTCATAGCAGCTTTCACTATTTATTTCCTCTCAGTGTTTGAGACAGATCAATTTCTTTTGGACCGCACCCTCACAGCAATTAATGAATCACTCGTTGGTGCATGTTATTGTACAGATCATTGTCAGTGACGTTTCTCTTGCTCACCCAGCGGTCCCGACCTCCTGTAAAAACCGATGCTATGAGCCCTTTGACGACGAGACACCTGGCTGTCGGTGTGACCAGCAGTGCCACACGACTAAAAGCTGTTGCTACGATTTCCAAGACATCTGTCTCCAGTCAAGTGAGAGCTCTCCTCCTTACTCTTGTCCTCTGGTGATCTTAGATTCAGAGTCAGAATCATTCTTTAGTTCTTCCTACAACTTCATATTCAAATAATAATAAAAAAAAACATTTTACTGTTCAACGAAGAATAGATACATTTAGCAGACAAAACACAAAGCAAACAACCTTCTGGACATCAGACTTACAAAAATACACCATACAAGTTACACAAACAGAAGCACAAATAACAGCAGCAACCAGGTTAAAAGGTTTACAACAGTAAGGTTAAGACACATCAGTGCATACTGTCAAAAAATACATCACAGAGACCATTACCATTCAACAAAGACAAGACAAAGTGCAAAAAAAGTCCATCCAAAATCCCCACAGCGTCAGACACTGTCAAAAGCAAGTTGAAAATAATATGTTTTGAGAGAGGATTTAAAAGCAGATGTTTCTGATCTGAGCTGAAGTGGGGGTGGCAATGTACGGCGTGTGAGGGATCAAGTGCTATGGACTGGGCTTTGCGTGTGATGGCAGTGCCCACAAAGAGTTGTTGGATGGAAGGAGAGACCTATCTCAGATCTGATTGTAGAATTAGATTATGTAGCCTACACAAGTGGTGGGTGATCTAAGGCCTGTGGGCAACATGCAGCCCATTTTGGCTTTAAATAGCCAAAGAGATGCTGATCAAACAAGCAGATATAACTTTATTAGTCGCAGGTTGTCCTGTAAAAAGAGTGCAAGTCCTGCTTCAAATTTACCCATGAATTTATCATCCTATTTAGGCTACAGGCTCAGACATTCCTTTTATTAAGGAGCATAGTGCATAGGCAAAGCGCCTGCTGGCATATAGGGTCATTTTTAACCCTTCATCTACAGTACTCGCTGTCAGGGTCACTTGGCAGATCTGTCAATTTGTTCAACACAAAGTAATAGTCAAAGAGATGTTCACTCTGTTGTAAAATGACTTCAAAAGATGTTATTACACAAATAGACTGCAACATCAGTTTACTTGTTTGATCTGGAACCTGTTAGAATGAATTAGGCTACGTTTTGTCTCGTAACCCTATCGTAGCCTTTGGGACAAAAGGCCTGCGCACCTCTGATGTACAGTATGGTGACACTTAGTTACTAATGATGCAGAAGAGTCATCATCTGATGAGACTGTGAGTCAAGACAAAAGTCGCCCAGATTTTGTGATAGTATGACTCTGCACAATCTACTTTAATTCGGCAGCCAAGCATGTCAAGGACACATGTATTTATGCAGCCCAGAACTGATCCCCACTTTGCTCCCATAGACATGAACTACCATGAAGTATCTTGCTCCACCTGTCTACCATCTTTGCTCATACTGCATTTTTCATTGCACTGGAAATGATCATTGTCTTGTGGTACGGCCACTGGCTGAAAATGGCTTAAAGAAAAACTGTAACAATGAGGGGTAATTAATTTGCCCAACAAAATGAATGGTGACTGTTAGACACACACACACACACACACACACACACACACACCTACACACACACACACACACACACACACACACACACACACACACACACACACACACACACACACACACACACACCTATACACACACACACACACACACACACACACACACACACACACACACACACACACACGGATACTTTCTGCTCTTTATGTAGGCGAGCAATGGGAATGCACCAGGCTGAGGTGTGGGGAGAAGAGGCTGACACAGAGCAACTGCCACTGCTCCGATGACTGCGTGAGTGCAGGAGACTGCTGCACCAACTATCAAAGTGTCTGCCATGGTAAGGCCAGGTCACACATGTTGGGTTGGGACTTAGTCACTGATTTAATATATCCAAGTGTTTTAGTTCTGTTGGCACAGACGCTGACAGCAGTTAAAGTTAAAAGATCTAGTGAAGTACATGTCTGGCCTTTATTTGTAATTTCTATATAAAAGCATACATATTGTGTTTAATAGTTCATTTTCATATGGGCATCCATTGGTCATGGGTGAAGTAATTTCAAGGTACTGTTAACCCACCTAAAGTCTTGTGGCTTAATTTTCTCTGATATTAGAAATATTTACCACTTGCTCTTAATATACCCAGGTAAGTACCCAAACCGGCTTTGTGGAAAGCCACCTTTGCACTGACCTGTCCTTTACAAATTAGTGTTGTAATCTAGCAAAAGGAGGCCAGACCTATACTTCACTAGATCTTTTAACTTGCTGCTGTCAGCATCTGTGCCAACAGAACTAAATTTAAATATATAAATCATAATTATATATAATTATAATTATAATGTTTGTATATATTGTATGTCTATATAATATATACATATATAACTAACTGATGAGATCCCACCCCCTAAATTACAAACTGAGTCACTTGCATTTGTTTTAAATGCAGGTGAAACAACATGGCTGGAAGATGAATGCCCTGACATGGCCCAGCACAGCTGCCCTGCTGGGTATGGCTGTGATTCCATCCACATTCTTTCCCCTTCTCTTCCTTTTCCTTGTCATTTTGATTTCTCTACTGTGAATGTTATGACCTAAGCTCTCTCATCTGGTTTTACTATGTTGCTTGTTTTCATTTTCTTCCTGTTTTTGTTCTGAAATTAATTGTGTGACTTTTTTTTCCCTGTTGACACACAGTTTCAAAAGGCAGCCCCTGCTTCTTATTTCCCTGGATGGGCTTCGGGCTGAATACCTCCAAACCTGGGGCTCCTTGCTTCCTGTGCTGAGCAAGATGAGTATGTCAGACTCTCTGTCAATGAATCACTATGCATTAAATCGCACAAGCTATGTTTAGGACGTGATTCACAAATATGTATGTATTGTCATAAAAATTGTTGAAACCTTTACAATTCTATAGAGACGTTCTGATTCTATACGAGAAAAGTTGAGATACACATGTTTTACGCATTAAAGCAACACTAAGTAGTTTCTTTAACCTTAAAGTAATGTTTTCAAAAGTGTACAACTTCTAACAGGGTGAAAGGCCCTTCTGAATTTGCTTTGCCACCCTCTATGGACTATAATCGTATTAAGTAAGTTTGGAGTGGGCCGTCTCTTTTCGAATGAGAGACAAATCTGCTTGCACCTTGTAGGGCGTGAGATGAAAACTACTTAGTGTTGCTTTAATCTGACTTTATTTCATTGTATTTCGCTCATAGTAATCATGAAACTTCCCTTCATCCCACATGTGGTGAGGAATCTGTTAACATATCCCATTCACCCAAACAGGCTTTAATTGCAACATCTCTCTCTCTCTCTCTCTCTCTCTCTCTCTCTCTCTCTCAGAGCAGTGTGGCATTTCAACACCGTACATGCAGTCTGTGTTTCCCACTAAGACCTTCCCCAATCACTACACAATTGCAACGGTATGTGTGCATCAGCACATTTTTGTCTAATTCACCAGAAGACACGAGCACTGTAAAAAGTGTGGCATGAAGGCAACATGTGAATCTTTTTACATTGGTTTTATATGCCTTTTTTGGTTCTTGCACATTTTTAAAGTATCTTGAGCACATGTTCATGATACTTCATAAATAGTGCAAGTTAAACCAATGTCAAAAAAAAAGCCATGCAGCATATTGACTTAAGTTCTTCAAGTTGGTTGTAAGCTGATTTTTACAGTCAGGGCTACCTTCTTGCTTGTTGCCCCCCCCACCCACCCACAGGGTCTCTATGCAGAGTCCCATGGCCTGGTGGACAATAGTATGTATGACCCTGTGTTTGATGCGTCATTCAGCTTGTCCAACAGTGAGAAGGACAATCCACGGTGGTACCTAGGTCAACCGGTGAGACATCCAGCTCTTTTGGCAAACATATTGTTATATGGCATTGGAAAAATACAGCACATACAATACATACACACCCATTATTATAACAATAGTCTGGTTTCCATTCAACCTTTTTGCACCAGTTATGCACGTTCATAGTAATTTGGTTTAACGACAGGTGCATCAGCAGCAATTTTAGTCTTTGATATAGAACATAGGCTTGCAATGTAAGTTATTCCAAATGAGAATTTCTTATTAGAATAACAAAAATGTGCATTAACAAGTTGAATGAAAACCTGGTTAACCTGTCCAATATGTTGAATTCAGACTTGCTTCTTTGACTTGTTCCAGAAAAATATATAGGTAGCTACTGTAGCTTGTTGGGACAAATGCATGCTTCATTTTGTACAAAGGAAAAAAGACAGAAAACTTTTCATACATTTTTGGTTAACCTTTTTTAAAATGTTTTTTTTTTTTAAATTAATTTACCTGATACATACTATGTTATCTATCTCAGATCTGGCATACAGCCATATATCAAGGACTTAAAGCCGGAACATTCTTTTGGCCTGGGTCTGATGTTAAGATTAATGGAAGTTATCCCAACATACACGTACCATACGACGGGTACTCCACAGCCCATAAACTTTTCAAAAATGTTTTGTTTAATTTATATATATATATATATATATATATATATATATATATATATATATGTTTTAAATGTAAGTGTAACGGTGGGCAATGTCCTTATTTTTTTCCCCAGAAAAGTACCTTTTGAAAAAAGAGTCTTCTCTGTCCTGCAATGGTTGCGTTTACAAGAACATGAAAGGTACTGCTATCGACTTGTTTGAAATGTACTAACGTCAGTGTGGTAACTTCATCAAGTGACTCATAGGTGTAAACCTTTGCAGGCCTGATTTCTACACTCTGTACCTGGAGGAGCCAGACAAATCAGGCCATTCCTATGGTCCGGTCAGCGGAGGGGTAAGCTGTACTCTACAGGTCATTTGGGGCTTATCAAGATGCTGAGTTACTTGTGTATGATATGTAGCAGACACTTTTTTTTTCCAAAGTACTAAAAATCGTACGCTATTAACAAAAATGCTTAGTGAAGTTTTAAAATATAACAAAACATTTTTATGAAGAAATATAAACATAACATGCGCAGGTTAGTTAAAGATTAAAACAATTACTGAAGTACACTGCAAAAATAAATAAGAGTGTACAACCTGAAAAAAAATCTGCTAGTAAACGTCTTTTAACGTCTTTCAAACTGTTAGAACAACAATTGACTGTGTCAAATTTACAGTATTTCACCATTAAAATACAGCAAAAGAATATAGCCTTGACTGAGAACACCTAGGGAGGTTTTCAAGTAAGTGGTTAAGTGACTGAAGCAGAATAGTTAATTTAGTTGTAAGTAGTAACCCACCTAATAAAAAATAAGTGGCATAGCTTCATTCTCTTAGGGAAAATGATTAGGGGGTTTATCACTTGCTCTGAGTTAACATACCAGTGACTAAACCTTCTTCTTGGAATACCACCCCGGCACTGACTTGTCCATTACTATTTAGTGATGTCATCCAGCAGAATTAGGCCAGATATGTGCTTCACAAGAGTCAAAGCCAACTGCTGACCTGTGCCATCAACAGAACTAAAAGCAGTCGGATATCGGATATAAAGCTTGTTGGCTAAATCTGATTGATTTTGGCTTCTGAGCAGAATCATAGGGTGCCTCCCCTTTGTCACTTGAGTTCAAAGGCCAAATTGTGGCAATAATTATTGTGAGTAATTTAAAAAAAATCTGATGTCAGTGGCACCCTCAGCTCAATGTCTCTCAAAGGTGGTAATGAGCTCATTTTCAATTATTTTCATTAATTATTTTAGGTACATATTCCATGCAACTACAGAACCTAAGCGACCAACCCTAGCCAAGCCAGCTAACCTGTTGGGGAAAAGAAAGGTTAAATAAAAAAACATGCCCAATTTTGTGCAGAGGAAATCTGGCATGTTTATCTGAAAAGGTACTATTGTTAGTAATCATTTAAATCAGCACATATCAGTACATTTCAGTGAAAGACTTTATAATAACTTCTTTCTAATAAGCTTCCTAAGGTGCTCTTGTCACGACGGGTACAGGAACCAGGGAAACAAGACAGAACAGGAGAGGACCCAATTGCGTTAGCGTAGCCCCAGAGGCCTTTATTGACAGGTACATAGGGTGACAGACAACAGACATAGACTGGGACTGGAACAAGGACTGGGCTGAGTCAGGGTTACAGGACAGGGTCAGAAGCAGCCGCCATCGGGCGCAGGGTCAGGGTCAGAAGCAGCTGCCGTCAGCCGCCGGGTCAGGAAACAGAAGCAGCCGCCGTCGGTCGCCGGGTCAGGGAACAGAAGCGGCCGCCATCGGCCGCTGGGTCAGAGAACAGAAGCGGCCGCCATCGGCTGCCGGGTCAGGGAACAGATGCGGCCGCCATCGGCCGCCGGGTCAGGGAACAGAAGCAGCCGCCATCGGCCGGCGGGTCAGGGAACAGAAGCAGCCTCCGTCGGCTGCCGGGTCAGGAACAGAGCAGACAGGGACACGGAACAGAGACAGGGGACAAAAACTGGGCAGGCAGGACTCTGTCGCTGAGCGGGGATCGAACCCGCAACTCGGGGGGTGGTAGACGGCAGCTCTACCACCTGAGCCGCCGGCAGATAAATCATTGCCAGTGAGCCGGATCAGTGGCTGGAGACCGGAGCGTAGTCAGGGACGACGAGGTCCACGTTGAAGACAGGAATCAGTCCGAGCAGACACAGAACACACAGGAGGCAGGACTGACAAAAACAGGACGAGAGACGAGGCACAGGCAGGACAAGAACCGGTGAACAAAACACGACAAGATTCTAGCACAGACAGAGAATAGACTGAGGAAACTGAATACAGAACCGAACTCGGCAAACAGGTAAAACGGAAAACAAGACAGACAAGAACAAGACAGCGTCGGGAGTCAGAGTGCTAGTGAACATACCGTGGGTAGCAAATAATCAGGGAACAAGGAGACAAGGCAGACAGGTGAAGTAAATCAAGACGGAACAAGGAGACAAGGCAGACAGGTGAGGCAAATCAGGACGAAACAAGGAGACAGGATTCACAGGTGAGGGAGGTTGTGGCAGTGCAGGGTGTAGAGAGAATAATTGAAACTAATAATGTGATCAGGGGAAAACAAAGGAAAAACACAGCACTGCCAGAAAACCCCAACGGAATACCGTGACAGCTCTTCTAATAAGCTTCTTTCTAAAAAGCTTCCTAAAGTATTCTTATTTAACGCTTTGTTTGGTAACCATTGCTTTTACACTATTTCTTATCAGTAGAAACATATCTACAAATCTTAAAGCTGACAGAGAAGGTGATAGACAGAAAGGCAGCAGGCTAAGAGATAGATAGCAAATAGCATAAAAACAAACAGTCAGACAGACAAATAGCCAACCGACATCCAGACAGATGTGGGTCAGTGTGTTTATAAATGATTTACTGATGAGAAATACTGTAAAAGCAATGGTTACCAAATGATGAAAAAAGTGATAAGAGTTAACAAATGCAAAATAAATACTTATTATTTTAGAATGCTACCAATATCAGCTCATATTACAAATGTACTGTAAGTGACCCTGATGATTTTAAAATCCAACAGGTTTGCATTACATTAACTTGCAGGTCTAAGCAGGTGGATCTAATTAGAAACTGCTCTCACAGATGACAGATTAGAATAGCTGAAAAATCAAAGCTCTGACAGTGCATTCAAGACAGATGCTGATATACAGATGTGCAAGAGTACAAATGTGTTTTTCACTAGGGAATGAATAATAAATTGTGAATGAATGACTCTAGACAACTGTAATCAAAAACACTTTTTTGTTTTGTTCCAAGCAGTGTTCCAAGCAGTGTGCTTACCGTACATGTGAGTAGTTGTTGAACTTATTACAAAACATTAAATGAATTGGCCACATCATACCACACACATAGTAACAGCCTAACAGTGGCCATCATACCGCCAGTGCAACGACTCGTAATTACATAAAAAAACAGTAAATACAACCTTATTACTAAACACAAACAAAAACATATGCCAATGACAAATCACCAAGCAAAAGCATGTTACCATGAAAAAACTGTGTGTTTGGACAGATTTAAACATTCCCCCGTGTTGTGCAGTCACTGAGATATGATTGTTGTCATTGTTCACAGTCCAAAATAGGCCTAATGCACAGCTGCTGTTCTGCAGTCTTGGGTGTTTTCTTTAAGTTCGCCATAGTTTATAAATGCATTCATTTTAATGGTTACGTTGTATCTTGATGATTATCAACTGTGAAGAGTCACCCATGGTATACCCATGGACAGTAAAATAAATATACTGCGGGATATCTTCACCCCTAGTGATGCTTAGAATGCGTCTCGTCCAATCAGAAAGTGCTAAATAGTTCGACCGGACTTAACTGTTGTATAATAAACCATCACTCATCACGTTTTGCCAGCTCTGTGCAGCGCTACCTGATCTTGAACATGCCTATCGAGCTCTGGCAAAAAAGCGTTGACAGGGCACATGTCTCCTGTCACTTTTATCAGAGAAACAGACCCAAAATAAAGGCAGAGGTGTATTAGCCTGGCTAACGTGACTTATCAATGCTCTGCGAACATTGGTCTGGCCAAGCTGTGTTGTAAACCCATTTCTCAGAGGGCGGGCTTAACCCGCCTCTTTCAAATGCCTCTGCTACTGGACGAAGATTTAACCAATCACACTCCTCTGTCCTCTGACGTATGCGAAATGACCACAACAACAGGGTTCTTGCAAAGCCACATTGACTTGGCTACCAGCAGGGCTAACTGATAAATCAAACTTATACCAAAGGCAGTAGGCAGCATTGCGAAAACGTCCTTTCCTGCAATAAATGATTCAAGGGCTAACCTTTGCTCTATTTCCAGAGAGAACTTCTCTTTGAATTCTTCCAAAACAGCAGCTACAGCTGAATTGAAATCTTGCCATTGCTCCACGTTCGCCATGTTGACAGTGACTGAGGTAGATTTCCGGTCGCTGAACTACCCCGTCATTGCCTTTTTGAAATGCTAGATTTTCATTGGTCCCAGTTTCTCTGTTAATGTAGAAACGGTGTAGACAGGCAGCTTGGCCAGACTGACTTGCATGCGAAATGCAAATGCAGCGGCACAGGAAGTATGGGCGTGCCCAGGCTAGAGGTGTATGCCCTTACCTCTTTAATCGGGAGAAAGACACCTCATGGACAGGTGTCCTTACTCTTCCTACCCATACACCAGCTTACAGTACACATCCTTGTTTGTACCAGATCATGATCCAGCTGTCCACACCCCCTGCAGAAGTCTCAGCTAGAGTTGGCATAGTACCCATGTAAACTGCGAACTTTGATGGAGAGCTTACATGCAAGTGGCAGAAGGATTAGACCAATTCAAAACTGTTGCTCTAATCCTGCATACAGCTAAAGGTCACATCGCCATCTTGTGAAGTTTTTTTTTTCTTCTAGGTGTTTTTTTGTTTGTTCTTTCTAGAGTAAGTGAAACACACATTCGTATTCGTACTATTTACTATCCCTGTACATCATGTCACCAAGGTTTACAGTTGCACTACAGTGATATTTGCTTGTTTGTCCATTAACACTGTATTAATTTCCTTGTGATGTAAGTTCATCTTAAGAATGGCATCAGAGTTACCATCCAGGCCCAGCTGAGTAGCAACAAACCAAGATGTCATATTATTTAAAGTCTTTCCATTTTCTGGCTCCAAATGTTTTATCTTTAATTCATTTGCGTAATAGAATTCACTTTTTGAGAAATAGTAGCTGCAAGAAACAGCCACTGGTTTTTGTGCAAGAGCTCAGCAATGCAGTTGTGAAAGCCCTTTCCTGCTTGCCGAATGGCACGAATGAGTTTTTGGCTGGCTGTTTATCAGGAGACAAAATCTCCTTTATCCTTTTGAGAGCATAACCTTTATCAGTCTTGAGGTGAAAGTCCGTCATTGTTTACAGTTTGCTTAATTAAATACCATATTAGTCTCTGACCATCTCTACACTGACAAGTTACTCAATTTACAGAACAACCAGGCTTATTAAAACGATTAGTCTAAAAAAAGAATGACACGTGTCATATCATGTCATCCTTCCAGTTCTTCCAGTCACCAGGTTCCAGTTGATGACAAATGTTTGTCCTCACACCAAGCCAAGCCAAGCCAAGCCGAGCAAAGATGTTCTGCTGACATGCAAATAAGTCTTGCTTTTATGGACGTTTGCATGGTGCTATAACCCAACTGGTTTATCAGTTCAGAAATCACACATCCATTCTTGTAAACTCTTTTTATTACTCAGTTATGTTATGTGTGGCCCCCATGGCCAATTCATGAGGGGGTGAAGGTTCAAACTGGCATTCCCAGAGGAAAATATTGCCTCTTAGACTCGCCTTGACTTTGTCACAAATAAGACACATACGTCCCTGTTATTTAACCTTTATAAGGGGGTTGTAGAAAAAACAATTAAAAATTCAAAAGATCTTGCCCTCCTCTCAAGCGTCTTAAATTAAACCTTTAAGAAACAGTGTCCAATGAAGTCCGATATAAGTTTAATCTAAGGTTAACCTAAGATGTTAAAATAGTCTTATACTGTTCTTTTTATTCTAATGGTTGGTTTAGGAGAAACATATCAGAAGTTTGATTTAAAATACAACTAGATGAAGGAGACATTGCAAATTTTGCCACCCAATATTACTTACCATGCCACAACCTAAAGACACAACCACACATATGACAAAATTGACAATCCACCATCACTACAACTGTCTACATGTTTGGGGCAGCTAAACACAGCCTAATGGTTACGGTTAGGGAGTTTATTGGATTGGAGGGTCACAGGTTAAATTCCTGTACCTGGAGGAAAACATGTGGGCGGGGGAGTGAATAACCAATACCCTCCTGTACCAGGCATAGCTGAGATGCCCTTCAGCTAGGCATCAAACCCCTTATTGTTCCCTGTAAATCAATCTAGATTAGAGCCTCAGCTAAATGTCGTGTTGAGAACACCACAAAACAACACAGCTTAGAGTTTGTAGTATACAATACTCATAGTTCAAACCTCACTGTCGGGCAGTGAGGCTGGCAAGCATAAGACAGCATTCTTAGAAGCAAATTTCTTTTATGAACATACTGTCTTCCAAGACATAATGACAGGTTAAAAAAAGAAAACATTGAGGCACTCCTGTTCAGATTAAAAAACCCTTTTTTAAACAGTGGCTACATGGCAGCATTTCGGCACTGGAGGGACACACACAATTTAAGGATGTTTTCTGATGATAAAAATACCCTGAAGAAAACAAAAAAGTCAAAAATGTGTAGGCATTCAGCCAGTGTTAAATAAAGACTTTCAAATCGTAATAGTAGTGCCTCAATGTTTTCTATTTCTGTATCATTGTTTTGTTGGCCCTACTCTTTTTTTACTCTACATTTGTTTGACCCAGGGAAGCATTTCCTCCTCTCGTTGTACATACTAAACAGAGGTGTCTGGGCCCGCACACAAGGAAAACAGGAAAAGAACCGTGGTTGCCACCTTATCTTTTCAAACTTCCAACACAAACTAAAATATGGAAATGAGAAAAAAAAGCTTCTAAGCATGGAGGAAGCCAAAACCAATTAATTTAAATATCCTTTCCATTCTCTTCAAAGTGGGCAAAGGGAATGTTACGAGAAAATGTTTGAATGAATTCACAATACTGTGAAGACAAAGAATTAAAATAAGAGATTGGTGAAAAGAGTATGACAAAAGCAGGGGTGGAGAATCATTCTTTTTGAGTAAAAGTCAAACTGTGTATTCTTTCAGCTTGTGCTTTTAAAAACAGGTAATTTCACTAATTAGCTTATCTACTTGGCTTAAGAGTTGTGCTATTTAGGACCGCCTGGTTCAGTGAACTGGTCTGGGATGTTTTTCAGATGTCTTCCTCTGACCCAAAGCTGTATTAACTGTATGCTCTGAGCAGTGGAAATGTGTCAGACCCATAGACAGTAGAAGAAGGTCAGACCATAGCAATGGCTTACTGTTCATCAAAAAAGAAAAACAGTCTTGAAAGGATGTTCCGTTCACAGAGTTTGAACAGCAGCACTAGTTTTTCACTGACGTTGTCTTAGAGCAAAATATTGGTCCTTGGAGTTGTCTTGCTTTTATGATCTTAAGGATTTAAAAAAAAATCTTTTTCTCCCAAGGGAGAGATAATTCAATATTGAATTGAACAGAAAGATCTTGCCTCTGTCTGATACCTCTTAAAATAAACTCCTTAGAAACACAATGAATCAATATGAAGTGCCATAAATATATTGGAGCATTGAGCATTGAGGATGTTTCAGCAGTGATTTTTTACCATATTTCTGTATTTAAAATAGCATTTTTCCCTGTATTTACCTGCCTTTGCAGCTTATCAAAGGTGTCCAAGGGGTAGACAAGATCATTGGTCAATTGATGGATGGCCTGAAAATGTTGAAACTCACTCAGTGTATCAACATAATCATTGTAGCAGACCATGGTAAGAGACACAGTGGTGCTATTGAACAGTGCTATATCAAAGCAAAAAAGTCATGATACTCAAATACTCATAATCATCATCATAATACAGGACATCATGCCCGGTTTTGCTAAACCACTTAAAATTTAAATGATTACAAGAAAGAATTATATAGTTTAGAAGTACATCTGAATTGAAAAATTATGAGAGTTAATTAGCAAATCAGAGACCAGCAAAGCTCATTGGAATAAAAAGTACTCACAGATGTATTTGCAGTAAAATGACTCATTGCTGTTTTAGCTTTAACCATGAATTGGTGTTATCTTGGGAAAAGTAAAGCACCACATCCTGTTATGTTATGTGACTCAAATCAGCCGCTTTTTATTGTGTTTCTTTTGTCTTTCTCAAGGGATGGAGGAGACAAGCTGTGACAGAAAAGAAGTGCTCCAAGACATGATAGGGGACATTAGTAGCTTTTATGTGAATGAGGGCCCTTTTGGGAGAGTTAGACCAAAGAACAAAGATGAGCCTTGTAAGTGAATCTGAACCACAAAGACCACATATTTTTCTTTCCTTTCACTTTGAATCAAATTCTAAATAAACATCTTTTTTATTTTGCTAGTTGACTCAGCCAGTCTTGTGGCAAACATGACGGTAAGTTCTAGAAACTCTGGAGAATTAAACCCTACTATCATATGTGGAAAAACATTTCAAAGCACCTCAGTTAGGGGGTTTTAAACTGACTGTGTCTGACCACACATACATTTAAACACACTGACCTGACCTAATCTGAAGTAGTTTCCACCATAGAATGATATTTTATATGAATATTCAGTGTTCTAATGCAATATATAATATTAATGAATGCTGTGCTTTAAATAAAAAAAATGTTTTGTGGATTACCAGTGCAAAAAACCCAACCAGAAGATCAAGCCATACCTCAAGGCTCACCTACCAAAGCGCTTTCACTTTGCCAACAGCAGACGTATTGAGGACGTCACAGTGTTGGTTGAAGCTAAATGGCTTTTTGAAAGGTGTCCCTCATTTTTCCTATTCTTTCCATCTCTTCACCTTTCTTTTTTTATAAACTAATTGATTTTCTTTACTTTTGCGTTATTTTCATTCCTATTTTTTATTCTTCTCTCTCTCTCTCTAGCTTCTTTTTTTCTTTTCATTTTTTTCTCTCTTTCTTTTCATGCTTTGTTTGTTTGTTTGTTCTTTAGCTCTGTTTTTCCTTCCTTTTGCACCTTCTTCCTAAATATGATAGACTCAAGCAACATTACAAGGATTGGATGTTTTTAAAGGCTGGGTGTCTTTGGTTGTTTTTGGACTGACTGGTTGTTTGTTGGTTGACTGCACAGGTATCCAGGGTCATTGACCTTTTGTGCTGGTGGGACTCATGGATATGACAATGATATTTACAGCATGCAGGTATGTGTGTTTATGTTTGTGTGTGTATATTTGTATGTGTGTGCTTGTGTGTGTGTGTACATATGTGTATGTGTGTGTGTATGTAAATGTGAGAACATATTGCACTGTGAAAGTATTATCTAACACCATGTGTTTGCATTCATCTCTGAATAAACATGGAAACACGCTGTGTGTGCATGCGCGTGTGTGCGTGGGTGTGTGTGCGCCTGTGTGTGTGTGTGTGTGTGTGTGTGTGTGTGTGTGAAGCACATGGTTCACATGTGTCCGCGAATGTTGAAATATGTCTATTTTCATTGTAAACCTTTGTCTCCTATCCTTACGGGACCACTTTTAAGTTAGTATGCAAGTAAGGGCTGTAAAAGTGCCACTAAAAACATCCCAGCCGCAACTCCACATAATAAATCCAACTAGGGAACAATACTATATAAACATGCCTTTATCCCCAGTTCTACAAAGGTTAGGTGGCTGCCAAATGCAAGCAAGAAGAAGTGCATTAAAGAGTGTACAGAGTAGAAGTCTTTATTGGCACTATACAAAGTGTAGTGAGATGTGGTACAGAGCAGTAGAGCAGAAGCAGTAGATAAGAATAGTTAAGTAAAATAGAATATAGTTTGTCTGAATGTACAGCAATATATACAAAGAATATAAAACAAATATACACACGCCTAAAGAGAATTTTACAGTATCAAGATACAGTATGTCACAGAAGTGAGTACACCCCTGACATTTTTTTCCTTTTTTATTATATCTTTCCATGGGAGAAGTCTAAAGATATAATATTTTTCTACAATGTAAAGTAGGCAGTGTACAGCTTATATAACAGTGCAAATTTGCTGTTCCCTCAAAATAACTCAACACACAACCATTAATGTCTAAACCACTGGCAACAAAAGTGAGTACACCCCTAAGTGAAAATGTCCAAATTGTGCCCAAAGTGTCAATATTTTGTGTGGCCACCATTATTTTCGAGCACTGCCTAAACTCTCTTGGGCATGGAGTTCACTAGAGCGTCACAAGTTGTCACTGGAATCCTCTTCCACTCCTACATGGCGACATCACGGAGCTGACCTTGAGCTTGAGACCTTGAGCTCCTCCACCTTCCATTTGAGGATGCCCCACAGATGCTGAATTGGGTTTAGGTCTGGGGACATGCTAGGCCAGTCCATCACCTTCATCCTCACCCAAGGCGTGGCCATCTTGGAGGTGTGCTTGGGGTCGTTACTATGTTGAAATACCGCCCTGCGGCCCAGTTTCAAAGGGGGGGCATCATGCTCTGCTTCAGTATGTCACAGTACATATTGGCATTCATGGTTCCCTTAATGAAGTGTATGTCCCCAGTGCCGGCAGCACTCACACAGCCCCAAACCACAACACTTCCTCCACCATGCTTGACTTTTAGCAGGACACAGTTGTCTTTGTTGTGTGGGTGTGCAATTTCCTGAAGTGCCTGCCGGATGGCGATATTCAAAAACGGTCACGGATAATGCAAATGTGAGTTTGTTTGTAGTGAGTGCGTGAGTTTGTAGTGCTGTATACACTGTAAGGGCATGTTGCGCTCTCATTTTTTAAAGCCACAATGCATAAGAATTTCCCCAGTCCAATATTAAAATCACATTGCATTTTAACAGATAGTAAAGGGCATAGCAATAATCCTGTATGGAAGTAATAAATGCATGTATGATCTTCTCAAAGTATGAAGTTGTTAAAATGTCTTTTAATGCCCTACAATAAAAAGGGAGAGATTTGGTGCAGCACGGGAGTCTTCTTTTTTACTTTTATTTTATAGGTGCAAAACAAAAACTAACGTTTCGACGCGTTAGTTTTTGTTTTGCACCTATAAAATAAAAGTAAAAAAGAAGACTCCCGTGCTGCACCAAATCTCTCCCTTTTTATTGTATGCTGTGTCCTGTCTTGGTTGCACCGGGATTGTCAACCAGAAGCGCGGAGTATGTCCTACTTTTTACTCGTCTTTTAATGCCCTTTTTTCCCCTCACAGGCCATGTTCCTCAGTTATGGTCCCAAGTTCCTCTCACACACAGAAGTGGAACCATTCTCCAACGTTGAACTGTACAACCTCATGTGTGGTGGGTAATGAAGTTCCCTGTAAGATGTTATCTTAACAGCCCTGACTTGTTGATGTTTTTGTGTATGTTTTAACAGCACTGCTATTGCAACAGTTTCCTCCACTATAATAGGAAGAGTTTCCTGAAGAAGAAGGTTTCCTGGAACCATGTTATCAATTATTCACCAGTGCAGGTGGTGTTGGGGGGGTGTGGGGGTGGGGGGAGGTGAGGGGTTTGATTGAGCTAACCAACCATTTGTGTATGCTTCCTGCAGACGTGCTAGAAATCTCTCCGGTGGAAAACAATGGCACTCACGGCAGCATGAACCACCTGCTCAGAAAGCCCTGGTTCAGCCCACAGCACCCAGCCGAGCAGACAGGCCCGGGCCAGTGCCCTCTCCTCACCCTCACCCCGGACCACAACCTCGGCTGCATCTGCCCGGCACTGGTGGGCTACTGGTTTTTGTCCTAGACTTGTAGGCCACACAACAGTAGAGCACTGACCTGCACATACCGCCCATTATCGACCCCTCCACATATGCCATAACTTTCTACACATACTTTAGGCCCATTCCTCCCACTAACACCCAACACTCCCTTATGCCCTATCCTCCTCCCCCTCACACACACACACAAATGGGACACAGCCCTCACTTCTGCCACACCCACCCCCCACCCCCAGTAGCATGAAGGACACAGCCCTCACGCACCCCCCCGCCACCCCACAAGTTATAAGTGGTGTTTTGCCAGCTACTCTATAATGACATTAAGTCTAATTAGTTTTGCTTAACTGGCCTTTAACTCATGAGGCATGTGTGTACTATAGTTGCATGTATCGTGTGAGCAAATACATATGTGATTTGTGTCTTTTAGGATGTGTCCAACGCCAACTCGCGTCTGAATCTGACAGCAAGTGAAGGTAAGGCCAGGCAAATTTATTCATAGTGCATTTCATGCACAAGTGTTTAATGGTCTTTAGCCTACAAAAATAACAAATGCAGACAACAATAAATGATAGCCAGGAAAAAAAAACATAAAGAATAAAACAGCAGAGATGAAAGTAAATCATAGAACGTAACATAAAAAGTATTTAAAAAACAATGTTTTTTTTAAAAAGCATTTAGCATTAGCATTTTAAAAGGGTAACACTTTATTTTACTAACCCTAACACTAGCCCTAACCTAGCATAGTGTAAGTACATAATGTTACATATTGTTACACACTTTGTTACACTGTATTAATGTGTAATTGATGTATCAGGGACAGTAAAATCAAGTGTAACGAAAAGTAGATGATAGAAGGTAAAAATTTGTAAACACAAACAAACACAAAAACACAAAATATAAAAATTTAGGGAAAAAACTCAAACATTAGCATTTGAAAGGAATGACATCGATCAGTAGACCAGAACAGATTTGAGAACAGTTCGTCTTAAGTCTGGAATTAAAACTGGAAATTGTACAATCATTTTTGCTCTCCCCTGACAGTTGATTTCCAAATCTGTATGTACTGCATGGTAGGTAAGGGTAAGGCTAAGGGTAAACACTTAACTTAACAGGCCTCTACATAGCATTTCATACACTCATCAGGATAAGAATCACATTTATTGCCCAAGTTTGAGTATACAAATTTTCCATTGCTCTCAGAAAACAGATGTTAAAAATTCAAGAGACTTGGAGCCAAACTATGCAACTGTTTTTCGTTAATGGATTAATTTCAAAAGTTTGCCCAAATCAGTCATTACCAGGTGACTGAAGACTCTGTCATCCACCCCCAATGTCTGTGGGCAGAATACCATGCTTGCAATATCTGGGTGCCCGTACTGAGTTAAAAACACATGGACAGGGAGGGGAAAACTTATAGACACTAGGGGTAGCTCCATTGAGAAAAAGCACTCAAAGTATGTATAGTATCTCTTTAAGAGACATGAAATATTAGGCTAAAAAGGAAAAATATATAATTGAGTACAGGCAAGACAAACCCTGAATAGAACTGTGACTGTGGCTTTTATCAGGGGTTGTCATTGACACATTTTGACACAAGAGTACGCCACGATTTATACATCACAAATATCAAAATTTTGACTGCAGCCTAGAAAGTACTAGAAAGAAGTAAAAGGTTTTCATGAGGTTTGCTTGATTATGACTGAAAAGATCTACTGTAAAAGTGTTATTGAAAGAGTACTATTGACCCCCTCACAGTGTCGAGCATAGAGAAGAAGCATATGCCCTTTGGAAGACCGAAGCTGCTGCAGCCTGGCACTAGCTACTGTGTTCTGAACCACCAGGGATTCGTCAGTGGCTACAGCACAGCCACTCTGATGCCCCTGTGGAGCTCGTACACTGTGGAGAAACCTGTAAGTGTCCATCATTTCCTGCCCCAAAAGTCTGTCAGATTAAGTATGGACCCCCATGGTGACATGGGAAAACAACATTTAGATGAAAATTAAAAAGTTTCTGGTGCGCATGTGAAACTTTTTGGCAGTAGAGCAGTAAAACATTTTTTTTTTGTGTGTGCAGAAGAAACTTTTTGGTAAGCACCAGAACTATTCTTGTGGGGTGCCTTTAGTCATCTTAGGGGCTCTCTAAATAAGCATGCCTTGCATTGGTGCCTGTTTGCAACCTCTAGTCATTCTCTAGACCACAAGGTGTTTACTCCCTTACTAGTTTTACCTTTAGGGTAGCACTTTATAGGGATGGCTCCCAGACATCCCATCACAAGTCCGGGTGAAAAAAGCTAAAGAGGCACAGGAGAGGCAAGGCAGGTCAGGGCCGACAAGGAGGGCTCAGGACGGCCAGGACCGGGAATGAACATGGACAGGGGACTCGAGACAGGCAGGCACTGATGGGACAGGGGACTCGGGAGAGGCAGGCACCGAAGGGACAGGGGACTCAGGATAGGCAGGCACCGATGGGACAGGGGACTCGGGACGGAGGGCTGTGGGCAGGCCGACACAAAATGTTCGGGGCAGGCCGTATCAGTGACTAAGTGGCCAGAGGGTTCGGGGCAGGCCGTATCACTGACTGAGTGCGCAGAGGGGGTTTGGGGCAGGCTGACAGAGAGGGCTCGGGGCACGCTGAGGGCCGGGGTCGGGCGGACTGGCTGAGCCAGGGTCAGGCTGCACTGGCAGGCAGGCAGGCCCGCTCGTTAACTTATTATCGAATTAACACATAAAGAATTATTTACTAATGTTTAATTGATGTTTAAATTGCCATTTATAGGTGGCGGTAGTTGTAACGGTGGGGTTCTGCCAGAGTTTCCGTGTCTTTTGCTTTTGACTTTTGCTCTGTTTACGTGTAGCCCCCTGCTGGTCGTGTCTTTGTATGTTTCGTGCCAAGTGCTTTTGTTTTGGGTGTGCCATGTGGTTTTGTTTTTGTGCTTTTGTGTCCCTGCCTCTGTGATCACTGAGTCTACTACGAAGTTAGAATGTGTCACAAACATGATAAAGGCTTCACAATAAACACACATGACAACACTGTTATGTCTCTGCAAAAACAACAACTTATATTGTAGACTATTCATAAATTTTGCCTATGAGAAGCAAACCAGAGAGATCCCCTGATTTTAATCAAATGGAATAAATAAGTATGGCTTTTACCTTTATTATTAATATTTGTTAAAATATGTATATACAGGGTGTCCCAAAAATATGGGACACATTTAAAATGCTTATACCTTGGGATTATATAAATGGCATAGAGTACCAAATCTATGTGTTGTAGGCTATAACCGACATTCAGGAGTTTAAGAAAACATTTTTATGTAAGGATAGATTTGGCAATTTTCTCATACAAAAACACAGCCAACATGGTGTCAACCTGTAGACCTGAATTTAAAATAATGTTTAAAATTATGAAGAGGTCATTAAACGGTGTCAATAGAAACATTTCAAAGTCAAAATTGGTGAAATATAGGAAAACTGTATGATTTGATTTTGTGACACAGCACAGACAGGTCTGTGCTCTCCGAGTGCTTTTCTAGTTTCCATGTGTTTTCACTCTTTTTCCCAAGCCATGTGAGATTCACCATGTGTTTCTATTTTTCGTAAAGGTCATACATGACTGCAGTCAATTTGCAGTCAATAAAAAACACCTAATTTTAGACCCAGCTTGCTCATTACTTTTGGCATGGTTGTCTTTGATCCCCTGCCACCCAGGAGTATTACTTTACATTTAGTGGATGCTCTTATCCTAATAACAGTTATTTAGGTACAGGGTTTAAGTTACAGTCTGTGGAGCAACATGGGGTTAAATACCTTCCTTAAGGGCACTTCAGACATGAATGAGGGTGCAGGAGAGCACTAGTTGTTCACTTCCCCATCATTCCTACTGGAACGGGATTAAAACCTGCAACCCCCCGAGCCCAAGACAACTGTCTAACCACTAGGCCACAGCTGCCCACAGTACCGGCAGACATTTTAGAAGTCTACCATGCAAGGTGTCAAGCAGCACATTGGGAGCAGTATGGTGTCTTGTTTAAAACACCCACTAGCACATTTAATCCTATAAACCTTCACATTTGGATGCCATTTGGATTTGGGATATCAACATTGAGCAAAAGAACCACTGATTTCTGCATCAAATATCTCCTACATAATCATCTAACTTTTAAACATGTTAAAACATGTTTGAAGTTTTCTCCTAAATGTATTGTCTTGCTCAAGGACATTTCAAACAAGTCAGGAGGAGTTGTAAATCAAACCAGCGACCTCCTGATTGCTGGTTCAAACTAGCTTTTTTCAGGAATCTTTAGTTTGCAATATGTTTTGCTGTCAATAGGTACACATGTGAAAACACTTCAGAAAGTGGAGTAAATTAGGCAAGTTAGGAAATGAAGACAAACAAAATTAGGAAAATGAAGACAAATTGTCCCGGAACGTTTTGGCAACATGTGTTGACATTTGTTCTCTGTGTTTCCCCCACACACACACACCCACATGCGCATGCACACACACAAACACACACCCATAAACATGCACACACACACACACACACACACACACACACACACACACACACACACATGCAGGCAAGTGAAGACCCTCTGCCAGGTGTGATACCTGATTGCTTAAGAGCCGATGTGAGACTCAACACAAACCGAAGTGCCAGCTGTGATCAGTATGCTGCTGCGGGCAATGTCATCCCAGCTTTCCTCTACCCACCCAGTGCGTAAGCCAATCACAGCACAGGAAACAACCAGACACACGCTTTCTGTATGTTTACACCGGTAGCTACTACAGCCGCTACTACACCTACTGTACAGCATAGCCTGGTAAACCAGCCCCTCAGACTTCACTTTATTTTGTACACAGGGTTTGGCTGTGGTTTCATTGACATGGTGGTCTCAGACAGCATCTTACCTGACCAATTAGCGAATAATTTCTTCCTGGAGGTGTAGATTTTGCTGAAGTTTAAAACGATCGGATCTGCCTTTACCTAATCGCTAATGTCTGGTTGTGACTCCCTGTGTTTGCTTATTGGTCAGGCAAGATGACAACCATGTCAATGAAGCCACAGCCTCACTTTTTGTAGAAAATGGAATGAAGTACAAGGGTCTGGTTTACCAGGCTACTAACACCAACCCTTTTAGAAGGTTTTGTTGCTCGTGATGCACACGATCTTAAACAACAGACTATTCAACTATACTATTCAATTTAAGTTCAAAACCAAATCTACACATTACAATTGGTTCTTGGTGAACAGTGCCATAGCTCATTACCAAAAAGTAAACTACATTATAACTTGTTTTTTTCACTCTGGTCGACCAAGAGGCCTTGCCCTCATCTCCATAGTCACTCTGTGTCTCTGTAGAGACAGTAATTTCCACTCTTGTGGTAACTCTAGTAATCCCTAGTGTAAATGCACAGTTTCAGATTTTATTATAGAAACCTATCTCAGAACAGAGGTGGACAAACCAGTTTGAGAAAGTTTAAGTCCTGTTGGGTATGCCTTCTGCCTGTGCTTTTCCAGCAGCACAGGTGATGAGCTTGTGTATCTGGCTAAAGAGTTGTGCTAGCAATGGTCAGCAGGGTCAAATAGAACAAATATGTGGCACATTTTTTAGTCTCTGAATCTGGGATGTCCACCTCTGTCTGGAAAAAATGTGTTTGTATGTGTGTGTGTGGGGAGGTGGGGGTGCACTGCATTCCTCCATTCGAGATTGATTTAACTGACATTTGCAGTGGTGTTCCCTTCCTCAGATCTCAATACGTCTGCTGATGAACAGTATGATGCAATGACGATGAGCAATGTTGTACCTATGTACCCTCCATTTAAAAGTAAGCAAGGGAAAAAAAAAAACCCCAAAAGATTCACTCAAGCCATTTACTCACTTCCTGGAATGGTCTGGCACATCTCAACCTCTTTTGTCCCTATGACTTCATTGCTTCTCTAGAAATCTGGGACTACTTCCACGATGTCTTGCTGAGGAGATATGCCTTGCAGTTCAACGGTGTAAATGTGGTGGCTGGTCCCGTGTTCGATTACAACTACGATGGTCGATATGACTTGGCTGACCAAATCCAAGAGTATGTGACTTTCTACTCTCTAAAAAAAGCCACATTAACATCAGAACTCAATGTTATGTTCATCGTTGCTGATAAGAAGCCACAATCAAACCAATAAATGATATCTATTTCAGCATATATACTGGACAAACACTACCGTCATTTTACACAGTTCCTCAAATCTCTGTGTGTTAAATCTGCAGTAAGGAGTTTTGGGTGAAAGTTAGCAGTGTCTAGCAATATCTGAAAATAGATACAAAAACCTTCTGAACCCCTACACCAGCACAACTGTCATAGAAGGAAAGGCTTACTGGAAAACGTGTGCCTCATGGCAATATAATTGGCAAAGTCATGTAGTCATTTATATGATCATTTAAATTTGAGGATTAAATCAGCAGTGTTTAAAAAAAACATGATTCTCAATTATAGCATCCTAAAATTGATATTGGTTTGCAGACACGTGGCAGGAACACAGATCCCCATCCCCACACACTACTTCCTGGTTCTCACAAGCTGCCGAAGCTCTGCCGGGCCTGTTGCGGGCTGTCAAGAGGAACTCGACACAGTGTCCTTCCTGGTACCTCACCGTCCAGACAACTCAGAATCATGCAGTGTAAGTCAATACTCTTCATATAAAGGTTTATACATCTGGGCAATCTGACAAAACCTTTTTTGTTTTTCAAAAAAAAAGTTAATAGTTATTGAAAACTCTTTAAGATTGCGTTTTGTTCTTGTTACATAGAGGAGTCACCCAGCAGTCAGAGGATGGCTAGTTCAATTTCAGTTCATCCTCATCTGGTCAAAATGTCTTTGACACCGCATGCAATAGCGCTTCCCTAGCTGTTGATTGAAACCTTGCATGGGCTTTTGCTATTAGTGTGTGCGTGAATGGGTGAATGTGAGACATTGACATGTCCAGAACTTTGCGTCCAAAAAAAAAGTTGCCAACAACTAACTTTTCAGAAAAAAAAAGTTTTCAGACATCAAATGGTTCTTTAGTTCAAATGGTAAATAGACTGCATCTGTATACCATTTGTTTTGGATGCAAAGTGCTGCACATGTCATCAAAGTGCTGCACAAGTCAACAACAACACACACAAGACTATAATTTTCTAAGGACATTACACAACAACACATCATGTTGTTAGGCACGACGCAGAGTGGAGTGTGGTTAGACCCCCTTAGCCATGGTAACTTTTTGGCCAGAGGCATTACCCCCGGCCTGAAATGGTTTATTGCTTTTCAACGGATTGGAACACTAACAGTTTTTTTCCTGGAGGTGTAGACTCTGCTAAAGTTTAAAACGAGTGGATCTGCCGTTACTCAATGGCTAACATCTGATTGTGGCAACCTCTGTTCACTGATTGGTCAGGCAAGATGCTGCCTCAGACAACCATGTCAATGAAACCACAGCCAGACCCTCTGTAGGAAATCAAGTACTAGGGGCTGGTTTAGCAGGCTAGATCACTGTATGGAGCCAGGATTTTTTTTTTAAGGAATCTATATTACTAGGAAATATAATATGATTTGTTTGAGGTCTGTCCTCTCCAAGTGGTTTATAATTACCCATTGGTTAGCCATTGGTTGAATTACCAATGGGGGATACTGCAGCTGTCAGAACCAGTGACAATGACAAATTACTTTATAACTTACTTTTAGAGCTCACAGCCTGAATCCCAGTGGGTGGAGGACCTGCTGTGGTTCCACCAATCACGGGTGAGAGATGTAGAACTCATCACTGGACTAGACTTCTATCAGGACAGCAGCCGGCCAATCCCAGAGCTCTTACGAGTAAAGACCCGGCCCACGGCAGCTATTTTCAGGAAGACATAAAAAGACATAAGAAGTGCAATGTAATGTTGTGAATGACAAGCAAGTGAGTGATATGTACTGGTAAAATATGACTGAAATGATACTGAAACGTCACTGAAACGAATGGTAACAGTTTTTGTACATAGATAAACTGACACATTTGTAGGGAATGTATTGTGATTATCTATTTGTGTTCAATGTAAAAGGACTGGTAATTGTTTTATTTTTTAAAGTTTAAAGGAAATGATAGTAATTGTAATTTATTGTAATTGTTTTTGTTAACCTACTGGTATGGACTGTTCAAAAATATTCTTACTTCAGTAGTTCGAAGGAGGGTGAATAAACCATTCTGTCTGTAATCTGTATACTACCATTCAGGTACTTGGCTCGCATATACTGCTTGACAACTGTGGCTGTAAATGCTGCCAAATGTAATTCTTGGTAATCAGCACAGATAAACGCCTGTGCTGATTACCAATAATTAAGCACCTCTTCCTGTTCCAGTGAATTTGATACAAAAATAAGCACCTTCTGTGTTAATGCTGAAGTGACTAACATGGCTTCAAAAATACTCTCATGTACACATTTGTTTAATCCAATTAAACAAAATTAAAAAAACAGAAAGTGTTTTGCATTATAACCCTGGTACATTGCAGACTGTTTTTACAGACATATTACATCCACAGATAACATGACAATTCATCCCTTCACTGCTTCACTGACTGTTGTGAGTTTAATGTGCTTCTCACATTTCAGATACAACTCTTTGAACATAGGTATCACTCTTTATTTGGGTATCCCATACAATGTGTCTATGAATGCCATGTCTGAAATAATCACTCATTTACAGTGGGCACAAGTATTCAGACCGCTGAATGTTTCACTTTTTGTTATATTGCAGCCATTTGATTTATTATAAAAGAAAAACTGAAATATCGCATGGTCATTCAGAGCCTTTGCTCAGTATTTAGTAGAAGCACCCTTTTGAGCTAATACCGCCATGAGTCTTTTTCAGAATGATGCAACTAGTTTCATACCTGGATTTGGGGATCCTCTGCCATTCATCCTTGCAGTTTGTCTCCAGTTCTGTCCAGTTAAATGGTGAATGTTGGTGGACAGCCATTTTCAGGTCTCTCCAGAGATGCTCAATTAGGTTTAAGTCAGGGCTCTGGCTGAGGCATTCGAGAACAGTCACGGAGTTGTTGTAAAGCCACAGTGATCTTTGGGTGATCTTCTTTACCTCTCTCAACAAGGATCTTGTCCCTTATTGCTGTTTGGCGGGACAGCCAGCTCTAGGAAGGGTTCTGGCTGTCCCGATTGTCTTCCATTTAAGAATTATGGAGGCCACTGTGCTCTTAGAAACCTTAAGTACAGCAGAATTCTTTTGTAAGCTTAGCCAGATCTGTGGCATGCCACAATTCTGTCTCTGTCTCTCTTCAGGCAGTTCCGTTGACCTCATGATTCTCATTTGCTCTGACATTCACTGTGAGCTGTGCTTCATCAAGTCCAATCAGTATAATCAAACACAGCTGGACTCTAATGAAGGTACAGAACCAACTCAGGGATGACCAGAAGAAATGGACAGCACCATTTGGTATAAGATAAGATAAGATAAAACTTTATTGTCTGTTACACGTGAAACAGAAAATTGTCTTTTGGTGTGGCTCCAGTGATTCTCAGACATAAGACAAGACAAGACAAAACAAGACATGACAGGACAAGACGATACATGAATGTTGGTAGCTGGGTAGCTGGTATTGTTCATCTGCTGCTGAGTAGGGCTACAGCTGAAGAGATGAAGGATTTTTTATATCTGTTTTTGTGCGCTAGGGGTACTTTGTAACGCCGACCTGATGGAAGTAGTTGGAAGGAGTGGTGTAGGGGGTGAGAAGGGTCCTCAGTGATCATGTTGGCTTTCCTGATCATTGCACTGTTGTACAGTTCAGATAGGGAAGGTTGAGGGGAGCCAGTAATTTTGATTGCCTGATTTACTACTCTTGTGAGTTTGTTCTTCTGTCTAATGCCAATTAAGTTGTACCAGGAGGAGATGTTAAAGGTAAGGACTGATTCAATAAGGGAGCGGTACACTAGGGTGAGAATGTCCTTGCTGACTTGGAAAGTCCTGAGTTTCCTGAGTAGGTGGAGGCGTTGTTGTGCTTTTTTAAAAATTGTGTCCACGTGTTGTGAAAAAGACAGGGAGCTGTCGATTTCTGTACCCAGGTATCTGAAGACTTCCACTTGTTCCACTATCTGTCCTTGCATGGTAAGTGGCTGGAACAGAGGTGTTGTTTTATCTCTGCCCCCACAGCACAGTTCCATTGTCTTTGACACATTCAGCTCCAAAGACAGTTGTACACATGTTTGGCTAAGGTTATTTACGACCTCTTGGTAGCGAGTGGGGGCATCTTGGTCAGACATATGTGCCACTAAAGCAATGTCATCAGCATACTTAAAAAGTGCCATACCTTCCTAATGACACACGATATTATTTGTGTACACTGAGAAGAGGATTGGGGATAAAACGCAACCTTGGGGCAGTCCAGTGTTCAATGTGATTTTTGAAGATTGTACTCCATTGAAGATCACCTGTTGTGGTCTGTCCAGCAGAAAACTCTTAATCCACTGGGTGAGTGTTGGGTGGATCTGAAGACTGCAGAGCTGCTGGAGGACTGTGTCTATGTGCACAGTGTTGAATACAGAGGAAAAGTCCATGAACAAGATCCTGGTGTGTGGGTGTCCTGAGTCCAGGTTTCTAGCCACTGTGTCCACTAGTGAAAGACTCGCATCCTCCACTCCACGGCGTTCCCTGTAGTGTGGGTCCAGCTGGTCTGACACCATGCCAGATAGAAGGTGGCACACCACTCTCTCCATACATTTGCAAAGCACAGATGTTAGTGCCACTGGTCTGTAGTCCTTGAGCTCCTTCGCCGATGACTTTTTGGGGATGGGAATGATGGTGGATTCTCTCCATTAAGTATGTATTAAATATATGAGTATCACAGCAAAGGATCTGAATACCTATGACCATGTGATATTTCAGTTTTTCTTTTCTAATAAATCTGCAAAAATGGCAACAATTCTGTGTTTTCCTGTTAATATAGATTGCTGTGTGTACATTAATGAGAACAAATGAACTTATGATTTCAGCAAATGGCTGCAATATAACAAAAAGTGGGAGTTACATTGTTTTGTTCCCTTGTGCACAATATAGTGAATGAATGAACATTTGGACTCACCATATGTCGCCACGAATTGTCATTATATATAGTGGCGCATTTGAAGGTGTAAATGACACACAAAGCTGTTTTTACGCTCTGACATGTGTAACTATAAACGTGATTTTTGTTGTCATTAACACCAGTAATTGTGTGCGTACAAAAGGTTTTTTTTAGTTCTATTGTCACTACAGTGACACACACACAAAGAGATGTTGTTTGTTTATATAGTCCAAACTATTACAAGTGAAAACAGTCTGTGAAGCTTGATGGTCATTGTGATTTAATTTGTCTTTTTAAGTACTATACAGGTGTGCACACACTCTTCCTGTATTGCACTGTTTTGTTGTTGTGCCCCTGTGTAACAACACATTATGTAATAACACCGCATTATGTAATAGCTCGACAAAACGTAATACATTATCACTCCATTATGTAATAATTTCCGCATTTCGTAATAACTTCCGCATTTTGTAATACATTTCTTGAACGCATTTTGTAATAACTATTTTCTCATTTTGTAATAAATTATTACATATTGCGGCAGTTATTACAAAATGCGGGACCTGGTATTTTTTTTGAATGGAAATGTAATAATATTTGCATTATGTAACAAAAGTGGAAATAATGTTATGGACTCTGTCGTGGAAACCCATCAGTTGGACTTTGACCTGTCTAGAAATATCACCGTAGTCAGGAAATGGTTAGACACAAAAAATCACCTACAATTGTTACACCGTTAGGAGTAGGTGTTGAGAGAGGCTTTAATCACCTGTTGTAAATTTTACCCAATCTCAAAGTAAGTCAATTAAA
Source organism: Setipinna tenuifilis (assembly GCA_030347295.1). NCBI lineage: Eukaryota > Metazoa > Chordata > Actinopteri > Clupeiformes > Engraulidae > Setipinna > Setipinna tenuifilis. The sequence continues at coordinate 15,222,325 of CM059283.1, forward strand.
CATTTAAACATGAATCATTTTAAGTATTGCAATTCAATACTGCACCTTGAGAGAGGAAAAGTCAAACGCAAAAGGTTTTGACTTGACCAGAAAAAATGCCCAAAGAGACGTTGGATGCGGAGCAGGGTTGCAGGTTTTATTACAAATGGTCACAAGGAGATCACAGCATCATCTTTCCCCGAAGCGATCTAACTAACAGTTCGTACTTGTTAGCTTATATACGTTTTACTTCATGCATATATGGAGATGCTTCTGCTGTACTTAGCACTCACTTTGTATCTAAACTTATCGTCTCCCTTCTTTCACCTCAAAAGGAGATTCTATTTTGGCAGGGTGCCGAATGAGACGGGCCCCATCAGCTGTCCCTAAAGACCCTAAAAAGTTCAAACAGAGAACACCACGTTGCTGTATGAATATTGCAACAATATTACAAACTGACATGTTTTTATCACTGTAATTATTGTAAAAATACCATAACACACCTAGCATACACAAGTGCAAATTACACCAAAGGTGTAGGTTCTGATGTGAATCCTACCGCAATATCCACCACGCTGACAGATTGGCCAATCTGGAGAGTTTGCATAGAGAGAAATGCTGCCCTGATAAAAATAATTTCTGATATTTATGCGATTAAATGCCACTTACACTGTTCAGGGAGCATCTTGACACCAGGTGTTCCCTGAATCAGCTGCGCAAATGGATACATTTCAGCTGCCCTTTCTGGTCATTGTTTCCGGGGTTTAAAATGAAATAAAATGAAATGAAATGAAATAAAACAATGATCCTCCTTAAGTCCCGTAACTAAGCAAAATAATATTATGAGAAATAACGGAATTAGATGAAAATGTAGTCGGCAAAAAAACGTAAGAAGAAAGAAACGTTCTGCTTATGGAAATGTACATATCCACATTGGCGCACGTCGAAAAATTGTAATTTCACCCATTTATAGTTTGAGAAATTGAGTCAAATTTTATTTATGACAAGTATAGAAGTTTGTTGTCAGGTGTGTTTCATAAAACACGTTTGCAGTGAATGGTTTCTGTTAACAACACACTGTTTCATCCGTGCCCAATGCGTGGTTCATCCGCCCCGACAGTGAGGGATGGATGAAACAACATTACACCAGTAACTAATAGAACACACTTGTGGGTTGATGATCATATGGCAAAATAACTCTAATTTGCTTCATTGTCTTTGAAAATAACCGTTAAGTAAAAAGTGTTTCATTCGTCACGGCTCTCCCCTAATTAACACACATTTATAAAGGCAGTATATGATATTATGGAATGTCAATATTTCATTTTAAAGCAGTTTCCCCAGCTTTGAGCATTATCTCACAATCCTTTGCATGCCTTCACTTATCTGTACACAATTGCCATCAGCAGTACATGGCATCACCAATCTAAACTCAGTGTTGACTTGGATAAGTTGGTAATATAAATATTGTTTACTGTCCCAATTAGTTTTTATTTCAGAGGGGTCTGGTTATGTTCGGAGTGTTCATACTATGTGCAACTGAAAGTGTGAAAATACCGTTAGAGCACCATTGTCTCTACTGAGGCAATGTGGAGTGCTATGTGTACCTAATAGATCAGAGTTGTGGGAAAAATGTGTGGTGATAATAAGTACCGGGATTGAAAGGTTGAAACTTTGAAATGCTTTCGTTGAAAGAGGCAGACATAGTGGAAAAGAGAAAGTTGAACGAGACAGACACCAGACAGACACAAAAGAAGAAGTGTGTGTGTTCGCGTGTGCATGTGTGCGCGTGTGCATGTGCATGTGGGTGCACATGTGTATATGTGTGTGTGTGTGTGTGTGTATGTGTAGGCCAAGACTAACGATTCTTGGAAAAGGAAACCGAGGGCTGAGGTCGCGACCCGATGAAGCACATTGCACACAAACACGCACCCCTCGCTCTACCGGGTTGCAACATGCACACACACTCGGCTGCCGCGAAGAGCCTGGCTCTTTGCCCCGGCTCAGGTCACATAAAACACAATACCAGAGAATATCACAAGATGACATACTTCCAAGTCAAAAGTATGAAAGATCTATGATGTGAATCTATTGCGATGCAACCCTACGTTTAGGAATTGTAAGGGAGCCAACTTTGGCCAAGGGACAGTTGTAGAGGCCTAGTGAAGGGATTGGAAATGATTAATAGATATGCTTTGTTTATAAAGAGGAAATGCCACCAACATGATCTGACCTAGGGCGCCTCTGATTGGCTGAGAAGGTGTCTAACCATATTGATGAGGAAAAAGACGATCTGACCAAGGCTGAAACGGGTTTTTGACCTTCCATGGTATATCGCACTTGCACCTACATCTTTGGTGTAATTTGCACTTCTGTATGCTGGGTGCTTAAAGCCTTTCTCAACTAGAAAAGCACTCAGAGAGCGCAGACCTCCGCCAAGGCAGCCTAAGTCTCCACCTTATTGTTATTCTGACCTTAAGTCATTAATCATGTTAAAACATTTTATTACTGGTGTAATAGTTAACTAGTGGGTTCGTTCACTCATGCTCACACAAACTTGATTGGCTCTTCGGTGCAGGAAAGTACTTTATCTAATTTCCACTGCCAACATGAACTACTGGGCTGCTCACCACTACCGCTCTAACTCTCCTCTGTCTTTCACTGAACCCTCTAACCAAAAACTCAACAACTCCTTGACCCGCAACAGGAGCCTCATTTCCGTACCAACCTATATTCCCTTCTTTCAAAATAAAAGTCTCTGTAGATTCCATGCTACACTGGTAACTTCACTGAATAAAAAATTCCTGGATCCAGATGGTTATCCGGATCACCACCAAAATCAGTTCTAAGTTAGGCCACTTCTGACCTATCCTGAAAATGTCATCAAAATCCATCCATAACTTTTCGAGTTATGTTGTTCACAAACAAACAAACAGACAAACTGGTAACTTCACTGAATAAAAAATTCCTGGATCCAGATGGTTATCCGGATCACCACCAAAATCAAATCAATTCTACGTTAGGCCACTTCTGACCTATCCTGAAAATTTCATCAAAATCCATCCAAAACTTTTCGAGTTATGTTGTTCACAAACAAACAGACAAACAGACAAACCAACGCCGGCGAAAACATAACCTCCTTGGCGGAGGTAACAATTACTCCTAACGGTGTAACAATTGTGGGTGATTTTTGTGTCTAACCATTTCCTGACTGCGGTGATATTTCTAGACGGGTCAAAGTCCAATTGACAAGTTTCCACGACAGAGTCCATAACATTATTTCCATTTTTGTTACATAATGCAAATGTTATTACATTTCCATTAAAAAAAATTATAACGTCCTGCATTTTGTAATAACTGCCGCAATATGTAATAATTTATTACAAATTGAGAAAATAGTTATTACAAAATGCGTTCAAGAAATGTATTACAAAATGCTGAAGTTATTACAAAATGCTGAAATTATTACATAATGGAGTGAAAATTTATTACGTTTTGTCGAGCTATTACATAATGCGGTGTTATTACATAATGTGTTGTTACACCCTGTCCTCACTTCTTTACTTACTTTACAAAACAGCTTGTGACCACAAAGGACTGGCAAGCAATGCAACATGCATTTTTCATGTTGTGAAGGGACATACTGATGACCTGCAATTGTTTCACAAAGCTCTGTAGGAGCACGTAATTAAATAAAAAGGCACAGATGACAAAACGTGTTTATGTTGCACTAAAAAAAAAACCTTAATCAGTTTTAGAGTTCTTTTGAACCCTCCTTTGTTTATCAGTTCCAAAGAAGTCTACCACAGTATGAATGACTTCCAAAGAAGAGCCTGATTCCTTCCACATTGAAACACACTCATAAACATGCAGGCCAACTCTCACAAACAAAGAAATACATTGTTTGTTTATGTTTGTTTTCTTGTGTGTTTAATTTTACAATCGGATAAAAAAATCACAATGATTTGCTTTAGTTTTATATAACACAATTGCTTCCTGGAACAGCCTACTTCCTCACTGGTCTCTTTTGCCTTTGTAGGGCAGTATAGTTTTCATGACCTGGAGCCAGACTGCCATCTAAGTCGTTTATACATACATATTGCTCTTTATAAAAGTTTGACTAAAATGAATGCATGTCTGTGGGTGTTCTACATACATGTCAAAGTTAAAGAAGTTTAAAAAGCCTACAAGCCAACCCATCATTGCTACCAAGTTTCGTACTGCAGGGCAATTCGACAGTTTTGGTTGGCAGAGGTGTAGTTGGCAACACATGTCACTGCCTGGGGCCCCCAGGCCACTAAAGGGCCTCGTAGGGCTGACAACCTTTCAGCTACAGGGGTGGCAATGCAGTTTTTACTTAAAGAGGTGGGTTTTTGGTTGGTGCCCCAATGGAGTATAGAATCACCTCTGCTATTTGGGTTGCTTCCTCACCAGTGGAAGGTTGTTGGATAGTGCGCATCAACCTCAGCTCTTTCTTTTTTTTTTTAGAAACAATTCAAGTCAATTATATTGGTCTGGAGAGTGGTTTCTGCATTCTGCACATTAAGAGTGTATCTTTTTATACTCATATGATTGGAGTTGTTCTTATCATCGTCCTAAAATAATAAAGCGTCTCAAAATTAGAAGGCACAAAAGCTTTACCAAACAATGCTGTGAACGATGGAAATGGACATGGATATTTTACATCTTGATGTTGATACAACCAGGTGCACTAACAGCTCACCTAGACAAATCCCTGCACATCACACAAAACTGCTAGCACACACACTGTAAACCCGGATTGTCAATACAACTCAAAACTTTTGATGTAACTGATTACGTCAATAGTTTTGAGTACATTAACTATATATTTTAATTAAAGTTAATTTAAAAGTTTAAGTACAAAATGCATGTACTTAAACTTTTAAATTAACTTTAATTAAAATATATAGTTAATGTACTCAAAACTATTGATGTAATCAGTTACATCAAAAGTTTTGAGTTGTATTAACTTATCCGGGTTTACAGTGCAGATGTTGCCCACTGTAACAAACAATACTGCTGTAGGACTAAGTAAGACACGGCTGTTTCGCCCGGGGTACAGTGTGTGGACAGTACCATGCTCAGGGTACCTCAGTGGCACTTCTGTGTCATGGGTCACAGGTCTCATCACTGGTCTGTTACTGGTCTGTTTGATTAACTGGTCTGTTTGATTAACTGTGTTGTGCACTGACAAAGAGCTACAGACAGAAACACAAAGGCTTTTTTAAGCAAAATTCTAGATAGATTTAAAACAAAATGACCACATTCTATCCCTCCCATAACTTCCAGAGGCTTGGAAACACAATGTGGTCTGTGTACAATGTCTTGTGAGCCTGGGGAACAAAAAGCAACAAAATATGGCCATAAAAACCCTATGTTTTTGGTCCTTTGACCTACCTGCTTTGAGTAAAAATTTGATCTGCAAAGTCATATATTTCAGTGCTTTTTGTATAAATACATTGTTATTCTATTAATATAATATCATCTTTTTGTTATTGTATGGATATAATATCATCCAATCAAAGATAATATGGTTAAAAGCTCATGGTTGCCTTTACAATGTGTTATGCACTTCTGGGTCACGGGACACAGGTCTCATCACTGGTCTGTTACCTTAACCGGCAGGCCACCAGTGCCCCACCACTACCACTTAAATCATCCAGGAGGAAATATAGATGATCCAGTCATTAATATGACAGGAAATGTCATAATCTTATACACAGTGGCCTTTCGATCATTGGTTACTACAGATGGAGCAGTGACCAAGCTAGTGCCATTGTAGTGCATCCACTCAACATTATATTTCACTACAGTATTACATTTAGGCTACTCTCTGAAAGCTTTAGATTCGACAACTAGAAATTCTAGCAACCAATCAGAGAACAGAGGGATGGCTATGTCAGTTGGTAAAAGGGGCTAAAAGCGACTGCATTAAATGTAAGCGTTGAGCTAAAGTATGTATGTCACATTTACGCAGTTTGCTGATTGCTTAAAGGCAGGCAGAAAGTATTTTAAAGTATGCACAGTAGCCACCCACCAGGAATGAAGCATATGCCTATTAAGAGTATCCTGACACTTTGCACAAAGTGAAATGAAGTGAAAGCAGGCTAAAAGGACATTGTGACAGCAGAGAAAATAAAATGTGTGTGCATGTCCCTTTAAAAAAAAAGTAGTCAGGAAAGCAAAAATAGCTGTTTAAGCAGGCGGAAAGAAAAAAGTAACCCTATCAGTTATGTGTGCACCTTTGTTTGTGCATGGATGTCAGTCTCTTTTAAAACATTCAAACAGCAGAATGATCACAACATTATCTTGTGTAAGCTAGTCAGAGCTGTAAAGTCCTTATCAATGAATGTGTCTCAATGAATGCCCTACAGCTGTACACACAGCTCGCACGCACACAATGATTTGAATGAGTTTCCATGAGGCCAGACTATTGGGGCAGTGATAGACATGAATAGGATGTCAGTATTTACAACAGTTGCTTTGAGGCAGTATAAAGTATTGCTTACAAATGAGGTTGTAGCATTATGAAAGGAAATAAGTATATACTCCTACTACTACTACTAATTATTATTATTATTAGTAGTAGTAGCAGTGGTAGTAGTAGTAGTAGTAGTAGTACTAGTAATAGTAGTAGTAGTATTATACCAATATAATACTAATACCATTGTTCAGCTAATCATAGATGCAATTCATATGAGAGGTGTTTTTTCTTTAAGTATGCAGGATGCATTGATTTTTGTTCAAAACATTTTATTTTTTTGTTTGATTTGAGAGTCATTCTAGGCACAATCATCAGGCTGGCTGGCTTTTCAGGAAACAATTACCTTCACAAATTTATTGGAGATGTACTTAGAAATCTTTAACAACAACAACAACAAACTTGATTCATGATGTTTGGCCACATAATAAAAGTGATTGAATGTCACAAGAAATTGTAGTTGTGGTCTTTTGCCTTTGCATGGCAGTGTACCAGTCCAGGGTCAAGAAACAGGCAAGAAACATCTCAGCAGACCTCCCTCATCCTGGAAATAACCTTTTCAAAATTGTTCCATCAGCAAAGCCTTTGGCGAAGTCTTTACCAGAACAAACCAACATGAAGCATGTTTTTCGTCAATTGCTCGGATGAGCGTCAGAGATTCTGGAATAACTTAAGAAAGGGAGTGTACAAAATAAACTAAGCACATTTAAAACAGGCTCTGTTTTACTTCACTTAATGCACAGATAGCGCATGCCTTAACTTCTTAAATCACAACCCCTATTGTAAGTTTTTGTTTGGAATTACACAGTACCTCTTTAAAAGGCTCCTGTTCACACATACTTTGACATACCAAATGCTTAAAGCCTTGTGAAGCTCGAACCGTGGAGATTTGGTTAACTGTGTTGTGCACTGACAAAGAGCTACAGACAGAAACACAAAGGCTTTTTTAAGCAAAATTCTAGATAGATTTAAAACAAAATGACCACATTCTATCCCTCCCATAACTTCCAGAGGCTTGGAAACACAATGTGGTCTGTGTACAATGTCTTGTGAGCCTGGGGAACAAAAAGCAACAAAATATGGCCATAAAAACCCTATGTGTTTGGTCCTTTGACCTACCTGCTTTGAGTAAAAATTTGATCTGCAAAGTCATGTATTTCAGTGCTTTTTGTATAAATACATTGTTATTCTATTAATATAATATCATCTTTTTGTTATTGTATGGATATAATATTAGATAAGATAATATGGTAAAAAGCTCATGGTTGCCTTTACAATATTTTTTTAATCTGCATTAACGCTTAACATAAATACTCTCCCAAGACCCTAGGATTTCAGAAAATATGTGACATCACTATAATACTTCTTGTATGTATGTGGGGGAGGGAGGGAGAGTGCCACACAACTATGCAATTACACAACAAAGTGTACCATATACAGTAAAGTGTGTCCAAATACACATGTTCAGATCCAGAACTGGTGATTGAACTGGTTCAAACAGCTGTTGTCACATAGCACACTGTAAACCCGGATAAGTTAATACAACTCAAAACTTTTGATGTAACTGATTACGTCAATAGTTTTGAGTACATTAACTATATATTTTAATTAAAGTTAATTTAAAAGTTTAAGTACAAAATTCATGTACTTAAACTTTTAAATTAACTTTAATTAAAATATATAGTTAATGTACTCAAAACTATTGACGTAATCAGTTACATCAAAAGTTTTGAGTTGTATTGACAATCCGGGTTTACAGTGCAGCTATGCCAGCTTAAAAGGACAGATTTGTGGGTGCCTTTGAAGTGCCTTGTTGTTCACAAAGTACAGCACTGTGAATTAATCAGTCTAGGCACAGATGTTAGTAATAGGTACAGAATGAGCAGTCTAGGCACTGATGTTACAAATAGGTTTAATTGTTTTATATGTGGCATAATTGTTTGCCACATGTGTTAGGATGTTGCGACTTGCTGTGTCACAAGGCTTGATTTAATAAGTCTTTGATCAACTGTTCTGAACAGTTTAAACAAAACATCATGCTTTACATTTTCTTCATTGTAAATTGATAGCCTGGGCCCACGGTGTATCATTCTTCATCTTCAGTTATCAAAGGCGCATTTTGTCAGGTATCACAAAAGCTATACAGAAGTCCCTTCAACTTCCCAACACATCTACCATACCTACACCCAGAGGCAAACATTCCCGGTTCAGAAGGTTAAAGTCCTGTATTATAGTTTCAAAAAAGTTTCAGTTTGACAGTGGAGGTGATGAAGACAGCAGTATCTGTAAAAGTGAATAGTTTTGTCATCAACTAACTACAATTTTGAACATTGACAAGTGCTTGGTGCTGCCAAATTTTGCAATTTCAGTCACTGTAAATGTTGTCAAAACCTATGGGTTTTGTTGTTGTTGTTGTTTTTAAGTGAGACATCAGCATCTCAATAAACATATTTGCATGTTTGACCAATGCCCCATCTTAACGAACCACTTCCAAAGAAATTATGGTTGAAAAAGCAGCTTTCTGCCAGAAGGCTGACACCGATGCTCAGTTTTGTGGGGGTGGAAATGGACGTGTAGTATAATATCGAAATTACAACATACCCAGAAAAAAGAAAAGTTCTCCTGACGTAATTTCCCTACTACATTTGAAACACATCATTACATCTGCGTCTTGCGCATTTGCATTAATGTGCAACACAATGTCACCACAAGGGATATATATAGTTCTCCCAAACAGACGGCGCACAAGATCTCCAACATCATGGTAAGTGAACCTACGTCCATGCATGGTTTGCTAACCTGACTATTTAGGCATTCGCATTTGATGTATTACCTTTTTGTAATGTCCTTCTCTCTTTATTTTGCAAGTGGCTTCTTCTGATGCTGGTGGCTTCCGGCGGTCCTCAGGCTAGAGGACAGAACTTAACTACTTATGAGCATACAGACGCATCAACTGGACAAATTCTTACATGTTCCAGATGCGAGCCAGGTTACCATCTTGTCGAGCACTGCACACCAACCCGTCCCACACTGTGTGCGCTGTGCGACAAAGGACTTTACACTGAGTGCTGGAACTACGTTCCCGAATGTCTGATTTGCGACACCTGCTACGAAAACCAAGACATCTCTAGGCAGTGTTCACCTTCAGAAAACACCAAATGTGTTTGCAAAAAGGGCTACTTCTGGAATAGGTTCTACTGTAAAAGACACAAAGTTTGTTCATCTGGATATGGGGTGAAGGCTAAAGGTAAGAATAAGTAATGACATGATAGTCTTTACATTTGCACGCTGCTGCGCCGTTGGTATAGGCAACGAGGGAAATGGATGTAGTTTGACGGAGGTTGATTTTCGTTAAGCTTACTTGCTCTGTGATGAAAACTTACACTGTAAAACCGGATTGTCAATACAACTCAAAATTTTGATGTAACTGACTACGTCAATAGTTTTGAGTACATTAACTATATATTAACTATATAGTACATTAACTAGGCTATATATTTTAATTAAAGTTAACTTTAAAAGTTTAAGTACATGTTAAGTTCATGTAGGCTAATTAAACTTTTAAAGTTAACTTTAATTAAAATGTGTAGTTAATGTACTCAAAACTATTGAAGTAATCAGTTACATCAAAAGTTTTGAGTTGTATTGACTTATCCGGTTTTACAGTGTACCATCACTCCTCGTCCAGAAACCAGTGTGTCTACACTTACTATAGAAGTACCTGGACGAGCATATTTGCGCCCAAACTGGACGCAGTAGGCTACCATGCTATTTCAATTTTTCTTACTCCCCCCCCCCTTTTTTCAGGTACACCTTATGCAGATACTGAATGTGAGCTGTGTCCCACCGGCTTTTACGCAGCCGGAAATCCACCTACCTGTCGGAACCATACCGACTGTGGAACTCAAGGCAAGATAACGGTTCTCAAAGGGACGAACTGGCATGACACTTTCTGCGCTTCCTGCGAAGATATCGACGAAGGTAGTCATTCACTAAATCAAATGCCTACAATCTGCTTTTTATTTTAGTCTGAGGTTAATTGTTTCAGCAGTCCTGAGAACATTCATTGCATTTGGTGTGTGTGTGTGTGTGTGAATGTTTAGAGAGCTCGAAGATCCTTCGCAACATCCTCACGGACTTCTTCGCCCATTTCAACATGAATAGAAATAAACTACAACGACTTGTGGGAAAGATGCGCCAGACATCGGCTAGCAGGAGAATGCGCAGAAGGAACTCCGGCAGACCTGATACAAATGACCTTCTCGCTGACATCACCGCTTGGGTCAGCAAGGCTAGTGTCCAAGAGCTTTCAAAACTGCCAGAAAAGCTTGAAAGCGTGCACCTTTACCACGCTTCTGAAAGGCTTGAGCGTAAAATGGCAAAAATAGAGAAACAAGTCAAAAGCTGCAAAGAGAAATGATTCCACATTAGTCAGCTAAATTTTTAGACCGCATATATTTATTCTATTTAATTATATAGATAACATTTGCAATAATGAGGAGCTCTTTATGTCACTATTTCATGTAAAAAGAGGAAACCTCAATGTGAAGCTGACAAGCACATGCCTTTAAATTCTGAGATATTTAAATAAAACATTTGTAAACGAGAGTTGAATGTAATTAGTCTTTGAATGTATTTTGGTAAAGTAAATAAAACATTGAGAACTACTATGAACTTCTTCACCTATGCTTTGCCTCATTATGTTGCGTCTTACAGAATAGGATAGAACAGAATGCATTCATTATGCTATTCAATAAGTATAATAAATATCTTCATGTGTTTATGCATGCAATCTGCACTCTGCAAACCACCTGCCAAGAGAGCAAATCAAGGTGTTACACTTCCTACACAATGCATGTTTGCAGTATCCTGACAATATTTCCAGACGTAAACAACTACCAATATACAGAAAAGGAGGCGTGAAAAGTGTCAAGTGAAACAAAACATATAAAACAATATTAACAGTCAGCTTATATGTGCAGACCAATGTGCATACTGCATGCCTAAAAATGTGCTTCCTACCATACTATTTGTTGCTTTGGAGGAAATTAAAAAAGATAATTAAATCCGGTGGAATGTTTAATCCTGTTTACATGTGTTCTAGTTTAAAGGGGTCCTTCTGCTAAAAACCACTTTGAGTAGCTCTATTTACAATGTGGTGGGTCACAACAAGCAGTATATGCACGCAGCACTCCGAGACGTGAAATTCGACCCTCATGGTTTTACTGGTCATTGAAGGGTCAAGCTAACCAAAACAAGCGGATCAGAGCAGGCTAAACCTATCTGCGTCACTAGGTCGTAAGCCCCGCCCAGAGCCATGTATGGCACGCCAACATCCCAGAGGAAGAACAGTGCACAGAAGCTAGGTGAGCGAAAGACAGCGAATTTGCCCAATCAGAGGTGCCTTATTGACACGTCATGGATATTCACGAGGGACACCGGAAAAGCCAATCGTTCAACCACTAGACCTGTTCTAGCTTACAGAAAACAGCATCAAGTAAGAGATCTAGGACATAATTTTTCACAGAAATGACGCACAATGCATTCAACCATAGTGGCGACACAGAAATAGGAATAAAAAATAACGATGAAAGTTCACCTTTAAGGACAACAACATCTTGTATTTAGAACTCAGGACATCTGTGTCTAATGAACAACAGCCCATTCATGTGTAGAAGGAAGTTTGGTCATGCCAGCTAAGTTGTGCATTTCCCTTTCCTTGAAAAAAATAGGAAGCGATCTAACACACAGCATACCTTGATGTGACCATTTGTAAATACCACACACAGGCAAACACAGGTGCATGTGTTTTCCATTAATGACACAGTGTATCAGGGCACTCTTTACAAGCATACATAAATACAGCATACGTATATCTCTGTTGAACCTGTTTAGTTACATCACTAATTAAAGATTTGTTTCTAATTTGCCTTAAGATGAATTCATTTGGGTTTTTTTTTATTTATTTAAATTTGCACCTTCAAGAACAGGCACAGCGCAGGACTTATAAGTAGGACACATGCATGAACACAGTGGTTAAATTGGCTTTTGGAGCTGGAGCCCTCACAGTGGTCAATATCTCAATATATCTGTATTACTGTAAATACGGTAACAGAGGGAGCTCAGCTCTGGCTGGCTGTATTACGGAGGTGAGAAGGTGGAGGTGAGCTCTTTATATTCTTAACAGCATGCACCATAAACCCGTGCCCTTAGCCCTTAACAGTATGTGCCCTTAGCAGATGAGCTCATGATGGTAGTTAGTGTAAATCATCTGAATTATGTGCTCAGGCAGAACCTATGACTGTATACAACAGTCTCTGGGTAGAATTAACACCTGGCAGGACTTCAACCCACCTCTGGACATTGGTTTCGGTCATGGAGGATGCAGTCAGCTTTTCACAGTGTAGTCTGGCCCGGCTACATCATCCGTTATTAAAGCTGAGAGGCCATGTATTTGTAGCAGGTGTTTCCACTGTTTTGCAGGAATAGAAACAGCAGGTGTTGGTACAAAATGATGTTTGTATAAAATGAGTCAGAGAGTCATAAAAGACATCCAGGATACAGCTGTTTAGTCAAAAGGAGTTAAAAGTGATTTACATGTGAGAAACTTGTGACATTCATAAAAAGTAATGATGTGTCACCAGAGATTAAGGAAACATTAAATTGAAATACTGGTTTTACTGCCAGCAATCGTAATAGTAAAATCGTAATCGTAAAAAAGTTATTTTTAGCCTGCAAATTCTATTTATCTTTTGATTTTATGTTTTGTTTTGCCTTTTGCCTCCAGAGGGGGGAAAACACATACAGTGTTGTGAATTTGATTGCAGTGCCTATTTTGGCCACAATCTTACATACAGTGTAGGGCCTCAGAAAACACTGTTGCTGTTTACATTTTAATGATCGCCTTTGTGTTGGCTTCTAAGCACTGTTATTTAACCGACATAAAAAAAATCAGTAGTTAAGTATTTTGTACAGAGAAGAAACTTTCACTGCTTTCCAATTAATCATAGCTGCACTATGTCCTGTTCTACTCTTAACAATAAGTACATCTCATAAAAGGGGGATAGCAGAGTAAAGAGTGAAATTATGTCAGTTATTAAACCAGCTGTTTCCAAAAAGCATAACATATAAGACAAGCAGATTAGATGGTAAGTGAGATCATCTTTGTTAGGTGCACAGGTGAAACCAATGAACGGCCAGACTTTTAGTCTCTGAAGCATGTACAGTATATGCTGCATTGGGGCAGTTACAATTGGTTGATGGCAGGCCAGATCGTTTGAAAGTTCTGCCCACCAGACACTAAATGTATGCCTATTAACAGTTTCCAGATTCTCTGAACTATGCCCTAAACACACTCAGGCGTACCTTACATGACCTGGTGTGTGGGAGGCTTCATGGACTCAAATAAAAAAAGAAAAGGGTCCACACACTTTGAGATAGGGGCATAGAAAAAAAAATTAAAAAATAAAATAATCAGGTGACCCTAGCCCCCCACACACAGACATCATGACTGTATTGGTAAAGTGCAAGTTAGCAAGTGCATGTTATGACAGAAGATAAGACAGACGAAGTGCAGAGTGGTCTTGCATTCAGATTCTTGTTTAACAGCGTTACGCTAGTAGGAATGACTGACCTGCAGGCTCGATTTGTTTGGAAAGAGGGCAGAATGAACCTCCAGCCTAACGGCAACAACTCATATGCCTGGTGTAGGGAATGTGGCATACAATTGCAAGAAAAAGTATGTGACCCTTTGAGATTACCTGCATTTCCGCATAAATTGGTCATAAAACGTGTCCTAATCTAAGTCACAACAATTGACAAACATTCTGCTTTAACCAATATCGCACAAAAAATATGTTTTCCGTTTGTCTTTGAATACAACATGTAAAACTCATAATGCATGGTGGATAAAGTATGTGAATCTTTGGATTTAATAACCATTTGCCCCTTGTTTTGCAGCAATAACCTCAACCAAATGTTTCCTGTAACTGCAGGTCAGACCTCCACAACGACCAGAAGGAGTTTTGGACCACTCATCTCCACAAGACGGTTTCAGTTCAGCAATATTTTTGGGTTGTCTGGTGTAAATTGCTCTCTTGAGGTCATGCCACACCATTTCAATCAAGTTGAGGTCAGGACTCTGACTGAGCCACTCCAGAAGGTGCATTTTCTTCTGTTGTTGATTTGCTTTTATGCCTGGCGTCATTGTCCTGTTGCACCACCCATCCTCCTTTGAGCTTCAGTTGGTCAGACAGATGGTCTTAGGTTTTCCTGCAAAATGTCTTGGTACAATTTGGAATTCATTTTTCCGTTGATGGTAGCAATTCATCCAGGCCCTGAGGCAGCAAAGCAGCCCCAAACCATCATGCGCCCTCCACCATACTTCAAAGTTGGGAGAAGGTTTTGATTTGTGTGTGCTGTGCCTTTTTTTCTCCACACATATTGTGTCTTCCTTCCAGAGAACTCAATTTTCATCTTCATTCAGACAGCGTGCATTCCTTTCAGACAACTTAATTTTCGTCTCATCTGTCCACAGAACGTTTTGCCAGTACTGCTGTGGAACATCCCGGTGGCAAATTCAGACGTGCAGCAATGTTTTTCTTTGACAGCAGTGGTTTCCACTGTGGTGTCCTCCCATGAACTGCATTCTTATTAAAGGTTTTACATATGGTAGATATAGCGACAAAAATGCATTGCATGTGCCAGAGATTTTTTGCAAGTCTTTAGCCGACACTTTAGGATTCCCTCTCACCTCATTGAGCATTCTGTACTGTGCTCTTCCTGTCATCTTTATAGGACAACCACGCCTAGTGAGAGTAGCAACAGTGTTGAACCTTCTTCATTTGTAGACAATCTGTCTTACTGTAGACACATGGCTTTATGTAACTCAACAACTCTTGATCACAGGTCTTCTGACAGCTCCTTTGTGCAGGGCATCGTTCAGAGCAGACAATCCTTTGTGAGAACAGCTATCCTAAAACTAGTGTGAGTTTTTTATAGGACAGGGAAGCTTTAACAAACACCTGCAAACTCATCACATTAATTGGACCCCAGGTTGGCTGACACCTGACTCCAATTAGCTCTTGGAGAAGTCATTAAATTAGCCCACATACTTTTTCCACCCTTCACTGTGAGTTTTTACATGTTGTATTCAATGACAAACTGAAAACATAGTATTTTTGTGCGGTATTAGTTAAAGCACAATGTGCTTATCTATTGTTGTGACTTAGTTGAAGATCAGGACACAGTTTATGCCCAATTTATGCAGAAATTCAAGTAATTTAACGCCCTCATTTCCACAGTCATGCCTATGCTATTAGCCGTGTTTGGATAAGGGTAAACGTCTACAGACGGCTGTAGCCGCCTGTAGTCAGCGATGCATTGTGGGCTTAAAATGTTGCATTATGGTTAGACTTTGTGTCAGAGTTGCCAGAAAGGCGTGGCGCTGTCACAAAAACGTCACAAGGTCAGATGACCTAAAAACCCATGTGATGTAGCCGCTTGTAGCCGTCTGTAGACAAAACGTGCAGCCGCTTGCAGTTGCTTTTTCCGCGGCTACAATCGTCTAACTAACGCCTCCGTGGTGACGCAACTTTGCCCTGGTTGGTTTAAAGTTCATTGACGTCTGGACACGGATGTTGTGTAGCGCTCTATCACGGAACTTCTCATCTTATATGTACGTTATTTTAGTCCAGTTTGAAGACATATCTTTTCTCTCTCTTTTTAGCTTGTTCTGGGGCGTGTATCTGATGCTGTCAAGCTCAATCATATATTTATTTATGTATTTGTTAATCTCGTTTTTATTGTATTGCTTTGTGTCAGTAGGCTATACCTATTAATGATCTTTGGGTTATGGTTTTGCCGTGTTATTTTTCATCCTTGTGTTGTGCAGCACTTTGGGACATCTCTGTTGTTTTGTTTAAATGTGCTAGTAAAAAACGACTCGACTTGACTTGAAGTCTCAATGCACCCTACTACAACCGCCCGCCCCTCCTTGTCCCTAGCCGTGTTTGGATAAGGGTAAACGTCTACAGACGGCTATAGCCGCCTGTAGTCAGCGATGCATTGTGGGCTGAAAATGTTGCATTATGGTTAGACTTTGTGTCAGAGTTGCCAGAAAGGCGTGGCGCTGTCACAAAAACGTCACAAGGTCAGATGACCTAAAAACCCATGTGATGTAGCCGCTTGTAGCCGTCTGTAGACAAAACGTGCAGCCGCTTGCAGTTGCTTTTTCCGCGGCTACAATCGTCTAACTAACGCCTCCGTGGTGACGCAACTTTGCCCTGGTTGGTTCAAAGTTCATTGACGTCTGGACACGGATGTTGTGTAGCGCTCTGTCACGGAACTTCTCATCTTATATGTACGTTATTTTAGTCCAGTTTGAAGACATATCTTTTCTCTCTCTTTTTAGCTTGTTCTAGGGCGTGTATCTGATGCTGTCAAGCTCAATCTTTTATTTATTTATGTATTTGTTAATCTCGTTTTTATTGTATTGCTTTGTGTCAGTAGGCTATACCTATTAATGATCTTTGGGTTATGGTTTTGCCGTGTTATTTTTCATCCTTGTGTTGTGCAGCACTTTGGGACATCTCTGTTGTTTTGTTTAAATGTGCTAGTAAAAAACGACTCGACTTGACTTGAAGTCTCAATGCACCCTACTACAACCGCCCGCCCCTCCTTGTCCCTCACACACAACACATGACTTCTCCGCCATCTACTACGAAGATCAGGTGGTGTAAACAAAAGACTTGTGTCCGACTTGACCGCCGCCTTTTAAACACCCGCCCATGCTGCGAGGCGGAGTTCTTGCTGACGCATGTAGCCGAAGTTAGACAGACGTAGACAGACCGGTGTGTTACTCGAACGGGCCTCCTCACACACAACACATGACTTCTCCGCCATCTACTACGAAGATCAGGTGGTGTAAACAAAAGACTTGTGTCCGACTTGACCGCCGCCTTTTAAACACCCGCCCATGCTGCGAGGCGGAGTTCTTGCTGACGCATGTAGCCGAAGTTAGACAGACGTAGACAGACCGGTGTGTTACTCGAACGGGCCTAGTCATTGACAATGATGATGATGGTGCCAACGCATGTTTTGTCTCATTTCTATTACTGTTTTGACGGAGAGGTCATGTGTTGTGTGTGGGGGACAAGGAGGGGGCGGGCGGTTGTCGTGGGTGCATTGAGACTTCAAGTCAAGCCGAGTCTTTTTTTAAATACCACATTTAAACAAAACAACAGAGATGTCCCAAAATGCTGCACAACACAAGGATGAAAAATAACACGGCCAAAACCATAACCCAAAGACATTAATAGGTATAGCCTACTGACACAAAGCAATAAAATCAAAACGAGATTAACAAATACATAAATTAATGAAGCTTTGAGCTTGAATTGAGCTTGACAGCATCAGATAAACGCCCCAGAACAAGCTAAAAAGAGAGAGAAAAGATATGTCTTCAAACTGTCTTAAAATAATGTACATATAAGATGAGAAGTTCAGTGCCAGAGCGCTACACAACACACATGCCAGACGTTAATGAACTTTAAACCAACCAGGGCAAAGTTGCATCACCACGGAGGTGTTAGTTAGACGCTTGTAAAGGTGTGGAAGCATCTACAAGCGCTTGCACAATTTGTCTACATGCGTCTACATGTGTTTTACTCCCGCGAGTTTTTAGGTCATAAGACCTTGTCGCATTTTGGTGACATCCTCACACCTTTTTGGCAAGTCTGACACAATTTCTAACCATCATGCAACATTTTCATCCCACAATGCAACACTGACTGCAAACGCCTGGAAGCGCATGCAAACTTTTACATCAAGTCGAATGCGTCTATTTACAGAAAGCCCTTTAAATACTTTCCCTATTCGTTCAGTAGAAAATAATGACAGAAATCCTCATTAAAAGGTGGCCTATTTTAGCTTGAGGAGGTAGCCCATTTTACCTTAGCATTTTTAGCTAAAATCAATGGGCCGATGGAGTTTTTAAAGTATTTAAACATTTCTAATGTAACTACAACTATGCTTCCCTGGTTAAAGGAATGTATTCAAAACTAAAAATACAGTGCTTTTTTAGTTTGAACTACTGTACATCTGAAAATGACCTATTTTAAGAGCATTTACTTTTTTCTACTTTTTTCACTAGGGTTATCCTGCCCATCGCTGAAACATCGGGGCATTCAAATGAGTTAAAACATATACATTAATGATGTTACAACTATTTAAATATATTCATTGTGATTGGTCGGTAGAATTAAAAGAGATGAAACATGCAATGCTTATCTGGCCCATTTTACCTCATGGCCCAATTTTACCTGAATTCACCCTATATGGATCTAGGCTATAGGTATGACCGACCGGTAGCCTAGCTATTGAAAGTGAAGCCAGGGGGCGAGGCTTATTCATTGACTTCGCAGGCTGAACACCATTGAGTAGAGTTCACCAAGATGACGCACATGGCCAGAAAAACGAAGAGTTGAAGCCTCAGCATGCCGTAGGCTACACTCCGATCCCATTCCCACAATATTACCAAATTAGCATTGTAAGCATATTTACATAGCTTGTGCTTCCCGTCTACAGTGGATGCCGTAGGCCTATTTCCAGGACTTCATTTCCAAATTTGTCTTGTAAATGTTTCCTGGTAATATTTAACAGCAACAAAGTAGCTGTCGCACATTTAAAGCCTCGGTCATAGACATGTGTTTATAGATATGCCACTCACACAAATTACTTCCAGTGAAAGTAGATCAACAAAAATAGTACCTACCTGCAAATTATTCAGAAATTCAAACAACACACATACAAAGTTAGCAACATAGATAATTAAAAAAACAAATACATGGCTGCATCTTAGTTGCTGTTAAACATTACCAGGCAACATTTGCAAGACAAATTTGTGGTCAAGCCCGGCTTCAGAAAGTAAATAGGGCCTACCTCACTATCTACTCTAGTCAAATTCTGTTTGCTCAACTAGATAATACAACATACATTTTAAAGGACTATTGCAAACAAATAGGCCTACTTCTTCTAGGATGAGAGGTTCCATTTAGCACCAAATGTGTTTAGTTTCCCAAAAAAAAAAAAACAAGTTGGGGCTTCTGATGAAAACATCAACATGCTTTTCCTTATTTAAAGCATATTCTAATATCCATTTATTTCAGCTAACTGAGTAATTTGACGCTCAAAATAACAATTAATTTCTCTCAGCTCAGTCAGCCTCCTTGCGATGGCAAGAACATTTTGCTTCGGCTTATTTTTAATGCTTGGTACAGTGGCGACGCCTTGCGGGAAAAAAGGTGGGTTTGGCTTGAAGAAACTGAAATAAAACAAAAAAGTGAAGCATAAACGTAGCCTAACTTATCTACGCTGTAAAGTAATGTAGATAACCAACTTAACTTAATTAAATAGAACCAATTTAACTTAATTAAACATGCTGCATACATCTTTTTTGCTTTGGTTTAACGTAAGTTACAGTTATCATTTTCACGCGTGGCTCAATACCATGTCTACATTTTCAAAACTCTTAACACATTTGCACCAACCAAAGTCTATGGGAGACAAACTACGTTCTCTTTCGCCTTGCTTTGACACAATTGCGTTCAGTCACCACTTCAACCAAAATTCATTAGCACCTCTCTCAGTTAATGTTTACCACCAACAAAATTATGTAGGCCTACAACTACAGCTAAATTTGCAGACATTTGGATACTCTTATCAAAACAGTTAACTCTAGGATAAAAACCTAAAAGCAATACAATACAGTGTAACAAAGCACAGCATTTTGCATTTTGTCACACAAAAAAGAAATGGTGTTCTTAAGGCATCTTTTAGGCAAATAATTATTGATATTTAGCATTTTTACACTTACGTGTTTCTTCATAATATATTTTTTTTATTTTTACAGCTTGTTACGTAACAGGTAAAGAAAGAGGTTACATTTGCATGTGTATGGGCAAAACATTGTGATGTAGAAAGTTGATATTGGAGTTGCTGTGTAGGCCTATTCCATTACCAGTATGTACTTTAGGCTTTATCATGGTTTATCCAAAATGCAGCAGCACCATGGATCAGCATTACAGTAGGTAGGGCCAAAAACGACTTCTATGGATGACTATATTTACATAGCCTGGCTGTCGCACCAAGCTTGTAGGCAGAGCTTGGTCTGGTAAGTCTCCCATGGACAGGAAGGTCCTCTGTGTACTACTGGACAGAGCTACAACCAATCAGACCACTGATTCTGACGATGAATGCGTAGCTTTTGTTTTTCATTGGGGCCCGATTTTTCGGGCAAGGAAAAGCCGACAGTATGCAGGTTGGCCAGACTAACTTGAATGCGAAATTCAATGTAGCATCACAGGCAGTATGGGCGGGCCCAGGCTAATGTTTACATACAACACATATTACATGTAGGCCTACATTCTTTTGCAGTGAAACATACTCTAATTGATGCAGGTAATAGGCAGTGGAACACAATGTGGTTATATGTAAGCACAGGGTGAAGGTATCACATGTTACAGTTCATCCTGGTGTGTTTCTGGAGTGATGTGTTTTCTGTGTGTATGATTGTGTGTATTTGATCGACATAATTTATCTTCAGTTCTGAAATGTGTACTGCAGTTATATAATCCAGAAAAATTGCAAAATATAGAAAATCCACTGAAAAACACGTTGTGATTAGCATCAACATTTTCTAATACATATGGTACTTTACACAAAATACAGTAATTTGTTTGTAAACTGTATAGGTATAGCCTATACTCTTTATTTATCTATTATCAAAGGTGCATGAATACATACAAATGTGACTTAAATTTTTTGATAAAGTGTGTATTTACATTACATATCAGTAACATGTGCCATACTGTCAGACAAAGGCTAAATTTTAAGTGATTTGTTTTAAGTTGTTTGCATTTTTTAGCTTATTGTACATTGACCGGCATTGTAGTCTTACTGACCGACAGCGTGTGTTATTGTTATGTTGCTGTAGCGCATTTTGCAGCAAATGTTAATTGATGTGCTCAAACGCATGTTGGTACAGCACACTGTGAGTTTTGCAAGAGTTTTGCAAAAGTGGACATTGCATTGCAACAAGTGTGAAAATGATTGGCAAAAACTGTAAAACAATGGGAAAGCACAATGGGAAAAGCCCATACACTGAAAAGGGAGGCTGAGAAGCAGCAGGACGAAAAAAAGAGCAACAGAAAGAGAGGAGGGGGAAGAGAGAGGAAGATGGATACCTGCCTACAGCCTGTTCCTTAACTTGACCTTTAATTAACCTTTACTCCTAAACGGATACTTCTTTACCGTAACAGTAATTTGGATTCTTAACCAGCTTACCGTGATATCCATCTATCCTTCAGCAGATAGGCTTCCCTCTTGGACTGCGGATCTGCTCAAGATTTCGTCCTCAATAACACGAAGCTAAAAGGGAGCTTGTCCTTGCCTCACTGCATCAGGTGGGTCCCAGGGCTGACCTCCTAAAGCCCTCTGACTCAAATTGTCTTCTCTGAGCTTTATATAGCCTCAACACAATTTGACTTATGTATAAAAATCACTTTATAAATATTAATATTTAATATTTTCTATAATTTATTTATTTATTTATTTAGTATTATTATTATTATTGTTGTTGTTGTTGTTGTTGTTGTTGTTTTAAAAAGCCTTTCAACACATTTAAAGAGGTGAGATAGCACTGGAAGCCAACAAGGAGTGCAGCACTCTCTACCCCCACTGACAAGAAAAGTCCCTTTCTGTGAAGAGCGTGCCTGTGATGTGGTGCATGTCCTCGATGTGGGAAAGCCAAAGCAGAAAGATCAGGGGCCTATTTCACAAAACCTGACTAAACACATCCAAGATAAGTGACGAAAACGGGGCTTGACCTAGCCTTGTCTATGTAAACACGCTGAATACGTTTCACTAACGCCGAGCACGGATGAGTTGAGGCGGCTAGGCCAAGCCAGGTGTAACAAATCCTGTTAAGAGCGCGTTCACGTTATTCTATAAAAGACGGCATGGATGGATCCCAGAATGCGCGATGAAATGGAGAAGACGCGTGCGCAGTACTTCACCCCGGCGGAGCAGAGCGTCCTCATGGAATGTTATGAGGTGAAGCACGTGCAGCCTGTCATTATATATTGCTGTGATCACCGACTTAATTGAGAACACAAGTGAAGTTGGTTTGCGTATTCATTCAATCAATGAAATAAATAAAAGAAACTATTCGATTACAATTGGTTCAGAAATTAAAAGCCTAATAATAAGCAAACAAACAAATATAATAAACAGCAGAGAAAATGTTTTATTTAGCCTATTCAAAGTGTTTCATACAAACATTAAAAGTTGGCTAACACCATTGCTGGCTGGCCGGCCGCGTCTGACAACTCTGAGTGACAGTTCATTGAGCCAATAAGGGGCAAGAATGAACTAATCCTGGTTCTTAGCCTGGTCGGGAGCAGGCTAGCTGCAAGGTATAAATCCCCATGGTAACTTATATGCGATTTCTTCTGTGAAACGACTTCAAGGCTAAAGTCATCTAGGATGACCAAGTAAACCCGTCTTAATCCCTTATCTTGGTTTTGTGAAATAGGCCCCAGATGTGGACAAGATTGCTGAAAGAGATAAGAGAGAATGAGACACAAGTAGCCAATCGAAAGAAGAGGGTAGAGAGGGAGGAACAGCCCAAAGTGAGGGAGGAAAGGTAGATTGGCTTCTCAGAGGAAGTTGCTGAGAGCCAATGGGATGGCTATAAAACTATCTTGGTTGTGCAGGGGGTCTTTGCATTTTTGTGGCTCCACTACCTGAAAGTTATAGTAAGGACAGTTCTGGCAGAGCCTTTGCTAAAGAGGATGGGGTTGAGGGGAAGGGAGAAAGGTTGGGGCATGTGTTATTGGTTATGCTAAAACCAACGCTGAGAAAAGCTGCCAGAAAGATATCATGAGGAAAAAGGGGTGATCAAAGAAAATGTTTCATGGGGCAAAATCTAAATTTTAAGAAGACTTAGAAAATGCATGGAAAGCAGAAAGAGAGAAGTGAGTGACTGACAATTATGGGGGAAAAGGTATTGTGGGAGCACTACATCCAGAGAAATGCAGCTTTTACTTTTATGACCTGATCTGAATACGAATAGAAAGTTCTGGATTTGATCAAAATAGTGTGCCCTATGACACTGCGAGGGTGAATAAAGATCAGAATGAAGCGAGGTTGACTTTGAAAATTCATGATGTGAACACACCTGTTTCTCATACATTTCTTTCCTCCACTGTGTATGTGTGTGTGTGTGTGTGTGTGTGTGTGTGTGTGTGTGTGTGTGTGTGTGTGTGTGTGTGTGTGTGTGTGCACTTGACATTTATTGGTGAGACAAGCCCATGTTCTGATGGACGTGGTGGGAAAGCACCCCAAACTCCGTGCGTGTGGTGGTCTCGGAATATTAACAGGTGTGGAAAGCTGAAGAACATCACATGACACGCACTGCAACCGATTCAACCACTAGATGGCGCTTGAGGTATGGTGTCCACTCGTGCTTATTTAGTGTGCTAACATTCAGAACAATATTCGCTTTTTTCAAGCTACAGAGGAAATATCTGCATTGTTTTTTTTTTTCATTAAATGAAGAACATTTTGGCTATACTTATGTTTATATTATACACTAAAAGACTTTAATTCTAAATTTCCAAATGGTGCTGCTACAGGTGGAAATACTAATTCTCGATGATTATTATGATGTGATGTCTCAATGACATACCAATCATGCAATCCAGAGTAGAACTCCCAGAGAATATCTGGCATTAAAAAAAGATAATCGAGCAGTTACACCATCCGGACAAATAGGAACGTTTAAATGTGCGTTATGTAAATATCTCTTAACCTTCGTTAAATGCAATTTAAAAAGCAATGCTGTACTGCTGGTGAGAATTCCTGGGGCCAAACACAAACCTGTTGCGTCTTTGCCCGAGCCTTGTGATCTGTACGGAACGGTTCTTCAAGTACGCAATTTTCTTCAACACCACCAGGTGTCTCCTACTTTTCATTTCCAATGGCGAAGAAGAGACTGGAGTTTGTGGAAGGAGGGGCGAGGGTCTAACTGCTGTCTTCCGGCACATTCCAGTGTAAAAAGTTCGTCTTCTGTCTGTTTGTATTCACCATTGTATTTTATTCAGTCTGTTGGCTCTAATAATGTTGGAATTTGGGTTGCTTCTGGATTAACGCGGAAAAGTGCTGAAGCGTGCTCTGAGGCGCATGAAGAATGGAGTGTGGAATTTTTAAGAAAACACCTGATTGAGAACCTGAAACTATTTGTGAGCTAACCAACTCGTTATCCATCCAAACACTGGATTTTGGCCGTGTTTTTGTATTTAGGAAATATCATCGGCTACAATGAGTGAGGAGAACACAGACATTTCTAGGGAATTGTTGGGTAAGAGAGCCACCTTTGCTGAAAACCGTGATTTGTATTAATTTACATTTGACCAAACAAAAACAATAAGAGTAGTTGACAGTGGTTGTTGTTGATCGGAAAATGTGTAACACTATACCGTACTGATTGTGTTTGTTTGATGTCGATTAACTCCAGCACAACAACAGCTGGAACAGTGGAATGCTTTGGGTTACTTTACCCCTCGCCTAGTTTTCTTCAAGGCGATGTAAAATATTTCAGGTCAAGTGATGTGATTTGTTGTTGTCACGGTATGGTGAATTAGGCAGGTAAAATCGCCGATGATTCACTCATGTGTTGAATGAAAATCAAGGATCAGCAATTTGCGCAGTCACGTTCATTATTGGGAGTGTTGAGGTTGAACACTTTGCAAGAGTGGAAATCAGTGGCGCACTGCTGATAGTGAGAAGTTGTCATTTCAGATTATAAAAAGTTTCAGTAAACAGTCCCAAAATCCATCTTCGCAGATGCACATTTACTCTATAACACACTTTGCACTCTGCTACCTACTAACATTAACTATAGACCAAATACAGCTAGACAAGCTCTAACGTTTCTCATAAGAAAGAATTCCTGTTTGTGCAGTTGACCTCAGGACTACACACACTTGAGGTCTGGGAAAAAGAGTGGAGTAGTGATGTCATTTTGCCCTTTCCCTCTCCGTCTCTCCCTCTACTTAAGTTTATACTCCTAAATAACTAGATGGGTTTATGGACTTTAAAAAAACATGTAATTTGATACACTTAAATATGTCTATAGGATCAGGCAAAATATGTTTTTATTGAAATGCTCGAGTTATAGTGACCTAAAATGAGCCTTAATGACCATATAGATATAAGTTTATACCCCTCAATAAAGCAATGATGAGGAAAATGACTGGAAATGAAAAATGCTTGAAGCAGAGCCACTCAAATCATCCCCAAATACCACTATCCCACTGGAAAAGGGTGACGAATAAGTTGCAGTTATAGAAATTGAATTGGTCTCTCTCTCTCTCTGTCTCTCTCTCTCTCTCTCTCTCTCTCTGCTGCCCTTTTTCTCACTCTTTCTCTCTCACTCTGTCTCTTTCTTTCTCTTTCTCTCTGCTGCCCTCTATCTCTCTCTCTCCGTTCCAAATGCACCCCTGCTCTCATCTGTTTGAGGGGAAATGTTGTCTGAGTGTTACTCCACTTCATGGGACCACATGGGCAGAGCTGTGGAATGCTTGGCATCTGGGCCATGGGATGAAGCCGTTGGGAATGTAAAGTGATATGAAGTTGTGGCAGAGCGCCTGTGAGCTCAGCTCCACCATATTGTGTGTGTGAGTGTGTGTCTGTGTGTGTCTGTGTCTGTGTGTGTGTGTGTGTGTGTCTGTGTGTGCTATGATGGTGTCAGCAGGTTGAGAAAAGGGCCAAAAAAATAAAACGTGCTTTTGGCCTTTTTGCACACTTTGTTGATATGCCTGAATAGTTTTAGTCATGTATTTGTAGTCGAGGTGTGTACTAAAATTAGGCTCATACTTATTATTGAAAAAAATAAATAAACCACAAACACTAAATAGCAAATATGGTTAAAGCAAAACTGTTAAAAATGATTAGTATTTACGATATATAGAACAGACATTTAGAGGCATCTAGAGAAGTATTCAAGACTGTTATACAAGACCAACACTGACGTCGAAAATCCTAGCCACTCAGAAGGTTATCTAAGTTCGTCACTGAATCCAGACAAAACATTTCCATTTCAGGGTCAGTCAGCACTGCACAATGCAGAGAAAACTCAATAACCAACTCTGGCTGATACAACTACTGTGTTATGTGTAGTAGTCTACCCTCATAATCATGTCCACCCTACCCCCACCCCACATTCCCTCCACAGAGAGTGTGAGAGATGCAGTTGGGAGGAAGATCAACCTGTCCCTCAAGAAGAGGGTTAACCTAGAGGTCAAAGGGGACAAGCTGGAGAAACGTATCCTGGTAAGAAAGACACCTGCTGAATGCCACACCTCCCAGTGCTTTGTTTTCAAGATAGAAATATATGATATATATACATGTGTGAGTGTGAATATATAAATTATTATGTTTTTTTTGTTTTGATGGGAGGGGGACACCGAAGCCAGTCTCTTCCAAGACATGGCACTCAGTATTACCTCAGTAATAGTTAATCTATAACAGTAGTTAATATTACACATCTCTCTCTGTCTCTCCCTCTCCCTCTCTCTCTATCTCTCGCTCTTGCTCTCTGTCTCTCTCCCTTTCCCACCCCTCCCTCTTTCTTTTTCTCCCCTTTTCTGTCTTCCTTGCTCTCTCTGTCTCTCTCTCTCTCTCTCTCTCTTTCTGTCTCATACCCAGTCTCTGTGAGAACAGCAACAGCAGTAAGTAAAAGCTTGGCAGCACACATTGGTGGTGTGAATTGGTAGGTTGTCTTCTGTTGCCATAGCAACCCTCCACCCACCTGAGTAGACACTACCTCACTACTTCCTGTGTTTTTGGGAGCCCTCTGGAGTTGGAATGGTGACGTCATTTTGTTAAATGACCTTGCCCGAGCTGTCAGGGAACTAAATGGGTGCCGGGCACAGACTTTTTAACTGTGCGGGCGTGTTTGTGTCGCCAGTTGGTCGCCACACCAACATATTTCAGCATGCTAGCTGAACATGTGGTCTCAGTTACTCTGTATAGCTCTGTATACGTCTTTGGAGGTCCTCGATGCATCCCAGTACAAATGGAATCAGCTGTTGGGTCTCTGTGATTAACACAGAGACCTGACATAATTGAGACCAGAACAACAAGCAGACCCCTGCTTGTCAGTGAGTGGACACACACAGACACAGACACAGACACAGACACAGACACAGACACAGACACAGACACAGACACAGACACAGACGCACGCACGCACGCACGCACGCAGTGTGTGCACGCACGCACGCACACACTGTGTGTCCCTGTTACAATACCTTCAGCACCCATTCAGTGGTGAGCACAGTCATTTGTCATTACAGTCTTATATAATGGAATAATCATTTCCTGGGAATGAAAGGTAATGTGTCAAGGATACATTTTTGGCCTTTGGGAAACAGCATTGTTTCAGAACAAACAAAAACAGTCACACTCAGTCAACATGATCCTTCACCAGCAAAGGGCTGGGTGCGGAGGTTTGATTGGCTGTGAAGGTCAAATATCAACAGTCTTGTGCAAAACCAAAACTGAATCTCAGGGCGCATATTTCATGCGTGAGATGACCAGCTTGATGTTGCTAATGTCAGAAACCCGACATTGGGAAAGACGTCTGAGCACTCAGCTGCAGGTGTTTTGCAAGAGGCCATTTAGCAAGACCCAAAAACCCTTATGGGACTTGAGCACTTCAGGCATCAGGTTTCATGTATGCACACGTTCCCCCTTAGTCACCTTTACTCTGTGAGGGCTGGTTTTTTTTTCTACTTCTTCACAGGCAACAGACACATGCTGTTGTTTGACAGCCATTTTGCCCTCAGGGTTCATTAGGCGATGTAAACAACCAGATGTACCAAGAAAAAAAAAAAACCAGCTAAACCATTCGTGGCAAAGTGAATTCAAAATCAGTGGCTTTTAATAACCTGATAAGAGTCTGGGCCAGTCTTGTGGTGGTGGTAGTAGTAATAAGGTGTTTTGGGGGTGGGGGGTGGGGGAGGGAAACAGGGTGGGGCTGACTGTTGCGTTCTTTCAGTCAGCCGTGCCCTAAGGCTACAGTAAACGAGCTTTAGCAGCTCCTCATTGTTTGTCAAGGACATGGGCTTTGGCAGTCATTTAGCCGGCTTTATCCACTGCCCTAGTAATTGGGCACCCTGCCCTTTTTTTGTGATTGGTGTATCTGTGTACCACATCTGAAAACAACAGCTCTGAAAGCCCCCTGAGCCAGATACAGTCATCAGCGCGTGTCAACAGTCAGGCCTCAAAATCCATTATAAATAACTACACTGCCTTTAGAAAGATTGGGAGCTTCCCCTTTTTTGGAGGAAATCATGCTGGTGTCCATTTAGGAGAAGCTAAATATATCAGAATTGTACTGTAGACATTGTTTATGTTTGTTGTTGATGTTGTACCTGACTGATGTAGCTGGAGATGGTTGGCTTTGCATGGAATGTCTACACAGACATAAAGACTCATTTTTAGTCATCATTTACGCATGTCAGGGAAAATGTATGTTGACTAATGCTAAATAAGCATGTTTATAAAGCTAATATAAAAATGTCCTTTCGTGACTGAATTAACTTAAGGAATTTGGTTGAAGAGTATTGTTCTGGTAGGACGCAAAGTAACAGCTCAACTTCGGACCATTCAAGTATCTGGCAAGTCAGCACTTCTGGAGTTGATTACAATATAGATTAAGCTTAAAAATGGAAAGGCTTTTTTTCATGAACATACAGGTCTATTGTTGTTCTAGGGAAGTTAGGTTGTTCTACACAAAAGGTTTAAGGAGAGCTGAATATTTCTCCCAAAGGTTTGCACCACTTCCTTCACAGATCGATGCACACAGCTTTGCCCATGACTCAGAGAGAAGAGAAGGAGACCACTGCACAATATGATGAATCAATGAACTCAAGTCAATCTAGCTAACCTGCCTATTCTCAGCTGTTCTTTCTCCCGAGAAATTGGGCACCAATGACAAACAAACGCTATGCATTTGTTATTGGAGTCAGTGGTCTGATTGGTTGTAGCGCTCTCCAGTAGTACACTGAGGCATTTGAAAGATGCCTGTTGATCCCGCCTCTGAGAACTTGCTGTCTATGGGAGGTTTGCCAGACCAAGCTCTGTCTATAAGGTTTGGTGTAACAGCCAGGCTACACTATAGTATGAAACATTTATTTCAAACATTATGTCTGATTTCAGAGAGATGATAACACCCAGTATGATACTGAGAGTACAAAAACCATAGAGTATGGTGGTTGTTGTTTCAAGTAAGGCTACCTTTGGTCCTGTAAGGTACACACACATACCTGGCTGTGTGTTTCGGTGAAATTCCACCTTCCTTTTCGGTATTCTTCCTCACTGCTGCTGTCTTGTTCTGACTTGACGTGACAGATCCCCGAAGTTGCAGGCCACACAGACATGGCCACAGTGCATTCCAGGGCTCGCCCGAAGAAAAAAAACTAAAGTAACAAAAAGTAAAGAGTAACATCTAATCACCTACACATATCAGTGAGTGTATGTTCGTTCTTTTAATCAAGCAAGAATTTTAATCTGGTTGTCATATCATAATGTATAACGTGTTTGTGTGTGTGTGTGTGTGTGTGTGTGTATGTGTGTGTATGTGTGTGTATGTGTGTGTATGTGTGTGTATGTGTGTTTGTGTGTGTGTGTGTGTGTGTGTGTGTGTGTAAGAAGTGGCTTCACTTCCCCTCCCCCCTTCCCTTCCCCACCCACTCACAGACACACTCGCTGAAGGAAAGAAAGAAAAAAAAAAACAACAGAAAGTGTTATCTCAGCAGAAACAGGTTGTTGAAAGAGCAGGCCAGTAAGCCCTACAGGTTTGGGCCTGGTCCTCTCTTTCAGGTTATTTTTTACTCTATGATGTGTGAATGGTGACCAGTGCAGATAGCATGGGTCTCATACTTTAACCATGAACTCATACACGTACCATACACTCCATGCAAGCCTGGTTGAAATGTTTAACACATGCTGAGATTGATCGAAGGCAGATAGATGCCTTCATGATTGAGCGTACATGAACCTTAACCTTCAGGACAGATTCAATAGTAAAATGTTATGTTCAGTCCCCTGTTGAGCTGTGAATTTAGTGGGTTGGCTCAATTTGGATGCGTAAATCAAGTGTGTGTGTGTGTGTGTGTGTTTTCTTTTTTTTGCCAGTCCCCGAGTAAGACTTTCAGTAGAGTGTGAGACCTCTCCCTCTCCCTGAGACTATGCATCAGCAATAAAAGAACTAGGCTATGTACTCTCCCGAGCTGCTGTTCCCTCCTTGGGCTGAGAAAGCTGTGCCTAAGCAGCAGTGTCCTGCCTGCCTGAGTGTCCCAGAATGTCCCGGCTGATTTGCAGGAAATCTGCTGTGTGAGGAATGTTTTGGGCCGCCATGGGCACTTTTTTCTTTTCTTTTTTTCTTTCTTCTTTTTTTTGTCTTTAAGAATCCAGAGAAATGTTTGTTTTGACTTCAAAAATGCTGGAGCATTGACTTGGAGTGGAGAAGTCGAGCACACTGCGTTTCACGTTTGGGTTTTTAAGGGCGCAGGCATTAATGCGGGAAGTCCCAGATGCGGGTGTGTGATCTGGCACACATGCCCTTGTTTTACTGTTTAATGAGTATCTAAGTCCGCACGCTGCTCAGTAAGAGCTGGCCCCTGTCCAGTTCTCCTCAGCGACTGGGTGAAGGCCAAATGGGCGAGTCAGGCTTTTTGGTGCTTGTAGAAATTTCTCTAATCTGTATTATTACATTCACAAAAGAGTGGAAGTGGATGTCGGGAATGAACATGGCACAGTTTGTTTGCACAGGAGGGGGGGGGGGGTACTTTGCTCAGTTGGATTCTGGGTAATGTGTGCTTAACAGGAAGTTTAGCACAGATTAAACCTTGACCTTTGTAAAGGTGTGTGTGTATGTATGGATGTGGATAAAGGGTGCGGACCTTATGTATTTTTTTTTAATGATAAGACATACTATTTAGGAAGATAAGGGTTATCTCACAAGTATAGACGCAAGAATCCTGAAACCAAACTAAAATGTGGAATAGGTTACTGCCAGTTGAAGAACTAGGCTCCAAACAAACGTGAACTTTAAGTGACTGTGTTTCCCACTTCTCCAATTTAAGTGTTGCATCCATGTTGCCGGGCTAACCTCACGGCCTGGAAGGCAGGACAGGGAGTCGATGTTCCAAGCCAGTAATGGTGTTTTTATTTTCTGTTCAGTCAGAAAAAATTGTCGTCCAGAGAAAAAAACAAAAGAAAAAAAACTCCAAACGAAATACTCAATCAAAATTAACTATTCAAATTAAACAAAGACTTTTCAAAAGATAACAAATAAAATTCAATAATAGAAATAATCGCAAGACTTTGTGCTATTACTCTGGTTATTAACAAGTGTACTGTAGCTCACCTCAACCAACTCTGACTGCATGAGGATTCCCCCTGGGTTTTCTGGCCCACGGGTGAAACCATCACATGTGCAAATCAATCAATGTTAAAACGCTAAAAACCAGTACAAAAATATATATAACTACTCTATTTAAAGATAATAAATAGTCCGGTTTAAAAATACATACACCACATACATCACAAACAGTTATAAAATACACAGACACACAAACACCCCTCTTTCCCCACACACTGGTGCAACATGCAAACTATAACTGTCCCTCGGGAGCTACCGTCGGGTCTTTTGGTCAAGTCAGGAAGTCAACGAACACCTCCAAGGTAAGCCATGCTGTTTAGCTCACTTGTCCGGTTTGTTTGCTATTGTTTGCCAAGTGAAAAATGTTAGCCATGTCCAAAGTTCTTAGCTCAGTTGGCAACTCCTGACGGTAAGAACAGTTTTATTGACGGTGTGTATTCGTTGTGTTGCAGATGCTGTTCTTCCGTGACTGCCAGCTGCATGCTCACGTGTGGGTTTAAAAGAAATAAAAGGCTGTGTTTAAAAACGTGTGTCGTGTGGTATTTTAACAGTAAAATGTGGTGTAAAACTGGTAACGGGCTACCGCACCGTTACACTTCCCCCCTCCTCTGCAGACGACACCTGTCGTCCCAGGAAAAGGGATAACCCTTCACGCAGGGTTGACAACTGGGTACTCCCTACCCCTCATCCTCTGGGATGCGGGACAGGAAGTCAGCCACCCGGTTTGAGGCACCAGGGCGATACTCCACTTTGAAGTTGTAGGGCTGGAGAGAGAGGTACCACCTGGTAACACGGGAGTTGGTATCCCGCATCTTCTCCAGCCACTGGAGTGCTCGATGGTCCGTCTCCAGCTTGAAAGGCCTGCCCAGGAGATAGTAGCGGAGGGAGTCAAGGGCCCATTTGATGGCTAAGGCCTCCAACTCTACCGCAGCATACCGCCTCTCTCGGTCGAACAGCTTCCGGCTGATGAACGCCACCGGTCTGCGCTGTCCGTCCACCTCCTGCAGCAGGACTGCACCCAGGCCCACTCCAGATGCATCCGTCTGGACTATGAACGGCTTATTGAAGTCTGGGCTCAGCAAAACAGAGTCACTGCAGACTGCCCCCTTCAGGTCCTGGAAAGCCGCCTCGCACTGCTTCGTCCAGACCACTCTGTTCGGCGCTGTAGCTCGGGTGAGCTCAGTAAGGGGAGAGGAACGTTCAGAGAAGTTAGGAATAAATCGTCGGTACCATCCAACCAAACCCAAAAAAGCTCTCACCTTTCTTTTAGTAGTTGGCGGCGTACAGCTCTGGATGGCATCGACCTTCTCCACCTGCGGACGTATGACCCCGCCTCCGATGACGTAGCCCAGGTAGTGGACCTCTTGCTTCGCTAGGGCACACTTGCTGGGGTTGATGGTGAGGCCTGCTTCTCGGATACGGTCCAATACCTCTGTGAGGTGACTGCAATGCTCCTCCCAGGTGTTACTCCATATGCACACGTCATCTAAGTAGGCAGCTGCAAACTCATTGGCTCCTCTTAAAACTCTGTCCATGAGCCTTTGAAATGTGGCTGGGGCTCCCTGCAGTCCAAACGGCATCATATTGAAGTGGTACATTCCAAACGGGGTACGAAACGCTGTTATCTCCTTCGCCTGTGGACTCAATGGCACCTGCCAATACCCTCTGGACAGATCGATGGTGGTGATGTACCTTGCCTTCCCCAGGCGTTCTACCAGGTCATCTATCCGGGGCATTGGGTAAGGGTCCACCTTGCTCAACGCGTTGACCTGCCGAAAGTCAATGCAGAACCTGATGCTGCCATCCTTCTTTGGGACAAGTACCACCGGGCTGCACCAGTCACTGCACGACGGCTCAACGATGCCAAGTGACAGCATCACATCCAGCTCCTCCTTCAGCGCTGGGAGCAGGCGTTCTGGCACCCGATAGCTCCTCCTCTGGGGAACTGAATCCGGCTTCAAGATGATGTCATGCGCCACAAGTGTTGTTCGTCCTGGCCTCTCCTGGAATATGTCTGGATCCAGCAGCGCCCTCATCTGGTCCTGCTGATGGTCCTCCAGATGCGACAGGTCCACTGTTCCAGTATTTGGCTCCACAGGAAAGAACTGCTCATCAGGCTCCTCCTCTTCAACCACAGCCCGGACAAACAGCTGTGTCTCCACCTGGTCTTTCTCGTGGTACTCCTTCAGGAGGTTCACGTGGAAGGTCTGCTTCTTTTTGCCACGCTCAGGCATAGAGACCTCATACGTGACATCTCCCACCTTCCTGATTATGTTATATGGCCCATGCCATTTAGCCAACAGCTTGCTCTCGTCAGTGGGCAGTAGCAACAGCACCTTCTGTCCCGGCTCAAAGGTTCTCCCTCTGGCTTTCTGGTCGTACCAGGTTTTTTGTTTCTTCTGCGCCAGCTCCATGTTTTGATGCGCAAGCTCAGACATCTCCTCCAGTCTTTGCCTCATTTGCAACACGTATGCTGCCACGCTCTGCTGCTCCACTTTTGGCTCCTCCCACATCTCCTTCAGAAGGTCCAATGGCCCCCTCACTTGCCGACCATACAAAAGTTCGAATGGTGAGAAACCAGTGGAGGCTTGTGGAACTTCTCTGTAAGCGAATAACAGATACGGCAGCCATTCATCCCAGTCAGTCCCTGTCTGGGACACAAAGCGGCGTAGCATGGTCTTCAGGGTGCGGTTGAATCTCTCCACCAAACCATCTGTCTGGGGGTGATAAGGCGTGGTCTTGATGGCTTTAACCCCTAATAGACTATATACCTGCTTGAGGAGTACTGACAGGAAGTTGGTACCCTGGTCTGTGACTATCTCCCTTGGCACCCCCACCCGAGTAAACAGTTGTACTAAGCAGTTGGCCACCTGCCTAGCCTTAATGCTCTTCAGGGGAAATGCCTCAGGATATCTGGTGGCATAATCACACATAACTAGGATGTACCGGTTACCTCTCTTGCTCCTCTCTAGAGGCCCCACAATGTCCATGCCAATCCGCGTGAATGGTATGTCTATTATTGGGAGTGGATGTAATGGTGCTCGTGGAACTGCCTTGCATGCGGTGAGCTGACACTCTGGGCATGTGCGTACAAAATCCGTGATGTCAGTATACATATTTGGCCAACTGAAACGGCTACCTACTCTAGCCAGGGTCTTATACTTTCCCAGATGGCCTGACCAGGGGATGGAGTGGGCTAAAGTCATTACTCTATGCCTCAATTGCTTTGGCACAACTAATGTCTCCTGCTGTCCTTTTACCTGGTACAATATACCATTTTTCAAGATGTACTGGTCCTCTTTCAAAAGACTACCCGGTTTACCAAACTCGGCTGCTCGGTTAAACCATTGCTCTAAGGTCTCATCCTGTCTTTGTATCTCAGCAATGTTCGCTGGTATGTCTACATCCGTAGTCAACTCAGGATATGGCCATACCTCTGGCTCCGCCTGTTCAATCATATTTGTCACCTTTTGCCTACGCTTCTGCTGTCGTGACAGATGCGGTCTCTCCGGCTTACGGCTTGCCACGTCCAGCTCTGAATCAGCAAAAGGCATCTCTTTAGCACTCTGTGCTCTCGTAACCACATTGCAGTGCTCTACTTTGGGAATGAGGTCCCATAGGATGGGGAGATCATGACCCAAAACTACTTTGTATGGTAGCTTAGCAGCTATGGCTACGGGCATGAAAAATGTCTGGCCACTCACTGTCAGGAACACCTCAGCTGTGCGGTAACTCTTTACATCTCCGTGCACACAACAAACCTTAACTGCTGGCTGTTCACTAGCCTGCTCTCCAGGGACAAGGCTTTCAAGTATTAGGGTCTGTGTACTACCTGTGTCCACTAGGGCCATTGCTGACTCGCCATTCACCAGCACCTGGACCAGCTGTTCTGCTTTCGGTGAGTGTTGGATGCCTGGTGTGTGTGGTCTAGGTGTATAGCAGACTGTGGTGTTGTGCGTGCTCCTAGCCTGACAGTTAGGCTTCGTGTGACCCAGTTTCCCACAATACGTGCACCTGACCTCCTGTCTGTGTCTATCAGGGTAGCGGCTAAAGCTAGGCCTATGATGGTACTGACCACGACTCTCACCACCCCCATCAGACTTACGTGCAGTCCATCTGTTGGCGCTTGGCCCCCTGGTTCCCTGCCGAGCTGCCTGGAAAACATCTGCCAGCCTGGCTGCTTCCTCAGCAGACTTAGGGTCATGTTCCCGTATCCACACTGCCATGTCTGGGTTCAGCATGTCCATGAACTGCTCAAGAACCATGAGCTCACAAATGTCATCTAGTGAGTGCTCCTCAGGCCTCACCCATTTCACAAACAGCTCTTTCAGCCGCACATACAGCTCTTTGGGGGTCTCATCCGGCATGATGACAGCTGAACGGAATCTCATACGGTAGGTATCAGCATTGATGTTATATTTTTTCAGGATGGCCTCCTTTACCTTGCCGTAGTCTTCCGTCTCCCGCCTGTCCATTGCTACAAAAGCACTCCGTGCCTTCCCTGTCAGCAATGGCACCAGCCTGATGGCCCATGTAGAATCTGACCATCTGCAGGTAGTTGCAACACGCTCAAAGGTGGCCAGAAAGTGTTCGATGTCGTCCTCTTTGGTGAGTGGGTGGAGCTTGGGCTCCTTGAAGGTCAGCTGGGGTTGCGCCTCCACTGCTGCTGGAGGTTGGGGTGTTGTGGATCTGGAACCCTCACTGCCCTCTCGAAGCTCCTCCACGTGGCCTTGAAGCAGGTTGAACTGGTGCACCACGTTCTTCCATCGCTGGTCCTGTGACTGCGCCATTCTCTCCCATTTCTCATCACGGGATGCTTGAGCTTGCAACAAGGTCTTCACCAGGTTGGTCAACTCCGACACAGCTCCCTCTGCTGGAGCTGGAGACTCTGCTGGTGTTATAGTCTCATCCCCCTGCTCATGGGGTTGGGCCTCAGCCTCCCTACCAGTCCTGGTCTTGGGTGGCATCTTCTCCACTGCCCTCTCTGGAAGCGTTTCCAAGTACTTCGGACACCAAATGTCGCGAGTACTTCTGACACCAAATGTCACGAGTACTTCTGACACCAAATGTTGCCGGGCTAACCTCACGGCCTGGAAGGCAGGACAGGGAGTCGATGTTCCAAGCCAGTAATGGTGTTTTTATTTTCTGTTCAGTCAGAAAAAATTGTCGTCCAGAGAAAAAAACAAAAGAAAAAAAACTCCAAACGAAATACTCAATCAAAATTAACTATTCAAATTAAACAAAGACTTTTCAAAAGATAACAAATAAAATTCAATAATAGAAATAATCGCAAGACTTTGTGCTATTACTCTGGTTATTAACAAGTGTACTGTAGCTCACCTCAACCAACTCTGACTGCATGAGGATTCCCCCTGGGTTTTCTGGCCCACGGGTGAAACCATCACATGTGCAAATCAATCAATGTTAAAACGCTAAAAACCAGTACAAAAATATATATAACTACTCTATTTAAAGATAATAAATAGTCCGGTTTAAAAATACATACACCACATACATCACAAACAGTTATAAAATACACAGACACACAAACACCCCTCTTTCCCCACACACTGGTGCAACATGCAAACTATAACTGTCCCTCGGGAGCTACCGTCGGGTCTTTTGGTCAAGTCAGGAAGTCAACGAACACCTCCAAGGTAAGCCATGCTGTTTAGCTCACTTGTCCGGTTTGTTTGCTATTGTTTGCCAAGTGAAAAATGTTAGCCATGTCCAAAGTTCTTAGCTCAGTTGGCAACTCCTGACGGTAAGAACAGTTTTATTGACGGTGTGTATTCGTTGTGTTGCAGATGCTGTTCTTCCGTGACTGCCAGCTGCATGCTCACGTGTGGGTTTAAAAGAAATAAAAGGCTGTGTTTAAAAACGTGTGTCGTGTGGTATTTTAACAGTAAAATGTGGTGTAAAACTGGTAACGGGCTACCGCACCGTTACAATCCATATTTCTTTGGAAAATCTAACCACAAAATTGGAGAACAGAGACGGACACTATTGCTTATGCTGACATTTGACTTGCCTCCTGTCCATTCATTCTTTGTGTGAATTGTCAGGGGTCACTTGTCTTGCAGAAGACATTTCTCTCACTAATGTTCTAAAAAGTACATCCTATAGAGGTTGAATCAGTCTTTTCTGTAATTGTTTTCACCTTGTACAGCAAGCAGGGGTATGTTTATGACATTAGCAGCCAGGCAAAGCCAATAAAACATTGATTTACAGTACTTAAAAATATCAGTTAGAGTGTTGATAACTTGACTATAATTGCTATACCAACTGGGTCAGCTTGTCTAATATTAGCAGCGAGGAGTTTTGAAAGGAAACGTCATTTGATCCACGGGAGGGGGAAAAAATCCAGAAAAATCCACAAATATTTTCCTGTAGAGTTTTATTTATGCTTCTTTACCGCCAGCGGAGCTGTCAGGCCCAGCACTGGAGGAGGGGTCAGAGACTTGGACTTGGCCGGGCAGTACCAAGCACTGTGCCCAGTAGGGGACAACTCCTGCTGTTTGCATTTCACATTAACATGCTACATACATCCAGGATTTGCCAGCGTTTCACATATTTTGCAGAGATGGGGGGGGGGGGTTGATTTACATATGCTGGGTTTGTTTTTCCCAGTTACATTACACAATACAATCAAATGTTCATATAGATTCACTCAAGCAGCCTTCCTGGTGGAAATATGCTTACTCTGCCCTGGCCAGTTCATGTACCAGCACTGTAGTGCAGGTGTATTTGTGTAAACTTACGATTGCACTTACACTGTTTATCAAAGGTTGAAAGTCAGTTAAGAATACAGTCATTTCCTAAACAAATAATTGTAACTGCACCATTAAAAATAGTGGAAGACGTTAAAATAAGATGAATCGGATGCTTGAGACAAGAGAGGGAACATGGAGTGAAATGACAAACAGGAAAGGCTGGGATCTTGTTTGGTGGTACACACTGTCAGTCATGCTTGACTTGCTCTGTTGCTTTATGAACCAAAAAGTGTTGAAAACAGAACACCAGGAAGTTGATTCCTGAACTTACGGACAACATGTCTGTGCTCTGCTGTGTGTCACGTCATTCAGTGCAGATTTATTGTTCACATTTTTAATCGTTCCAAGGACAAGCATGAGGACATCATGCAAGGACACTGTGTTATCAAATGCATTCTTCCTTCATTACAGACAAGTAAAACAGAGTTGATAATACATTTTTAAAGTGTTAAGGTGGTCAAAGCATAAGGTGGTTATAAAACAATGTAGAAACAATATGCATAATAACTAATAAGACACTAATTTGATTTCATATTAAAAGCCTGTTTCTGCTTTGTGCTTTCTCCACAGGCTTTGGCCGCTCATCGGGCCTACCTTCTGACTGCTAGAGTGCCCTCCAAGGTAAGGAAGCACATATTTTGTAATCGTGTGTGTGTGTGTGTGTGTGTGTGTGTGTGTGTGTGTGTGTGTGTGTGTGTGCGTGCGCGCGCCTGTGTTTGTTTGTTTGTGTGCACGCATATGTGTGTTTGATTGTGTGCGTGCGTGCGTGCGTGCGTGCGTGCGTACGTGTGTGTGTGTGTATGTGAATTTGTGGCTAGGGGGGAGATGACTTCCAGGTGTGGTTTCAGGTGTGATTGTGTTAATGGCTATTTGTAAGTGCAACTCCATTTCAGAGCACCTTAGAGTTTACAGGGTTTAAATGTCAATCTGCAGTAGCCAGTTAGTTCTAATTAGACTAATTAGGCAAATTTGTGTATTTCTTTATCTCCTCCTTGTCTGTATTTCACCTTATCCATGATAAAGACTTCTTGCCCTTGATTGACATCTTTCTGGTCCAATCCCTGCATTTGAGCACCTTAGTGGTTATTAGGCTTGGGCAATATTTTAATTTCGCAAAATGCAATATTTTCCTGACATAATATTACAGTATGTCAGTATTTCAGATTTTGTTATTGAATGTATGTTATGTCTGTAGGCATGGCCAATTTTCATCAGCATAAATAAGACAACTATAAAGTAGCACTGAAGTATTTACTGTAGCGCATTGGAGTATCATTTCCTTATTATAACTTTTCCTATAATGCCAGAAAATGCTTCTTCTGTATCAATAAGAGCATTTCTGTACCATTCTGATGTTTGCAAACTAATTCTATGTCTCACTGTGACCTGTAGGAGGCCACAGTATTAAAAATCATACCTTCAGTATTTAAGAATACCCCGGTATACAGAATTTTCAAAATATTACCCAAGCATTGCTGTCACTGAGGCTGCACAGGGTGTCATTTTTGCTCTGGCTAAGAGAGGCCCTCTGGTCTGTGTGTGTGTTTGACACATTCCTCAGTATGCAACTATATTTACCAGTGATTCAAGTAAAGCGAAAAGAAAAGTAAGAAAGAAAATGCTGACAACAAGTGTTGAGTAATACAAGTCGAGAGCTACGTTACAAATGTAAATTCCAACAACTGTCCACACACCATAAGTTAACTGCTTTAATCAGCCTTTCGTCAATCTGACTAATTTAGGGAGAACAGAAAGCAAAGCTAAACGGAAAGTAATCTGGTGTAAACACTAAATCATTCCAGTTGTCATATTTGTCTCCACGGCTTTGTTTCCTGTCCTCTGTTTTCAAAGAATGTGGTAGACTTTTGATCCCGGCACTCTATTCATTGATCTCTCTGTCTTTCTGTCTTTCTCTCTGTCTTTCTCTCTCTCTCTCTCTCTCTCTCTCTCTCTCTCTCTCTCTCTCTCTCTCTCCCTCTCCCTCTCCCTCTCTCTCTCTCTCTCTCCCTCTCTCTCTGTCTCTCTCTCTCTCTCACACACACACATGCACACCGTCTGTTTTGCTTAAGAGGGTTCAACCTCAAATCTGTTGTGTCGAACTTCCCACTGTAGATGCAGGCGTGTCCTTACTTGCTTGTCAGAGAGATATGGAATGTCCTGAGCATGTTGGGCTGACTTGGTATTACTTGGTATTACTTCCCTCTTCCCTCTCTGCACTTTCGTTCTTTCGTTCTTTCTTTGTTTCTGTCTTTCTTTCTTTCTTTCTTTCTTTCTTTCTTTCTGTCTTTGTTTTTTATGTTTAATTGTTTATATCTTTCTCTCTCTGTCTCTCTTTCTCTCTGTTTCTGTTTGTCATTCTCTTTCTCTTACCACATATTTATTTTCATTTCCATCTATTCGTTTTTATGGCCTTTTCTGTCTC
This sequence comes from Setipinna tenuifilis, assembly GCA_030347295.1. Classification (NCBI taxonomy): domain Eukaryota; kingdom Metazoa; phylum Chordata; class Actinopteri; order Clupeiformes; family Engraulidae; genus Setipinna; species Setipinna tenuifilis. Next base: position 15,263,511 of record CM059283.1, read on the forward strand.
CCCTTCATGCCTTCCATCATGCCCCCGTGTGTCTTCCCAGCTTTCTTTAAGTCGCTCCAGGCTGCCCCCCTGTTTTCCTTTCCCACAGGCTGTTTTCACAGCTGCATTTTGGGTGGCTGCCGACAGTCCACTAGCGTGGGATATGCTTATTCACCCAAACCCACAAAACAACTCTCACACCCCACCCACCCAAAAAAAAGTCTCCTTGTCTTGGGGGGCCCACCTCATGACACTACAGTCCTCCACTTCTCAAACAGCTAAACAATCTCACAAGAGCTATTCAGAGCAAGGGCCAGGGAGAAAAAAAATCACATAAATTCTTTCTTTCTTTTTTTTCCTGCAAAAGCAGAGATAGAGAAAGAGATATAGCAGACAGACAGAATAGAACAAGAACAAGAGATGGACAGAACAGAACAGAAGAGAAAAGAAGAGAGCAGTGCAGAACAGAGGGGAGAGGCGAGAGCCACAAAGGCTCCCATTGGCTAGAGCGGCCAGGGTCGGGCAGGGTTGGGCACCCAGCCAGCACTTGTGGGAGCGGGTTGTCCCAGGGGAGGGCAGGGAGAGAGGGAGCGCGTTCAGACAATGGCCGCAGTGAAACAGCTGGACAGAGGCTGGCTTTCTCTGGCTGTTGTCCGCAGGAAGAGAAGAGGCTTCCTGGATTAGTTTGACCTCCCCCCAATGTTTGTCCTTCCTGTCAAGTTGTGTGGGCAACACGCTTTTACATATCTGCATATGCAATTTCGGGCTTGCATGTTTTAAGATTTATGTGTGCAGTGCTTGGATATGGTGCTGTTATGTGCCTGGATGTGTGGGGGGTACAGTGCATGTGTGTGTGCGTGTGTGTGTGTGTCTGTCTGTCTGTGCACATGCATGCATGCGGTGTGTGCGTGTGTGTGCACGTTTTTGTGTGTGTGTGTGTACATCTGTGTATGTGTGTGCACGTTTGTGTGTGTGTGTGCACATTTGTGTGTGTGTTTGTGTGCAGATTTCTGTATGTGTGTGTTTGCCTTTTATATTGAAATCAACACACACATAAAGTTCAGAATAAAAATCACAGCATGTTAAACTGGAGTTCCTTTTTTATTGTTCACATTACTCTGTGGATAACAGTCTTGCCAGGATTTCATAATTTGCTTTGGATTGCCTGCAAAGTCCAGGACACAGTGTATGCCTCCATTGTTCTTGGCCTGTGTTTCAGTTTTTAGCAGTGCTGCTCTGCGTGTTATGAATGGACATGCTAAGAGTGTCATGCTAACTTGTTGCTTTTTATTATTTCCCAGGTTGAGCAGTCCTTCAACTATTTGGACATCCAGAACATCAGCAGTGTGAAGCCAGATCAGGTGTGTAGTGTGTAGCCAAGCAGGAGTGTAATGCACCCCATCAGCCTTGTCGCTGTTATTCCCTGAGCTACTTATTTTAGCTGGCTAATCCTGCCTGTGAACCTCAGGTACAATGGACCGCCACTGTCTGAGGCCTTTCTTGAAGTGTGTGTGAGTGTGTGTGTGTGTGTGAGAGAGTGTGTGTGTGTGTGTGAGAGAGTGTGTGTGTGTGTGAGAGAGTGTGTGTGTGTGTGAGAGAGTGTGTGTGTGTCTGTGAGAGAGTGTGTGTGTGTCTGTGAGAGAGTGTGTGTGTGTCTGTGAGAGAGTGTGTGTGTCTGTGAGAGAGTGTGTGTGTCTGTGAGAGAGTGTGTGTGTCTGTGAGTGTGTGTGAGTGTGTGAGTGTGTGAGAGTGTGTATGTGTGTGTCTGTGAGTGTATGTGTGTGTCTGTGTGTGTCTGTGTGTGTCTGTGTGTGTGTGTGTGTGTGAGTGTGTGTATGAGAGTGTGCGCCTGTGCGCGTACTGTATTCCCGAAATGACCAGAGCACACACTGGCTTCTCTGTGTACTGTTTCGGACATCTCGCATCAAGAAGCGGAGGCCCATTATGATATTGCCTTACCCACTGACCTGTGCTCGCAGACTGGTTGTGCTGAAACCCGATCTGATAAGAGAACCAGGCTCTGCTGCTGCTGCCAGCTCTGGTGCTGTTCTCAGCTCGGGCCCTCCGAGGTTTGTTTATAATGTGTGTGTGTGTGTGTGTGTGTGTGTGTATGTGTGTCTGTGTCTGTGTGTGTCTCTGTCTGTCTGTCTGTCTGTCTGTCTGAATATCTGTGTGTCTGTGTGCACGTGTGTGTATGTGCATGTGTGTCTGTGTGTGTGCCTGTGTATGTGTGCGCATATCTGTGTGTGTGTGTGTGTGTGCCTGTTTTTGTGTGTGTGTGTGCCTGTTTGTGTGTGTGTTTGTGGCGCCCCCTGCAGCTGGTGGTGAAGCATGAGCGTGGCCTGCTGTCCATCAAGCTGCCCGGCGTGGAGGATGTGGACGAGGTGGTGGCCCACGTGGGCAGCCGCCTGCAGAGGATATGCCCCAGTCTGTCCCCAGGGTAGGTGCCCTCTCTGTGGCCGTCCCTCTTTTACAAGTTTCCATTCTCGCTTTCTCTCTCTCGCTCTCTCTCTCTCTCTCTCGCTCGCTCTCTCAATGGGGGGAAAAAGAGTTTTGTTTTGTCTGTTCTGTTATTTCAATGTCCTCTTTTCTTTGGCACTCTTGGTGTGTTTAAGGGAAAGTTACAAGTTAAAGGCAAATCACACACATGTGCAGGCAAAAACATGCACACAAAGCACACACACAAACACACAGGCACACATACACCCTCAATCTCCAGTAGTTTCATACAAAAGAGCAATTTATTTTGTTTTTTATTTGTCTTTGTTTTTTTGTTCGTTTTCTGTTTGGCAGGGAGGTCCTGAAGAAGTGCTCTCTGAAGCCTGAGGACAGGATGACGGCCCTGCTGTCCAAGTGGGAGGACCAGGTGCCCGTCGACTGTGGACCTTGTGGTGAGCATGTGTCACGTGTGTCACAATATGTGTCATGTGTGCACCATCTGAACGAGAATTTATTTATGGGCAGTTTATTGTCACATTAAATATTTGCCAGGAATTGCTGTCGATAATGTAGGCTTAGGGTGCGTAATATTTTCCAAAATATTGCTTTCCTGCAAATTTCAGCTTACCTTTATTAATCTGTTTGTTTAGTTTAGTGTTTGATACTGTGTTTTTAGCGAGATTCTAACGACTCACAACTGTGGTGATGTTTTTAGCTTAAAAACATTCAGACAAACTTATGCAAGTTGTTAATGCCAGTATTTAATGTTGTAAGACTTTCCCTCTTTCCATTTGCTTGCTTTATTTTTCTAGGTGGATTCTCTCACACATACCGGTGTCTTTGTGATCACCTTGGTCTTCCATATAGAGATGAAGTCCAATGGGTTAGTAGAATACTTTTCTTTTCTGGGCTTATTTTTTTCCACACGCTTTTTTAATGCATTTTATCTCTTTGTGTCTCCAGGATGTAGATACAATATACCTAACCCAAGACACACGTGAACTAAATCTGCAAGATTTTATTCATCTAGAGAACAGGTACAGTGTTTAAATAGGAAACTACTAGGGTCTTATTATAATGATCATGCATAATAATATAACTTCATTTGGTATTAACATTAAGTGTGTATAAAGACAATTATCTATCCCATCATGTATTAAGATCATCTGCTATTGGATTAACATTGCTATAATTGACTTTCCATTACAGAGACTTGGTTGTCATCATTGCCGCTCTTGAATACAACCAGTGGTTCACTAAACTCTCCATCAAGGATTACAAACTGGTATGTCTGTCAGAACTTTACATATTAAAATATGTTCTCCTACAGATTAAAATAGTGAAACTCGCTATAGTGCTTAGGTCACAGAAAGCCACATACTAACATACTGTAGTATTGTTCTGGGCAGTATCTGGAAATAGGTCTTTCAAAATCTCGATTCTTAAACAGTTGGCTTAATGTAATGATCACAAACCTCTGTACACAACCCTGTTATGTAAGCCTGCGTCTTTAAGACTTCTTGTTTTGGGGATCAAGACATCCCAAAACATGGGTGTGGTTTGTTCCCACTCCACAGCCAGAGTCTTGGCACTAATGATGGTGGTGGTGTAGTTTCAATTGCCCAAATCATACCACTCACTGTGATTACAACATTTGACTTTTGGGGCACATATGTGAGCACAGTACAAGGCAGAAGTGTTTTCTTTAAGTGGCAATGACACCTTTTTCTTTAAAAGGGCAAGGACAACTTCAGCTTTACATATTATTTTGTTAATCCTGTACCAAGGACGGCAGGTCTATTATGACTTTTCTCCATTAACTGATGGTATCATTACATGAAAATGTATATTTATCTTCTAAAATTGGCAGCTCAGACCGGGCATTAGCTGACCGTGAATGGTAAAATATCGGTATCACATCAGCCATGAAAAAGTGTTTGTGTGTTTCCTCTTTAGTCAACAGACCTTTGTGAGCAAATCCTCAAAGTTGTTTCTCGCTCAGTGCGACTGGAGGAGCTGGTCTTGGAGAATGCCAGTCTTAAAGCGTAAGTACCACAGTGCCTCACTGCAACCATCAACAGCACAGCATAGCTTTGTACATAATTCTAATTTAAAAACATCATTTCATTTAAATAATCATTTAGAGGTTTTTACATGGGTAATTGAAGCAGATGATGCAGCATAGTAGGGCCTTAACAGTTATTTGACACAAATGTAGTATGGTAGGCTTCTGTTCTCTAGCAGTTTTAACATTCCTTGTGTAATTGACGGGTGTGTTCAGTGGTTAGATGTCCTCTCAGTTAAAGAAATAAGCTACAGCCCTTTTTGTTTGTTTCATTTTTGTGTGTGTGTGTGTGTATGTCATTAGGCTTGTTGGGAGTGTGGGTTACTGATTTGTGCTTCATGATAGTCAGAAGCTCCTTTCTCAGACACGCACACGCACACGCACACGCACACACACACACACACACACACACACACACACACACACACACACACAAATGTTTATTGGTCTTCTCTCCCTGCTGTCTGCATTGGCATCGATTGTCAGTTCTCTGAAGTCTGCTGTGGAATGCTGATTTATGCCAGTTCTGTTCTGTGGGCTATTCGGGGGCCAGACCAGGTTACGATAGGCTGCTCTGCCTTGGCCTAAAGATTAACTGTGTGTGTGTGTGTGTGTGTGTGTGTGTGTGTCTGTGTGTGTGTGTGTGTGTGTGTGTCTGTGTCTGTGTGTCTATGTCTGTGCGTGCGTGCGTGCGTGCGTGCATGCGTGCGTGCGTGCATGCGTGTGTGTGTGTGCGTGTCTGTGTGTGTCTGTGCAGAGATTTTGCGCAGAAGCTGGCCAGCGCGCTGAGCCACAACCCCAAATCTGCTCTTCATACCCTCAACCTAGCCAACAACTCACTGGAGGACAAAGGTATTATATAAACACACACACACAAAGACAGGGACTTGTGGCGGTAAACACGGACACGAACACAGACACGCGTACGCACACACACACACACGCACGCACGCACGCACGCACATACACACGTACAAAAGACAGACTTATGTCAGTACACACACTCACATGCACGTGGCCACATTCTCTCTCCCCATCTCTCTCCCTCCTATTTTCTTTCTCAGAAATTGCTTATATTGTGAGCAATGAGGTCATCAAAAAATTAGGTTGAGGTTCTTGAGGTTGAGGGTTTTCTATTTTTGTTTATTTGTTGTCCTCTGTTGACGCAGGCATTGCTGCTCTTAGTGCTCCTCTGGCCAAACAAACACGACTCAAGTCCCTCAACCTCTCGAGGAACTCTCTGTCATCCAAAGGTAAACAGTTTGCTCTTTTGGGCTCTTTTATTTTCTCGGTCTGGTTAAAGCCACTCAAGCATCTCCTCCTCTGCCAGCACCTGCTAACGTTTACGGCTACTCTCAGCTCACACTGTCTCACAGGAAGGGGGGAAAAATGCCCCAGCCTTCAGCCAGCTAGCGTTCCTTTAAGCTAATGCCAGCTTCTTTTTTTGTGATTTTTTTTATTCCCCCCCCCCCCCCTTCTTTTTTTCCACAGGGGCAAATATTCTTGCACAGTCTCTGAGTGCCAATCCTTCTTTGGCCAGCACACTGACTCACCTGGACCTATCAGGGAATGCGCTACGGGGCGATGATCTTGCAGTAGGTTCTTCTTCTTCTACCTCCTCGCCAGCCCAACATAGGGATTCTCGAGAATTAAAAATTACCTGAAGAAAAACTTTTTGGACGATTAATTTGCTAAATATTGCTAAGCCAGAAATGTATTTAAGTGATGGGGTAAATAAACAGTACTTCTAAAGTGGACCAGTGGCTGTTTGACTTAAGATAACCGTCTTGCCCAACAGCCCTCCCCTCCCTGTAGCTGTAATATTCCTTTTTGTGTTGTTTGTGTCTAAAGCTGATGTGATGTTTGTTTCCTCTTTTAAAGAATCTCTGTAACTTTCTGGGTCAGCCAAATAACCTACAAACACTGGACCTGTCTAATAGCGACTGCCCTCTTGACCTTGTGAGTTGGTTAATATTTATATTTAAGCATTTACCTACTCATTGTATATTTTTCTATATAAATTATAGATGCATGTTGTATGAAAGATTATAACAATGTGTTTTATATTAATACTGTATTTTGTATAACATTATATATTATACTGTATATAAATATTATATATTGTATTATATATATTCAGAATGTATTTTATACTCTCCATAGATATGCTCTTCACTGCTTCGAGGATGCCTCAAAAACCTCTCTGTTCTCAACATGTCCAAAAGTGTTTTTTCTCATAGGTAAAACGTGCGCACACGCACACACATACACACACACACACACACACACACACACTAACATTCACACACACATACATACACACATACACACACACACACACACACATTCTGCCAGGGCAAAATGGCACTCACACACACACACTCACAAACACAGCTACACATCACACTCCGCCTACCCTCTTTAGTGAAAACAGGTTTTTTTTCCCTGGACCTTGAACTTTGTGATATTTTACTTTCTTTGTTTAGATAAATCCTAAGTCAACAATCTCAGATATTTTTATTTTGTTCATCTTATTCCAGGAAGGGTAAGGAGATTCCACCTTCCTTCAAGCAGTTCTTCAACAGTGCTGCAGCTCTGAGCACCATCAACCTGTCAGGCACCAAACTGGCCCCAGAGGCCCTCAAGTAAGCCCCCTAGCTGCCACGCCCACCTTCTAGTCCCCCAAACCTAAAATACTGGCAGCCAAAACCTGCAGAATTCACTTGGTGCCAAAATAATAGATCATTCTTTGTGGCAGTCCAGGTACACCAGGCTATTGTGTGTGCATTTGTGTGAGCATGTGTGTGTCTGTAAAGTAGGGATTGTGTGTGTGTGTGTGTGTGTGTGTGTGTGCGCGCGTGTGTGCACGTGTGTGTAAGACACATGTGTTTAGATTAGACACCTGAGCATAGATTTTGCTGTTTCTATAAACCAGACATGTTCTGGACATGACAAAAAATGTTACATAAGAGTTAAAGCAGGTTTTAAAAGGCCATGTTTTAAGCCAAACTAAGTTTGAGTTTGATTGTCTTTGGCCTCCGCTCTCTTCATTGAATACATCCAAGGGCAAAAGGGCACCATCCTTGCATTCAGGAAGTGTTAATCGGGTTGGATAATGTTTCCACTCTGTGTCTGCAGTTGGACTCAGTTTAACACAAGTCTTTGTTCTGTTTTGTGTATTCCACTGTGTTCTGTTCTGTTATGCCAGAGCTCTTCTGCTTGGGATTGCCAGCAACACCAACCTCAAAGAGGTCTCCCTGGATCTCAGCTGCTGTGAAGTGAGTCTGAAAACTGAGTTATGGGTCATCAGTGGGTGGTTGGAGTTCGGAGATTGAATTACGGTGTTCTGTTGTGTGTCTGTGTTTACATGAGTTTGGGTTGTGAGTTCTGGTGGGTGTGTTTACATGAGTTTGGATTGTGAGTTTTGGTGGGTGTGTTGATCATTTTGTCCTGTTGGCTGTTGTTTTTACATAATATTAAATAGCCTAATAATTTTTTCACTGATGGACCCCAGGGAGATGAGTGGCCATGATGTAGAAGTCTGTGGGGATCAAAGTAAACAATAAAGACCCCTATTTCTGTCTCTCACACAAAGCAGTTCCCACAGGAAATGCCTTTTTTAAATGTTGGCTCTGTATTTGAGCTTGTGAGCGTGTGTGTGTGTGTGTTTTTTTTTTTATTGATGGAGGGAGACAACTGCCAAGCTTGTTACTGGTGGCCTGTCGTTGGCTTGGTTCTTAAGGCCAAGCACAGCTATGAGTCAGAGCGTTAAATAGTATTATATGTTGTAGCTGCATGTGAAGCATGGCAGTTTAGAGACATCTGAATGAGAACATGGCGTAATAAGCATGACCAGTGTGCCTCCTGTCATCGCTCACACACACACACACACACACACACACACACACACTCCTGTAGTGGATTAAAGAGGATCAGGTTGGCTCATTCACGTTCGTGAATGCACAGCTGATGCTATTACATGTTGAAATGGGATTTGGTAGTAATGGCCATTGTAAATTATGAATAATATGTTTCCTGAATAAAGACCAAGCTTTTGCACCTTGGTATTGTGTATATTTTTTACACTGAATAAAGCTTAGCACATAGATTTAGTGTGCATGTGTCCTTAGCTGTATATTTGTGTAGAAACACCATGCTATCTTTATGTTGTTTGTTTGATTACCGGTAGGCATACCATAATTGTATCATTTAAGGTCCTTACTTCTTGGTGGTGGGTTGTACTGTAACCCTTTAGACCCCTAAAAAACTCCTCATAATTTGTTTGATTGATTACTCTTGTCTTGACCGCAGCTGAGGTCAGCAGGTTCTCAGATTCTGGAGGGCTGCATTGCTGAGATCACCAACATTTCTAGCTTGGACATCTCAGATAACAGTGAGTACTCCGAAGACACTGGAATGTTGTCCATCTGTTGCAAGCCCAGATCCATGACCAGTACTTCAGATGAAATACACTGTCTACACTTAACATTATCTTTATCTCTGTAACCAGCCTTACGCTCACATAATAAG
>CM059283.1:15275023-15467523 GCA_030347295.1 Setipinna tenuifilis
AACTGATACCTTTACAATCCCAGACAACTTATGATCACATTTCCACCCTTCTAAAGTCATTCTAAATATTGTCTGCCCCCCAAACCCCATCTCCAGATGATCGAGAGGATGTGTGTGAAGGTGCAGGACCACCTGAACTCCCTGAGGTACTCGGAGACGGACCCCATCCAGGAAGACATGCGGGTAGCCGAGAGGCTCATGAAGGATGCCAGGAACTCTAAAACGGTAACACTCTAAAAGCAGTAAAACTTTAAAATGGCAAAAACTCTTAAAACAGTAAAACTTTAAAACAATAAAAAATTATTCCAATGGAAGGCTGAGTAGTCTGGTATTTAAAGGTCACAGTTTAGGAGCCGCAGTGCCCACATAGTGGTTTTAAAAACATGTTGTACTAAAACACTGACTTCACAGACAAAATATTGCAGCCAGAATATTCACATTACATTTTACAACTTTACTTCCAGCCTAAAAATTCTGTTGTCATTTTGTTGTTGTGTTTTGCCTCTTCTGTGTAAAGGTAGAACAATGCTTTACAGTAGTTTTTATTTAATTGCAGAATCAGTTTTGGCCAGAATTTTACTTATAGCTTCTCTTGTTTCTGAAGGAAGATTTGCACCAATATGGTGTGTGTTTTTGTCAGCAGCACCCCAGTAAATATTAGTGTTGCTGAGAGTATTTCAAACAGTTGGAATCTGTACGATGACTAGTGTCGGGAGGGTTACTTTTAAAATGTACTCCGTTACAGATTACAGAATACATGCCCCAAAAAAGTAATCTGTACTGTAATGCAGTACAGTACTCAGTCTATCATAATTTGAATACTTGGATTACTTTCACTTTTTCTATATGAATGTAGCAAATCACACCATGCTTACTGCAGTACGCTGGCCTATTTTCTGTCCTCATGTTGTATTGTTATCTCCCCCTGTACTCTCTGCCTCCAGCTGCTGCCCAACATGTACCACCTGAGGACGTCTCGTAACGATGAGGTTGGGGAGGGTCCCTGTGTGGGCCCCATTCAGCAGAAGCTGCAGTCTATGGCAGGAGAGGTCACCAGAGTCATGGAGGAACAGCTACAGGTACCTCAGAAATACATCACAATTAGTCAGTTTATGTATATAGCACATTAGAAAAACAACAGAATTTGACCCAAAGTGATTTACAGACAAAGGTACATGTAGCATTAAGGATTATCAATTATATGATAAACTAGATGTTAATTTAATATCAGTCTTACTTTTGTAGATATACAACTTGAAAATATACACATTGCCTTATTAATATTTATTAAAAAACATGGAGTCATAAAATAAAAAATACAGTGATTTAAACATCATTCATCTCTCAAAAATTGTATTACAGAGACTTAAACACAGTGTTTAGTATTTGCCCTCTTCACCCATCTCTGCCCTGTAGAACCTGCTCCAGTCCATGGTAGACACAGCGGAGAGCCTGTGCCCCAACGTCATGAAGAAGCCCAACCTGCGGCAGGAGCTCATACGAGCCAGCGCCAGCAAAATGGCCGTCCCCAGGGGCTTCGTCACGGCCACCTTGCTGGAACAATCTGCTGTAGACATCATTAATAAGATCAGGTGAGGTGCTGATTGGCTGCTGAGTAAATGTAAATCTATAAAGGTGTGTGGATTTACTTTTTTGTTGTTGGACTTTAATACTGTAACCAACACAGGCCTCAGGTTGTTGGTGGTTGCTGCCTTAACCCTTTCTATTTGTATTCCCACAGTGAAGTAAAACTCAACATGGCATCCTTCCTGTCAGACCGCATGGAAGATGAGATTTTAGAAGCACTGTCCCGTTCTCAGCAAACCCTGGTCAGTGTCTCAAAATGTGTTACAAAAAAAAACACAAAACACACAAACATGTATATTGTATATATACTGTATGTACACACACATAAACGCACATACACGCACATGTGCAAGTTTGGGAATTGCACTAATGTGTGTGTGCTCTGCCTGTTTAGCAAACACTGCTCTCTCTCACTCTCTCTCTCTCTCTCTCACCTCACTCACTCACACACACACAGTCTAATAATAGCACTAATGTGCTGTGCTTTTGTCCTACCTGCTCCTGCAGTCGGAGCACCTGAGCAGGAAAGGGCAGCCCCTGCTGCACCATGACTCCCAGGAGACGGAGGTGCTGGAGGAGAGCGTCCTGCAGCCCGAGAGCCACAGCTCCGAGGCCGAGGAGATCATGGAGGACCTGGACTCCTGCCTGGTAAGACATTACATCACACAACTCTACATCATGTCATTGGGGAAAGTCTGTCATCTGTGATTTGTGGAATAGCAGCTTAGTCTAGATGTATGCAGAATGTATATAATTGTATAGGATTCTCTAAGGACTTAAGAAAAAAGAACTATGTGTTTACTTGTTTCACTGCATGATATTTACATATGTATTTGTTTGCAAAAAATAAATCAAAATCAAATCAAAACAAAAATAAATTGTTGCTGTTATATTTGCAGATGACCCCCAAATCCAAGAGGAAGAGTATTCTTTACAGAATGCTCAGACCCATCTCCGTGGCCTTCGGTAGTGCAACTTCTGACTTCATTAGACCAGAAATAAATATCAATTCGTCATAACTTGCAACTTGCAAAACATTTCACTTTGGCAAATGGCCTGTTTTCACCCCCTTTCAGAAATGGAGTTTGACCTGGACAAGGCCCTGGAGGACGTCCCGATTCACGTGGAGGACCCCCCCGGACCCCCGACGCCTCCCCCCAAGCTGGAGAAGAAGCCATCGGGGTTCTTTGGGGACCTGCCCTCAGCGGAGGTCACCACCCTCCAGCACATCACCAAACTCCGGCCCAAGCGGAACAAGATGACCAGGCCCAGCCGAGCCCCAGTAAGGCCCCCTCAGAGTAACCCTGGTCTCCCATGATGCCTCTGGGCTGGGATGATGATGATGTCAGTCCCAGCTGGGCTGGCTGTCTGTGTGGATTGGTTACATTACCTCATGCTCTTGGGCTGGGATACTGATGTCACTACTAACACGTTTTTCCAGGGTTTCTCCTTCTCCCGACCCCTCTCCTGCCCTACTAATCTCCCATAATTTACAAGGTGTAAATTATTTACTATTAACCAAGACAATATGTTTGACCGCAGTGTTTGAAATGTCCTGAATTTAACTAACCACATGTTGGCAAGGAGGCTGATGTCAGTCTTGGCTGCTGCTTAGTTTAATTTTAGTAATTTGTGTTACTTAAGGTGTGTGTGTGTGTGTGTGTGTGTGCGTGTGCATGTGTGTGTGAGTTAAGTGAGATGAGACAGCACTAAAATACAGAAGGTATGTGTAATGTATTAGTATGGTCTATATGGATAGATTAATCAGTCATATTACTGGATAGGTTAAGCTGTGACTTGGTGGTTAGAGAGTTGGTCTTGGCATTGTAGGGTTGCAGGTGTGAAACCCATTCCAGTAGGAAAAATAAGGGTCGGGGACAAAACAACTAGTGCTCTCTTGTACCCTCATCCATGGCTGAAGTGCATTTGAGCAAGGCATCTAACCCCACATTGCTCCAGGGACTGTAGCTAAAACCCTGTACCTAAATAACTGTAAATTAAAGGATTAAAGGGCCAGCTAAGTGTAATGTGTGTATGGATCTAAGGCAGCAGCAGCAGCAGCAGCAGCATCAGCGAGCAGTGGGCAGGCCCAGGAGGCGGAGCAGAATGGAGCTGCGGTGAAGGTGGATGAGGGCATGGACGACTTCTTCTCCAAGAAGGTCACCAAACTCAGTTTTAAGTAGGTCTGAGGACATGCCAGTCACCCACTTTGCTGCAGGGATGCACTCTCTGTTTTGTGTGTGTGTGCGTGTGTGTGCGTGTGTGTGCGTGTGTGTGCGTGTGTGCGTGTGTTTGTGTGTTTGTGTGTGTGTGTGCGCGCGACATTTTAATGTCATTCTGACCATTGGAAGTTATTCAGTAGTAGGCTCTATCCACATAAAAATAAAGTTTTTTTTTTTTTTTTTTTTTTAAATGTTGACAGTGTAACTTTTGGGCCACTTTTGAATATTGGATTGAATTAGATTAAATTACAAACAAGTTTGACATTTGACAGCTGTGTATCTTTCTCTACCCTTAATCCCTCTCTGTCTCTCTGTCGCTGTCTCTCTCTCTCTGGTCCCAGGCGTCTGTCACAGAAGGGAAGCCAGCCTCAGCCTCAGCCTCAGCCTCAGCCTCAGGAGGGCGACAAGAAGCGTGAGTCCCGCATGAGCGGCCTCTTCAACCGCATCAAGCCGCGCTCCTCCAAGATGGAGAAGAGCCCAGCGGCCCCACCACCGTCCACCACCCCCCAGCACACACACACACCTGCCCCCGCGCCTGCACCAACACCTGCACCTGCACCTGCACCCACACCCGCACCAACACCCTCGCCAGCCTCCGCAGCCCAGCCCCCCACTCCCACACCAGACCCAGAGGAACCCCCTCCCCCCAGGACGCCGGTGAAAACCCCCGTCCTCACGCCGGTGTCAGAGACCGAGGTGAGCGTCACAGCCAGCGATCCAGAGCCTCCTCCCGAGGAGCCACCATCACTGGCGGTGGAGCCCAAGGAGGAAGCTCATCCGCCAGACGCCAAGAGCAAGCACAGCCCCCTGATGGGACGACACCTGGGTGTGCAGGTGATGGGCAACGACTTCCTGGCGGAGATACGAGCCAAGCAGGAGAGGATGGCCGCGGCTAATCAGAAAGTGAGCACACTTCATTCCAGTACTGTTCTGCCTGTTGCTATGGCAACCTAAAACACTCTCATTAGCTAGAGTTTTACCTCTTGTGTTTGTATTTGTCATAGCCAGATTACCTGTTTGTTTTAGCATTTTAAATTTCCTCGCATGTTTTTGTTGAACACTTTTGTAATTTATATTATACATGAATGTAGTTATGGTATCAGATCCAATGGTGAATTTTTAGTACTTTGTGTGAAGAAACTGCCATCTACTGGTCAAATCAGCAGCTAAAAAATAAAAACAATCAATTGGTCAATCAGTACTAAGTACAACATTTTTACTTCAATTCAAATTCCTTTTTTAATTATTATTGTTATTATTATTATTATTGAGGTATGAATCTGGATATTTTATTTTTCTATTTCAGGCCAGTGAACACTCTCCTCCAGAAAAGGCTGAGTCGACTGAAGCACAGGGTGAGTGTTTGTGTAGACGTGAATGTCCTGTGTTTGGGTGTGTTCAAACTTTGACGCATCTTCCTGTTCTGAGAGTTTGCCACTCTTTTCAACAACAAGCTTACTCAGTGTTAAATAAAACACAAGGCTTTTGGACAAACATTTCCTGTTTAACCATTTCCTGGGTACAAAGGTCTTGCACTCCCTGCTTTTGCTGACTTCCTATTTAACATCATGCCAAACAGTGTATTTTCCTGTTGTAAGACTGAGGATTTGGAACAGTTCTTCTGGTCCCCATTAACCATTTTTTTCTCTCTGACCCTGGCTTAGCCTCGAACGAGGAAGACCACAAGTCCCCTGAGAGAAAGACCCTGACTGAAACACGTCCAGAACCTGCCCCCAGGACTTTGCCCCCGCCCACCTCAGCCAAGCCCACCATCTGCAGCCCCAAGCCCCCCATACAGAGCACCAAGCCTGCCCTCGGCCCCCGCGTCTCCGGACCACTCAAGACACGCACCAGCAGCAGCAGGAGCACTGGTAGGCATGGCAACAGTGTGCGTAGCAGAGCAGAGCAAAGCATTCTGGGAATTGCAGAAGTACCCCAGTTACAGTTTAGGGAAAAAAAGGGAAAAGGCTCTGTGTTACCTTTTAGCAGAACTGTTGCCTGTGTATGTTTTAGTAATCTTAGTAATACCCCTCCCTCTCTCTCTCTGTATTGTGTCTGTCTGTCTGTCTGTCTATCTGTCTGTCTGTCTGTCTGTCTCTCTCCCTCTCTGTCTCTCTCTCTGTCTGTCTCTCTCTCTGTCAATCAGATGAGAGTCCTGAGTCTCCCAGTGGTGGCTTGTCCCCGAAAATGCCGAGTCCTACACAGGTGCCTGTACCTGCCCAGCGCCAGAAGAGGCTGTCCTCTGACGCAGAGCGCGAGAGCGTGACCAGCTCTTCGCCTGAAGACCCAGAAAGGAAGGAGATTCCCTCTGGTGAGCTGTCATTTATTTCACATGTCTAAAATCCTGTTATTTTTAAGTGATGACAGAAAGTAACTAAAGCACAAGTGGACATTGGGTAGGATAGGGGGATAAAAGGCACTAAGGATGAATTTCTAAAAAGTATCCAAAATACCAATGTAAAAAGAAAAGAATACCTATACAGTACACATAAAATTGTCTTTGTGGTGGGTTTTTGTACCATTTATGGTAAGCACAGTCAGGTATGGCAACAAGAAGCACTATGATGAAATCACATGAAAGAGTTTAGCAACTGTTTTGCTTGGATCCATCCCCTCCAGAGTTAACAGGAGATGGCAGCGTATTCGACGGAGACCAAGACTCTGCAGCAATAAAACACTCATCCTCCCTTCGTTCCTCAACCAATCCCGTTGTGGAAGCAGACGATCGACAGCGAATCAAGTCTCTCCCTACACCTGGTCTGTCCAATCATTTTTCCCCCCTCTTTGTTTGATACTGGAAATAAGTTTAAATATTGCTATGACTATGGCAGTGATGATGGATCTTTTTATATGCTGTGTCTTGTTGCTGCAGTGAAACTGTGCCCAGAGGATGACCCCCTCCTGAGCCCCGGTCTGCCTCTGCCTCCCCCTCCCCTCGACCTGCCAGAGCCCATCCCAGAGGACCAAGCCACGGATGCGGACACCAGCGCATAGACAGACACCACCCTCTCTCCTCTTCGCCACAGACCAAACTAAACCAAACAAATGAAGATGTCACCTCTGTGTAAAAAAGGCAAACAAAACCCTTTAGGGTTTTAGTCCTCCAACTGTCTGCCGTTTATTTCATTTGCTTCTTGTTTCTTCGTTGTTTTTTTTTCTTTCTTTTTTCCGTAAACTTTGCTAAAGTATCTTCCCTGTGGTTATGGGCACACCCAACAAAAAATGCTGACCTCCCCCTTAATCTTTGGGATATGAGTGCACATAAAGTTATACCTCTTGTAGCCAGGTATTAACAGCAGATGTAATGGTATTGCGCACCCTAGTGGCGCCAAGAATAAACTACAGAGGAGGCCAGTGCCACCCTGTTGGCTGAAAGGAGTAGCATGGTGGGAACTCTGGAGATCTGACATTGCCATTTGTGTATCAAAGCCAATATGCAAAAACCAGTTGATCAGTGAATTACCTGTTTTGTTTATGTTTTGTTATGTTGGCTTGTCAAGGGAGTTTTTTTTTTTTTGTTACTTGCATTAGTTGAGAACAAATCAGCTATTATAACGACATATGCCAAATAGCCTTACATTGTAAAGTGTATTTCTGTATATGTGCAATATATGTTTATTTAGTGTAATAGCTATACCCTCTGTTATGACTTACTATATGGTTAGCTATATGTAAGAGAGTCTTATATGAGGATAATTAGTTGGGGAGTATTTTGTTAAATACATGCATGTATAGATTGGTACATGGTGATGGTTTTCTGCACCTTTTATGTGATTTTTAAAAAAAAAGAAAAATGCAGTTACTAATACTGCACTATTATTTATCTCTTGAGTATTAATGTGTAAGACGACCACATTTGACAAAGATGATTTTTTTTGTTTTACAAGACTGACAGAAAACCTTTATCTAGAGCAATGTTTTCTTTTTTTGTTCAGATGACTTTATCATACATCTTTGCACTGCCCTGATTTGTCTATATCTTATACAATATGTATATTTGTTCCAATAAAATATTTTAAACAAATTAAAATCAGTCAACCAGTATATGTTGTATGCATGCATACCTCTTCTGTTTAGTGATATCAATATCATCACAGAAAAGACAGTCAGGAAACCTGTTGTGACAAATTTAATACTAAGGCCTCTAAATATTGTTCACTAATAGCATAAGTCAGATGTGTGCTTCCTCAAAAAGTCATACGTTCACTTTACCCGTAGGCGTTATTCCTAGTAAGTAGCCTACCATTCCCTCCCATAACAAATGGGTAGGTGGAGTTTAGTACGTTGAAAAGGGACATAACATTTAGCCTTTCCTGACGAGTGACAAGTCTGTGCCAATATCTGCACATCTACGTATATTATTCTATAGTTTTAATTTGGTACCATG
Organism: Setipinna tenuifilis; assembly: GCA_030347295.1. Taxonomy (NCBI): domain Eukaryota; kingdom Metazoa; phylum Chordata; class Actinopteri; order Clupeiformes; family Engraulidae; genus Setipinna; species Setipinna tenuifilis. The sequence goes on from CM059283.1 coordinate 15,283,220, forward strand.
GACAGCACCTTTGACAATCTCGACGCCGCCTCCTTTTTACAAATTTGGAAGCATTTTGACTCTGACGGTAGGCTAATAAATAATTAAGAGGTTCAACTATTAACAAGATAGGAAATTTAAGGTATTGTTGTTTGTTTCCATTAATTTATATTTACCAAACTTTTCCAGATAATGGCTTTATCGAGGGGAAAGAGCTGGATGAGTTTTTTCGCTTTATCATGAATAAACTTCGGCTAAGCGTAAGTAATAATATGTAATAAAACATAGCAAAAGTTCTACATTGTGTGTGACAACAAAAGGTAAAAAAGTCATACACTCTGGATGATAGCGTTAGATATTAAACTGACGTTGTATTTTAAGGAGGAAGAGACAGAGGACAAACTGCGAAGACTGAGAGAAAACTTCATGTCAGTCTATGACACAACCACGGATGGCCGCTTGCAAATTCAAGAGGTGAGGTCGACAACAAGACTATGTATTGTGTATGGGAAAAATGGGTTAGACCGATTTCACACAAAAAAATGCGTGTGACTGTATCTTGTTGATGCTTGTCAGTAATAATGGCAGATAAACCGAGTGCAAAATCCTTAGTAATGTTTTTGTGTTAAACGTTTTTAAATCTAATTTGAGAACCTCCAGGTGTTGTATATTACAACAATGTGAAAATATTCACTCTTAGAAATCAGTGTATGTCATTAATCCTGCAGAACAAGTATTAGAAAAATTGGACAAGTTTTTCTCTATCTTTTTTTACATGGGTTGGGTTTTTATGTAGCATGCTCAAAAGTGAAATGTTTGGTGGCTGTGATTTATGTCATAGAGGTTTTATAACAACACACAAGAACGTTTCTCTTGCATATGTATGGGTAGCATTTCAAAAGAAGGTATATTTTTAACCTGTTGCTTTTTATGCTGCAACAGGGGCTGAATGTACTTCAGTCTATTAGTAAAAGTTGAATATACACCTGTGCACACAAGAAGGTCCATCCCCATCACTGTAGAAAACTCATAAATAGAAATGTTTTGTGGTGTTGCAGCTGGCCAGCATGCTTCTGCCTGAAGATGAAAACTTCTTGCTCCTGTTCCGTAGAGAGACGCCTCTGAATAGCAGTGTAGAGTTTATGAGGGTAAGAACACATTCAGTACAAATGTTCATGTGTCATGGCATGAACTTGACAGGTCTGAGCAACAAGATTTTGTTTGTTGTTTTTTATATATTTTTTAAAGATTATACACACTTAAAATGTGTAAATCGTATCTTTTTTTAGATTTGGAGGAACTATGACGCAGATGGTAGTGGATATATTTCATCTGGAGAGCTAAAGGTGGGTCAGATGAACTGTGGATGTCTCCTCCCATAATAAAAATCAGTTACAGGAAATTAGCAATACACTACTTGTTGTAAAAATAATACAGAGAGATATTATAGGTCCCTTGGTTTTTCATTATTGGCTATTGGCTATTCTTTCTTGGCTCTGTACAGAGCTTCCTACAGGATCTCTTTCTGCAACACAAGAAGGAAATCTCCTCAGACAAACTCCAGGAGTACACTGATACAATGGTAATCTCATTATTCGTTGTCATAACTTTATCTCTGGCATCTTGTGGCGTATCCAACCCAGACAGTCAAAAGGAAAAAAAATCAGCATCTCTACCCAAGCCAAATGAGCTTAACCCCGCAGGGGCACCGTAGTCAGATTAGATTTGAAGAGCTTGCTTGAGCATGATGTTTTGCATGCGGCTTGTTGTTATGGAGGGACACACTGATATGAAAAAGTTATTAAAGGTGGAGTCTGTCATATGTAAGTGGATTGTCTCTTCTGCTTGTGAGTGCTATGGATTATGATACAATAGGTAAAAGAGTTGAATGTTTCAACACATTTTGCTCACAGTACAGCTCATTATCTCTCTCAAGTAGCTCTTCTAGCGACTGAATGGATGAGATGTGTAGATTAGACTGATGCCTTTGTGTGCCTGTGGGTGTAATTGGATGCACACAGTGCAACTGTGTTTAATGTGAAGCTGGATCATAACAATGTTCTTACTATAGCATGTCATTTGTCTCAAGAGAATAGATAGTACTGGCACTTGCTGGGTGTTAACACCCTGCATACGGTTCTACTGCTCTGTGGCAGGCCTGTGGGGAACTAAGGGGTTCTAGAGGATGGGTGGTGCTGCAGAGGGGAACCAGATGCTGTGCAATGTTCTCTCAGTGTGCTCATTTTGAAATTTCTTGGCAGATGCTGTTGTTTGATAAAAACAGAGATGGCCGTCTGGATTTGAATGACTTGGCCAGGTGATTAGATGCTTCTCCTATGCTACACAAGGGTGGACGTGACTCTTGACATTTTTTAGATTATTGATTTGTTACTTTGTTCTTAAAATGTTATTAATTTGTTTAACTGTGCTGTGCATGTTTCCATTTAGAATCTTAGCACTTAAGGAGAATTTCCTCTTGAAATTTGAGATGGAGGTAAGTATGTTTCTTTCGTGTTTAGTTGTAGTCTTTACATGCCTTTAGTTGTGGCTTTCTGAACACATCAACAATTATGATTTTTAATTGTAGCCTTCTATATTACACATTTCATTCTTAAATTAAACAGCAATACTGTTTAATATGATAGGCTTGCTCTCAAGAGGAAAGAAGAAGGGATTTTGAGAAGATATTTGCTCACTATGATGTGGTAAGCTACCATTTTAGTGAGGAAAGTCTGCGGCATTTACATATGCCTTTATATCAGTGAATAGAAGCATGTCTCATTTTCTTACATTTCTACTGTCTCTTCACCAGAGTAAAACAGGAGCCTTAGAGGGACCTGAGGTGGATGGTTTTGTAAAAGACATGATGGAACTTGTGAAGGTGAGCTGCTGTAAGCCAGTCACTGATTTGTGGATACTGCAAACACCTTGTAAACCTCATTTACATTGATACAAACAACAGTGAAAGTGAAATTTCTTTACAAAATGTCCAGCGTTATTAAACTGCTTTCTCTGTGGTACTGGTTACTCCCTGCTTGTGCTGTCTCAGTTTTACAGAGTTGCAGCGGGTGTTTCCTTTTGTTAAGTTCTCACCCAAGACTAATCCTGCGTATTTTCTCAAGCCGGACCTTACTGGAGCTGACCTGGACAAGTTCCGGAAGGCGTTGCTGGGCCACTGTGATGTCAACGGGGATGGAAAAATCCAGAAAAATGAGCTGGCTCTGTGTCTAGGACTCAAGCTCAGTTCCTAAACTCTGCAATGCCATAGTCCAGGAAAAGCTGAAAAAACATGTTTTTCCACACTTTCATTAGAAGTCATCACATGCTAATTCACTAATGCAAAAACTTGCTGATAATGTAATACTATTGCATGTGTTAACTTTTAAATTACAAGGAATGTAGGTTTGGGAGCAGACATTGGTTATAGCATGACCTTTAAAGAGTGTTGTCCATGTAGGCCTATGTAGAGCTCTCTGTGTATGTATTCTGTCTGTGATTGTAATCTGTGTGTCAGTGATCTGTCTTATAAATTTTGGGGTTAGATAGTGGCAGTGTCCTTAGAGGATAGCAATGTAAGCAGCACTGTAAACGTATCATGTATGCCAAAATGTCCTACATTAAAATCTGCTTCTCATTATCATCCAAGTACTCGAGTATATCTGCTTGTATGTTAACACAACAATTATACATACATGTTAAATACATAAACAGACACAGAAGCCTCAGTGAATGGCAAAGCAATAAAAGTGCTTGTTAAATACACACAACAGTCTAATGTCAATTAATGTATAATTCAACACATCCTTTGGACTTTGCCTTAATGATGTGAACACCATACTAATCCGTCATGCTCTGTCAATATTAATGCATATGTTGAGTAAACATGCCATGGTAATTACTCCCTGTTGAGCTACTAGGCAAGAGCTAAGAAAAAAACGCATTGATGTATTGATTCCTACCAGAATTTGAAATATCACCTTGGGATTCATATGCTCTGTTTGTCCTCCTGCTGCGCTCCAAACACCATCCATTTAAACGCTTGGCTGTTTCTGAATAAAGTGCTGTCAATAATGGGGAAAAACAGCATTCAGCCCCACTGCTTCCTCACTTCTAATAAGTGACTCTACTCCATATACATAAACACACATTCACTAATGCCCATTAATCTAAGAAAACATGTCATAAAAAAATGTAGAATAAAGTGGTGAAGATACATACACCAAGATGGATCGATGGAGGAATGGATGGAAGGATAAATAGACACACAGGCACACAGGCAGACACACTTTCTACAGCTCAATATTTCACAGCTTTGTTTAAGGTTTGGAATAACATGCTCAATTTGTAATCCTTCTTGTCCTTGTAGACTGCATAGCTCTTGCTAGCTATATCCATGTTTACCATTACAGCCCTAATGACCAACTGCTCTGTCATAACAAGGCAGAACTCCAAATGTTGTGGTGGTTTGGCCAAAAAAAAGATAAGACGCTTTCCCAAGTGCCGTATCCTAATGGGATAGGATAATGTGGAAGTGTAATTTATCCTAACAGTTTTAATAGCAACCAAGCCTAATGTTGTATTGATTCCTTTCTCATCATAGAGAAACCTTGCTTTCACTTATGATGCTTCCAGTTAGGGCTGTATATCTCATGAATGGCCCCTTTTGTAAATACGCGCTGTGTGTGAGACCACTTAGTGACTCCCTTCCAGTAATGCCTCAGCATACAGACATGCACCCATGCACGCACACACACTCACTCATCCAGGGCAAACATAGTGAGATGATAAAGAGGGATTATGTAATGCATGAGGGGAAAAAATGCTTAGGCAACAGGTGGCGTTCAATAAAAGAGGATGTTCTTAATAGACGAATCATAATCCTGTAAGCAGCTGTACTGGCAACCAAACTGTTTTTTAAAGCCAGTTTTTCAGAGACTTTTTTGTTCTTTAGAGACCACGAGGAGGGATTAAATTATTATCCTGTGACAGGTGGGAATAAAATGCTTAGAAACCACTGCACATATAAAAAAAGCCTCAACCATCACCACATGCTATGGCAACTAAATGGATAGCAGCCACACAAAGCGTATAAATGCAAACACCACAGACCACTTACGGCAGCGCAGCTAAAAAGGTCTTGGGGCAAACAACACACACAACCACAGGCTAAATCACAACCATAAAAAAGGCACCACCACCACCACTACCACCAGGGAAACAGGTTTGCGAGGCTGGTGGTGGCGTAATGGTGTTTTGGTGCGCTGCTGGTCTGCAGGTGCTCCACAGAGAGGCAGGCACTCCCTCTCAACACCACCGGCTGCTAATGACAGACACGGAAATTACAGAGCTGTGGTTAACAGGCTTCATGCTCAACTAAATGGTCATTTCCGCAGATGTGCCACAATCTGGCTTTTCTGTTTACAGAGGTTGAACAAGGTTTTGAAGCTGTTTTCTTTTTTTTCTATCATGTTAGAAATGTTGAAATGTGCCTAATCTACATAAAACGGCATAGATGGACACAGTTTAATCTCCCTGTCATCTGGGGTGATTCCACCAAGGCTAGGTTTATCATGCACAATGACATATGTTCTTGCTACTATTCATCGGAATGATTTCGACAGTTAATAAGATGCATCTCCAATGCCAAAACAGGGTTGGGTTAGTCCTGACAGTTTAAAACAACATGACTTTGCAACAAATCTGTTTTTCATTTTCTCCTTTACTTGAATGGCTGTTGTTTTTCTCAATCCATATATTAGTTTTTTTGGGACAAACTAGGCCAGCTGTCAGCTTGTAGTAATTTTGATTAATCTGCGTATGTCATGCATCTTCGTCATTCCTTTCACCACAGCTCCTCTCCGCAATTGGATCTCATATAAGACCCACTTGCCTTTACCCCAACACCACCACCACCACCACCAATCCCCCATCCATCCATGGTCTCAGTCTGCACTGAGTGGCTTTACAGATGGGTAACCCACACACACACACACACACACACACACACACACACACACACACACACACACACACACACACACACACACGGCACAGCAGACACACAGGCCTTTCTGATTCCTGTAATTTCATTGCTTTGGGCCAGTGCCGGGGGCTAATGGCACTGTTGCCATCTGTCATTACGCGCCTCGGTCTGTGGTTATGGTGTCACTCTCCGCCGTTTGGCCCTTGCAGCTCTCCTCACTCGGAGAAGAGGCCCTTCTCCATCCAGTCCCACCCGCCAGCCGTCGGCAACAAAAGAGAGCTGTCAGGAGCCAGGACGACAAACGCTGCTGCAGAAATCGGGGGGCTGTATGGGGATAATTAGATGGCTGGATGGAGGAAACTGGGTGCCTGGTCTTCTGGCGAGGTGGTCGGAGTCGGAGGGTGCAAAAGGGGGATTTTGGAGCCTGAGGTTTGGAGAGGCAGAGAGAGGAGGAGGAGCCTGGGCTGGCTGCTGGGAACTTTGATGTGGTGGTGGCCTTTTGCACAGCTGAGGCTTAGGATCTTGGAGTCTGACAGATTAATTAAGGCACTTGGAACCACAGCTATGGGATCTTTTGACGTCATTTGCTCTGATTTCTATCGTGGCAGTGAAGACCCTAGAAATTTGTGTCTGTTGATGTTGAAGCGCAAGGGGTGGAGTATTGTTTCTGTCTGCATCTTGTTGGCATATAAGATGGACATTCCATTTCTATTCCAAGTATTTGTAAGATACCAATATCTTGGCACAGTATTCAGCTATGACCAGTTTCAACATAAATATCAAAACCCCTTCCAATATTACCCAGTATATAGATAATGTAATCAATAACAGTAATGTAGTGTGGTCAAAACCTGTCCAATGCTTTGTCTGCAAGATGACAATTTCTTCACATTTTATCCAATATTGACATAATCATTCATTGTAACAGCCTCTTGCATCCGTGATTTGCAAGGGATTAATGAGAGCACATTCCTGAGGAATCAGATAGGGACCTCTAGTGGACAACCAAATTAACAAACTAGCAGCTTATTAACCCCCTTAAGCTTTATAAAACCAGTGTCACATCCTGACCCGACACTTCCAGTAATCGCGTTTGTTGGTTACACTTTTCCTTTTTGTAAATAAATTTAAATACCTGCCTGCTGCATAACCTGGCCTTAATATGAACAGTAAATACTTAAATTGCAAAGATATTATATATTAATACATTTTCAGTTTTTCAATATACTGTAATATCAAAATTCTATCGAGAATTCTGTGACGTCTGGAAAACACCATGTTTTATCGTCTTGAGATGTCAAGATATATGCCATGCACAAATTATGCACAGGGTGGCGTAAGTGGGCTGGAACGAAATTAGAGAGGTCATCTATCCCGACATACTCATCTTCACATCAAAACAGCCGCCATAAAGGTTCTCTTGAAGATACCTTTTGTTTAAATATAAACATTGCTTCTACATATTAATAAAGTACATTACAGGCCCTTTAAAATCGAGGGCAGGTAGATAACTGTCTTAAACCTAAACTTACACCTCTCAATAAACCCAAACAATAGACAATGAATATATTATTACCGAATAATATAATATAATTGGGAAATGCAGCTCATTCAGAATACCCTTAATGTGCGTACGCCTATGTCCTATAGTCGATAGAGTTGAAGGCTTTACCGTTAACCTGTTAGCTTCCGAAGTGTAGCCTACAAAGGCGGGGCAATGCGTTTACACGCGGCTGTGCTCAGGGGCGCGCGCAGAGCGATCCAGTAAGCTATTGCTTCCAAGTTGCAGTCAGCTGAGGGTCGGAACTCACTTGAAATGATATTTGTTTAGGTTAACGTATAAGCGGCACTTGACAGGTATTTTCTTCAGACAACAGCAAAACCTACCGCGTTCAGTTTTTTCTACATTTCTTTATAGGCCACATACGGTTTTGGATCTGCTCTGGAATGGAACCATGGAACTTAAACCAGCGTGGAAACTAGGGCTGCCTTGAAATCTGGTCGCGGTCGTTCAATGAATTTTCCTCTCCATCGTAGGAGAGTGCTGCGTATAGGCTGCTCACGCAGACGGGATACCGCAGAAGTCTCTGAGCGGAATTACACCTCTAGAAAAAACGGCTGCCGTCTACAGAATTTGGTGGTCCCTCTCCAGGAAACGAGAGTAAACAAATTACTCTAGGGTGTTTACAGAATAAACAATAAACGCTGGGTAGAAAATGGAGACGGTCATGGAGAGAGAGTGCAGTGCGCTTGGAGGACTTTTTCAAACAGTAATTGGCGACATGAAGGTAATACAATTGATAATAAATGTTAAATGTTGTATCCTTAAGGTGTTTATGTTAGTCAGTGTTAATTACTATTACTTAGCCTACTGTGTCATTTGTCATACGGGCTCGATAGTGGTAGGCTACAGAGACAGTAAAGCCCTTATATTTTCTGTCTGAAAGCAGAAATGAATGACAAGGCGTTAACGATGTCTTTGTCGTATCTGGCGTTGAATTGTTTCTTGCTCTGTGTTATGTCTTGCATGATGCAATTGTATATGGTGCCGTGAATGAGTGGCTAAGGTTGGCATATCTGCGCCAAGTATCTGGTATAAAGTAGGTCCTTGCGAATCCACTGATTTAGAGGAAATTGATCGGAGTGTTTGACAACAATGTTACAGATCTGATAAGCTGCGTGGTGTTAAATGAGTGTCGTAAAATCACCAATTAGAAAGTCTTATTCAGTTTGTGAGGAACAATTAATGTCAACGGCTTTCTTTCTTATCGTGTATTTGGTAGCATATGGTTTGTTTTGTTCCTGCTGTTCTGTATTAAATTTATAACCCTTGAAACAGAAAGCACGATAACGAAAGTAATAGGTTATCTTCTGCCTGCTATAATGACTAAAACTTGGGCACAGGGTAGCAAGGCTTGCCTTTAGTTTTTTTTTTTGATTGTGTGTTGAATAAAAACACGTATGAAAGCTGATCAAAAGAGAGCACTGCAATTGGTCCATTCGCATTGCTACGCTTTCATTCACAGCCGCGTTCACACCTGTTCGAGATTATGGAATGCGGGAAGTGGCAGGTGACCTTAAAGGCCAGAGGGGTTACCCGTGGCATTAGCGTGGCCAAGCGTAGAGTTGGGCTGCCGTTTGAAGACTTGATGGTCAAAACTGGGTTGACGAGGGAGAAAAAAAGACACTCCTTCAGCAGCCACCCACATGTTAATCTCTATCATGCTGTTTGTGTAGTGTTGGATTTATACATTCTATTCCAGCTATAGGTTAATGTATTGTTTTTCAATAAGGGAAAAGTCGGTGTGTTACACATCTTGAGATGACTGATCCAACCCATAGTTATTTCATTATAGCAGGATGTAACTATTTACACAGCGAATCCTATTTAAGAACATGTAAATACTGCCCGGACCGAATGTTGAGTTAATCAACTGTTAGTCAAGCAGTTCAACCACTGTACAGAGTTAAAAGACTAAACTATTCTTTTCACAGTCCTGTCAGCTAATTGAGGTACAGATAATAATACTGGTAGCTCAGTTCCAGGTCTGGGTTTTTGAGGTAAGAATAGCTTTGACTTTGTTTAACACATCAGCGGAGAAAAAAAAGATTGCCATCTGCAGCTGGTCTCAATTCAAAGGGTTTATGTTGACTCTACCTGAAGCTACCTTGTTAATGAAAAGGTCTCTGTTACATGGTTCTTGTCATAACTGGGAGCACTGTTGTTGTCTGGAATGACAGTGTAATCTGAATCATTTCACAAATAGCATTCAGTAAGCACCAGAATAATCTGGCATTGTGTGGCATGGGATTTTCCACAGAAAGATGTGAGACTGTGTGTGCGAGACAGGGTGGGTTAAAGAATTTCTGTGGTTCTATTTGCTAATCAGTATTTTTTTGCTAAATTGAATCAGTATGTCATGGATTGTATGTGAGCCAGCGTGTGCGTGTGTGTGTGTGTGTGTGTGCGTGTGTGTCTGTGCCTTCACCTATTAATAAATGATGAATAGGCTGCTCGCATAGTTCCATTGTGTGAACAGATGTATTCTCATTCATTAGCGTAATTCAAACCCTCTATGTAATATAGACATTTTTCCATAGGCTGCAAAAACTAAGAGGGGGGGGTACTTTTTTATGAGACCAACCTCTAACTGAATTGAATGAATGGACCAGATCAATTACAATCTTATTACTGCGAGACATACTTAACCTCACACGCTGCCAAGATTAGCTTTCAATATCTTAAAATACTTTCACACATGGCCTCAAGCCTCATGACTACATCAGCGCTTTAAAAACCCACTCATTCAAGTTGGGAAGATTCATCCTCATGGTCTCCCTGGCTCCACACACACTGTTCCCCACTCGTCCCCTCAAATGCAGTTTTTGGGCTGGCTAGGGCTGGCTGGCTGGCTGGCTGGGGGTGGTTTCAAGTTAATGTGATTGCGCTTATTTTCATGCACTTTGTCTTATTAGTTCTGAGCAACTCTTCATCTGAATATTCCATCGTAATAACCCAGGCTGCAGTAATCCGCTCTCCGAGGGGGGGCGGGGGGAGGGGTGTGGGGGGGTGTTTGGTGGGGACAGAGGGGGGGTGTCAAGAGATGGAATTACGCAGGGAAAGCCTGTGTGCTCCAAAAGCCACGGGTTCCAGGAAAACCCAGAGCCCCATTACGAGTGACAGCTTTATAGCCTCGTGCCATGGGCCGCCCCACAGCTAGCACCCAGACACACATGTGCATCTGTGCCGCTAACGCAAACTCAGGCACATCAAACACCAAACAGGCCTCCACCATAAAGAGCCTGTGAGATAGAGGAAGATAGAGATACAGGGGGAGAGATGGAGGCAGAGAGAGATAGAGGAGAGAGAGAGAGGGAGGGAGCAGTGTGGTGAGCTCATATTCTGGATGGTTGCTGTAGTAGGAGTATTACAGTGTGCAGCATACTGTGATTTTGTCTGAATGGGAGATGTTGTTGATGTTGTGTGTGTGTGTGTGTGTGTGTGTGTGTGTGTTTGTTTTGTGGTGTGTGTGTGTGTGTGTGTGTGTGTGTGTGTGTGTGTGTGTGTGTGTGTGTGTGTGTGAGGAGGAAGCATGCTGACGGAGCTGCTGCTAGGGAGATCGAAGTGCAGCGTCATCGTCTCCGCACCACAGCCCTTTTTTGCACGTTGTCACGGCAACAGATGTAGACTACCACACAATATGAGACGGAAGTATAAACAGCGCCAGGATAGGATTGATTGGGAAGGAGGAGAGTTGTGGGGGGTTGGGGTTGGGCAAAAAAGCAGGTGTCAAGATATCAGACGTCAAACTTCTACTGCACTCGGGGACCTGGTGACAATATGTTTGTTTTGGTTGGGGGTTGGGGTATCACAGAGTCAGATCATTCTCTGAGAAATGTTTATATCTTACAAAGGAAGCTGTCAGCATCAAAGTGCAGGACCCACCTACGTCCCTCACAACAACCAGACAACAAAAGGAGAAGGCCTCAGGGGGGTTGTCCTTGGACATTAATGGTAGATAACAACATCAGGGATCAAGTGGGAGAGGAATGGCATCTTCAGCTGACCACATGTTCTAAATGAATTGCTTCATCTGCTGCTGCCTCCTTGTATCAGCCAAGACTGGCCAGGTCAAAGGGGAGACAGGGGGGGCGGGGGGGTGAGGTCATCCCCTCGGCTGACCCCCCGGTCCTGTGGTATCCAGGCAGACCAGCTGTGGTGCAGGGCACGCTGGGTTTGACCTAGTCTGCACCGTCACGGACAGATGCTTCGCCCTGACCACAGAGATGTACCGCAGAAATGCAGCCAGGCAGCCCAGGCAGCCCAGGCCTCCCTGCCCACAGCCTCCCAGTTAATACATTCTGCCCCACTTTTTTCTAAAAGGAGAGAGAGAGAGAGAGAGAGAGAGGGAGGAAGAAAAAGAGAGAGACAGAGAGGGAGAGAGAAAGATAGACAGAGAAACGGGTGGGTTACAGAGTGAAGGAGAAGGGAAGAAAGAAAGGTATGATGAAGTGAGAAGAGAGGGATTGAGAGAGAGAGATAGAGAGAGAGAAAGAGGGGTTGGAGGATTAGAGGAATGGAGGACGAAGAGGAGAGGGAGAGGCACAATGAAAGGCAAATAGGGCTATCCAGTTCAAAGCCATGCAGGCTAATCTACATTGCAGTGTAGCCAGGGCATAGTTAGCTGGTAAATGGGGTCCTATCGTGCTCTTGGTGTCCACCATGTTTGTGTTCTCTTTAGAGTAATGAGGCTGAGAGGAGGGCTGGGCGACTATTATGTCAAAATAAAACTCACCATTGATGTAAGCATTTTTCCTCAAAGTCAACGGTTAATTTGTTATTTTCAATTTCATTTGTTTACTGTTTTTTTTATTTACAATCTACAAATGTAGCGTTTCTTAAGTATGCTCGACTGTTCAACCCATGGGGTCTTTGTCTAACTAAAGCAAAAGTACAGGAGCATACGCGGTGGAACGCACAACAGCTAAAGAATGAGTAAACCAAATATTTGAATAAACGCACCAATTGATTGACACGAGCAAGTTTAAGACAATTAATGGTTGCCAATGTTGTTTTGGCAATGACTATTTTCCGATTAATTAATTGCCCACCAATAGAGAACTGAGAGGACTGACTGTCCCTCATCGCCTCCAAGCCTTCTCCAGCTCACCATCTGCTGAACTGTACTCCTTCATGCACCAGTTTCTGTACATGGCGCTTGTCCTCCATTTTATATGCAGCCCCAAAAGTCAAGCCTGTGCCTTGATGTGTGCTCTGGTTGGGTGTGTTTGATCCCGCTCTCCGTCTCTGCACAGCCTCCCTCCACCAAAGGAGCAATCTGGCATGTTGCAGAGGGCGATAGGATTGCATCAGAGATATCTGTCATCTTTCATCTCTGCCTTTGCGTATCCTTGTTTGTGCGTCTTTACTGTATGTTTTCTGTGCATCTGTTTTAGCTGTATATGTGTGTACGTCCTTGTGTGTGCGTATATGCATTTAATGTGTGTGTTTCTGTGTGTGTGTGTGTGTCTGATTCTGTGTGTGTGTGCGTGTGTAAGTGTGTGTGTGTGTGTGTGTGCCTTCCGTGCATTTTTGCTCTTCTCTCAAATGCCTTCTGTCTCTTTTTTATCTCCCCAGAGCAGCTACCCAGTGTGGGAGGACTTCATCAGCAAAGCCGGCAAACTGCAGTCCCAGCTCAGGTGAGAGCTGTACCAGGAACTCACATGACCACAGACACACACACACACACACACACACACACACACACACACACACACACACACTAACATAATTTGCTTCTCTTAGGCTCCTGTAGTGTAAACTTGTACCAGGAGCACGCATAATCACGCACACACACACCCACACACCCACACACCCACACACACACACACACACACACACACAAACATCTTTGCTTCTTTTTCTTTAACTGTAAAATTACACTAACCCCTCTACACCCCCCCCCAAACACACACACACACACACACACACATCCCAGCCTCACTGTGAGGCTTGTTATCGGCGCTGTCAAGTGAGCGGATGGAGGGCGTGGCCCTTGGCCTCTCTCATCAGTGTGTTTCTGGATCAGCGCACTTGGCACCCATCTCACAGGTGCTGACAGTCCACGACTGAAGGTCACCGGAGAACTCTACCGAGGACAAGGAGGAAGGAAAGAGCAAAAGAGAAAAAGCAGACAGAGAAAGAGAGAGAGAGAGAGAGAACATGAGAGAGAGAAAGAGAGAGAGAGGAAAAAAAACAGAGCAGGCAACCCAAAACTCAATTAACCTTTCAACGGGGCGAGATTAATGATGGAATCATAAAGTCATTATCTCAGCCGAGGAGACTGGCACAGCGTGGCAGGTGATCTATTTTGGGCCAGAGGGTACAGAGGGCTAACCTACTCCCAACTTTGAATTCCTCTGCCCTGCCTTTAAAAAAAAGGTGGCGATCTTCACAGTAGGCACTGGTGTCAAGAAAGGGTGAGGGCGTAGGAGGGTGAAGAGAAAGGAGAGAAGAAGGAGATAGTGTGTCTGTGTGTGTGTGAGAGAGAGAGAGTGACTTTGTGTGTGTGTTTTTGTGTGTGTGTGTGTGTGTGTGTGTGTGTGTGTGTGTATGTGGCCCTAAAAGCGCACATCTATGCATATGCATGAGGGTCACCCCTGAGTCTCATGTACCTCCTTTTTCGACAGAGGTGTCAGTCTCCTCACATAAATCTAAATACAGAGCACAACACCTGGGTACAGACAGAGGCAAACGGAATATGCAAATAAGTCAGTAGCTGTGTGTCTTCACACTTGTACAAGTTGTGATATTTTATTGCTTAACATCATGTGGAAGCTTTGTGGTATATAGGATGAGAGGTTCCAACTATATACACACAAACACGCACACACACTCACACCCTCAAACACATACACACACATTCTCTCTCTCTCTCTCTCTCTCTCACACACACACACACACACACACACACACACACACACACACACATACACAAACAAAACACACACAGAAACTCACACTCTCACACACTCACACAAACACTCACACTCACACTACACACGGACAGGGTGAGGTTCCAACTACACACATGCACACACACTCACACACACACAAATAAGGATGAGAGGTGTGGACTAGACACACACACACACACACACACACACACACACACACACACACACACACACACACACACACACACACTCTGCCCAGCAGATCCAGGCCACATCTTTTTATAGGGCCATCTCCCTAGTCAGCAAATCTAAAAGCACACCTTTGAGAAAAAATGTGACGTTCGCCTTAAAATAGCCAACACAAAACACAAGACCAACACAAGACTGTGATACAACAGAACACGTTTTTTTTTAAAATCCAGGCTACTCTTGGCTGATGTGCATTAACTGACCCGTAATGAACCTCTAACTCGTAACAAGGCATCCCTCAGGAGCCCAGCTGAGCAGGTTAAGTTTGTCCCGCTAGGCAAGGGTCCATTTGGCTGATTTTTGAAAGCCACAAGGGAGGTGCCTGTTACAGACGAGGATTTTTTAATCCAGCACAGGCAGCCATGGAAATGAAGGTTACAGTGACATTTTCGGGCATAATCCCAACTTGATCAAATTGCACAAAGAGGTTTATGTTTTTTTGGCTCCGGTGCTTGGTTTTCCTCTAAAATAATCAGGTCCTCTAAAAGGGGAACAGAGAAAAATTGGCCCAAAGAGTCATAGGAGCTATGCCAACACGTTCACCACGTTTGTTTTGTTGTTGTTTTGCATACAGGACAACAGTGGTTGCAGTGGCTGCCTTCCTCGATGCCTTCCAGAAAGTGGCCGACCTCGCAACTGGCAGCCGCGGTAAGCCCCTCTCTTGTAATTAACCCAGCCAAGTTTTATCAGGGACCTTTACTTACCTCAACCCAGCCAGCACCACCACCGCAGCCACAAACACCACACCACACCACCAACACCCTTTCCCCTAAACCTTCCTACCCAGCCCTCACACCCTTCTCCCCCCTTCCAAACCCTCCTAATCCCTGACTTTAGTCCTGTTATTTACGTGATCAAAGGCGTCCACACAACAGATGTGTCAGGCTCACCTAACTCCCCCACCAGCACCACTCCTCCTGTGTGTGTGTGTGTGTGTGTGTGTGTGTATGTGTGTGTGTGTGTGTGTGTGTGTGTGTGTGTGTGTGTGTATGTCTGTGTTTATGTGAGTCACTGTAAAAGTCCCGCTGCGAAGTCACTCACTTTGCTTAGGCCCTGCCGCTTAATGCGCCAATTGTTGACTGCTCTGGAAGGTCATCGGCAAGCAGAGGCTGAGTCACTGTCAATACCCTCTCTAAGGTGACGGGCCAGCCTGCTGTTTCTGCCACATCCCCCCCACCCCCCCACCCCACCCCTCTAAGCAAAAAAGGGAAAAAACAGACTGATAAGGAGAAGAACCATCCAAAAACAGAACAGTGTGGAAAAAAAAGTCACCCATCGTCTACCAACACAGTGTGGGAGAAACAAGAAATGACATTTAGCTCCTCGACTGAGTCACCTCCTCTCGAGGTTTCTCCCCATGGCTGCCTGGAGGGCTTTGGACCCTGTGTAGGAAGTGAGGTGGCGCAGGGAGGGAGGTGATGAGGGAAAGGAGGTGGCACAGGGAGAGAGAGGAGGTGTAGGGAGGAAGTTTTGATGCACGGCTGCCACTGGAGGGAAGCTTAGCCACCGTCTGCTATTGGGGCAGGCACCAATCCCATCTGTGCAAGTGTGTGCTTGCACGTGTGTGTGTGACAGTGCTGCGGACGTGCGCCAGGCCTGATGTTTGTCAGGTAATCAGCATGGCGTACTGACCGTAATCTCTTCTTGTACAGCCCTGTTTGGGAGAAAAAGGGATTCTATTCATAGAAAACCAGAGAGTCAACATGTGTTGGACAGAGTGGTAACATCAGTGGGATGGAGTAGGGTGGAGATAGTGTGTGGTGTGTTTGTGTGTGAGTGTGTGCGGGGGGGAGGTGTAGCTGCTCTTCTGCCACCACACACAGGCTCCCTGTAGAGAGGGAAGGAGGGGTGGGGGTGGGGTGGGGGTGCAGGGAGCAGGGGAGCAGACCCACCACTTATCCCCCGGTCTAATTTTAGGCCGGTCTGGTGGTGCAGCCCTGTAATGCTAGTGATCTTGCAGCTGAAGCTAGTGAGCCGGCCGCTGTCTATCTGTTAGCATGTGTTGCCTGGTCCCACTCCACATGAGGCTAATAAATAGGGAGGCCAAGAGCAAAGCGACCACACCTTCCCCACAGCACCCAGGCCTCTCTGGGGACCAGCACTGGGGCAGCAGCCATGCAGAGGTTATGGAGGTAGATGAATGAAGAAAAGTTTTCACTGGGGGGGATACCCTAAAATAAAAAAAACACCCTTACTTTAGGGGACATTTAAAAAAATGTTGGCTGTATTAGATACATGCACACAGTTATGTTACAAAATGTTAAATGTAAATGTTTAACTACAAAATAGTCGCACTCCAATCACTTTTCCGTTTTCCGTTTATTGAAGTATCTTTAGTTGCAGGGGTAAAAAAAAGGTTTCTTTGTTACATATATTTAAGTGTATGTAAGTGATCAAACTTGGTCATATATATAAGGTTATGCAGTGGTGTTTTATACTGCTGTACAACACTTTGGTGAAAAGCGTCTGCTTAATACTAATACTCTAACTGTATAAATCATTGTCTCATTACATATTCTCATAGGAGGGTAATTTTCCTTTTTTCTCTACCACAATTTCCAGTCCAGTTCTAGGTTTTTCTGCACTACAAATCATTCCTTATCTCCTCTCCTCTCGCTTCAACATTATGAGTAATCCAGGCTGCAGTAGTCTCTCCTCGGCCACTGTAGTAATGGCATGCGATAAGGCCACGAGCTCCGAGCTTGTTCCACTAATGGGTCGAGTCTAGGAAATTAACTCTGCCACCGTGGCCATGTTTTTTTTTCTTGTCTGGTTAGTCTCTCCCAGAATAGTCCAACACCTCAGAGGTCAAAGGGTTAAAGCCAAACATCAGAGGCTAGATTAGTTAGCTGCACCTACACTAGAACACTGGTATTAAAACAAATGAACCAACAATGACTTAACATGGGGGTCGGAGCCACTGGTGCCGGTTGCTAATCTCAGAGCAGTGCTCAAGATGATCCAGCAATGTGCAGCTGTGTGTTTATAAGTATATAAAAAAATACAAGTTGGCGTCTGCTAATGCAGAACACCCGTCTGTGGTTTTTGGGGGTGCACGGTGAGAGGGCTGGGCGGTTTGGCGGAGCGGCCTTGTTGGCCTGCTTGTAAACAGGCCCCTGCGAGTGGGCACCAGTGTCTGTGGAGCATGTGGCCGAGCTTTTGCTGTGGCATTCACCCAAAATAGCTCCCTGCCTTTCTCCCTTTTCACGCCATCGCCCTCTTTCTTTTTTTCTCTCTCCCCCTCTTTCTCTCTCTCTCTCTCTCTCTCTCTCTCTTTTTACTCTCTCCTTTGGTCTTCTTCTATCACCATCTGGGTGTGGACCCCGGCAGCCAAACAGTTCCTCATGATGACTGTGATTATAAAACAAGTTGTGTATTCAGCAGACTTTGTTAGTTCTAATGTGTCACTTAAGGAAGCATAATTGCCCTTATATAGAGCGCACTGAAGCACTATTTAGTCTCATTCGACTTCTAAACATCGTTGGCTCTTGCTGTGTGTCTGTGTGTGCTAGAGGCTTTGTGTTTGCATTGCTGCATACCAATTTTAGCAGCACTGCAGTAATATGTGTAATTTTATTTTGGATGGCTGTTTTATGTAGGTCCTATACAATATTTTATGACCCAGCTTAATTGTTGCTCTTAATCATGTAGTGTACGTGTGGCCATTATTGGGCAGATGTTGGGCAGAAATGTAGATCTGTAAAATGTGTTTATAGGAAATGTAGATGTGAATCTATAAAAAGACTAACTCCAACCAAAGGTTTACTGGTGAAGCCTTGTTTTAGGTGGTGGAACAGTAGGAAATAAGGCTGTTTGTAGGTGGTATGTTGATAATAGTACATCTTCTTCTAATTCTCATTAAAAAATCCTCACCTAGTAAGGATGCCTATTTGTCTCACTGTAACGATGCTTCCGCTGTTTTGCTTGTGCCTGATTTCCTGTGTGCCATGTGAGGGACGTCTTCTTCTCCCCCCTGAACCCCACCAGGCTAGCGGGTGGCCCGTTCTGATTTGCTTCCCAGAACCCCGGCGTGTGCCAGGTGGCCATTTTGCACTCGACCGTGTCGCCTCCCCGAGGCCCAGCCTCACAGCTGGCCCCGTCCTCATGGCAACTGCGCAGTGTGCGTGTGTGTGTGTGTGTGTGTGTGTGAGTGTGCGTACGTGTGTGTGTGCGCGCATGCATGTATATGTTTGTTGGGGGTGAGGGGCGCTGAGACACCTCTCACCTCCAGTCACTGAGAAGCTTGACAGGAGCTGAGGAGTGAGAAAATAAAGGAAAGAAAATGAAGGGATGATGACCAAAGACAGAGAAAGACAGAGAGAGAGAGAAAGCAGAGTCCAAAGAGAAAAATAAATGGGGGAAGATTAAAGAGGGAGAGAGAAAGGGAAGGAGAGCAAGAGATGAGGGAAAATGGAAGAAAGGAGTGTGAGTGGAAATAAGGATGGGCAGGAAAGGGTGTGAAAAATGACAGGGAGATTGAAAGAGTGGTAAAGAGAGGAACGGCAGGTGGACATAGAAGACCAAGCAGGGGAGGAGAAGAAGACAGGAATGGAGAAAGAAGAAGTAGGGGAGCTAAAGAGAGGGAGAGAGAGAGAGAGAGGAAGGGGGGAGACAGAGAGAGAGGGAGAGAGAGAGGAGGGGGGGAAGAGGGTGAGAGGGAAAGAGCGAAAGAGAGAGAGGGAGGGAGAGAGAGAGAGAAGGAGAGAGAGAGTGAAAGGGCACCTCAGCAGGAGATACAGCCCTGCATGCTGGAGAGGCTGCCTTCCCCAAGGAGTGATTGACAGACATGGAAAATTCCCCTTCCCCAGAAGCAGACCCACTTGTTATCCCTCTCCCCACTCCACTCAGCAAACTGGCATTATTTACTGCCAAAGAGCCCCCCCTACCTCCTCCTTTCCCTCCATCTCTCCCTCCATCCCTCCCTCTATATCTCTCTCTCTCTTCCCCCCTGCATGTCTTCCCTTCTTCCCTTGCATTTAACCATTTGTCATCTCTCTAAAAGAGGGGAGCAGTCGAGAGGTGGACCTTGGTGGACATTCGCTGAAGCAGACATCCCTGTTAACTGCTTTTGCTTGAGCTGAGCAGGATATTGATTACTCCCCCCACTCCGCCCCTGTCTCTGGTACCTGTTTTATCCCAAACTTCAGCACCAAGATAGAAAGAAAAGACAGCGAGCAAGCAAACATCCTCATCTCTCTCCTTCCCTTCCTCCCGTCCTCCCTCACTCCCTCAGACGCACAGCTCAACGGTGGCCGAATCGAACAGATGCACTGTACTGGAATTAATGCCGTGTTGTCAGTGGGGGTGTGGGGCGTGGGAGGCACAGATCCTTGGCCCCTCGCAGGTACACGGTGCAGTTTTCACACTGATTTAATAGCATCTCTCAGCAAACACTCGTCCCTCTTTCTCTCTCTCTCTCTCTCTCTCTCACACACACACACATTCTCTTTTTCTCGTTCCCTCTCTCGCCTGCTCTCCACACCTCCCCCACATTGCTCTTTTCCTCCCTCTGTTCCTGTCTGTCTGTCTACTTGTCTCTGTCCGTCTGTTTTTTTTCTCCATCTCGCCTGCTCCTTTCTCATTTTGCAATCTCAGTATTTTCACCTTTCCTTTAACCATGACATTTCAGTATTTGTATTTCTGTCGCTCTTCTCCAGCCTCTTGTATGGCAGTCTAAGCATATGAAAAACTGATTGATGTAGCTGTCTGTCTTTCTCTTTACCTTTTATCCTTCCACATTTTCTTTATTTCTTTCTTTCTTCCTTTGTATCTTTGTTTCTTTGTTTGTTTCTCTCTCTCTTTCTCTTGCCCTCTCTCTCTTTTTCTTTTTCTTCAT
Source organism: Setipinna tenuifilis (assembly GCA_030347295.1). NCBI lineage: Eukaryota > Metazoa > Chordata > Actinopteri > Clupeiformes > Engraulidae > Setipinna > Setipinna tenuifilis. Next base: position 15,303,724 of record CM059283.1, read on the forward strand.
CTCTGTCTCTGTCATCAGTGTCTCTCATAGTCCCCCATGTCAGAGAGGAGCTCGGCACCTATTTGCCATGTATTGTGCGCGCCGGGCTGCCGTTGCCATGGCGCCCCTGTTGCCGGCGAGCCACCCTTTCCTCTCCTCTCCTCTCCTCTCCTCTCCTCTCCTCTCCTCTCCTCCTCTCCTCTGTCAGGCCCTGTGTTAGCATTAACATTAGCACCAGACGTGGCCAGCTCCCTCAGTCCTCCAACCAGGATTGGGGGGGGTGTGGGGGGCAAAACAACACAGTGGGGCCCCAGCAGGTAGAGAGAGATCCCCTCCTGTCAGTCTCCTTCTCCTCCTCCTCCTCCTCCTCTTCCTTCTTCTCATCCTTCTCCTCTTCTTCCTCCTCTTTTTCTCCGCTCCCCTCTCTCTGTCAGCCTGATTATGGGTGGGCCAACATGTGCTATACATGCAGGAGACATCCTAGGCTTTGTGCTGGTGTCCCCCTCCCCTGTACCGCACACGGCGCTGGGTGCCGTGGAATTGATTTGCATTGCATTATGGGCTCCAGGAAGGAGCGGTGGAGGGCCACGGGGATATGGGGAGCCGTGCCTCGTTAATCAAAGAGCGGTGGTGGCGTCGGTCGGGGGAAAGGCAGTGTCCAGAGTGCTGATGAGCAGGGTGAATAGTCGCTTTTAGCATTTTGGGTTTTAAAACCCTTCCCTGATCTGCCTCTTTGATGGTTGATAAATAAACAATACTTGACCTACAAAGAAGAATGGAGTGGGTAGAAGAGCTGGTTGACCATGGTTGTGGTTCGCTGACTGAAAAATTAGTTATTTGAGGTGCAGACTGTGTTCAGTACGGCATTCAAGGTTCTGCAGTCGTCCTGTGGGTCTGGGCCCTCACCTGGCGATGCATATTTCTCTGTTTAGTCTGCCGGGAGCCTTAGATCTTCTCCTCCAATGTTCCACAAATGTTCTACTCCTGAGGCTCCCAGAAGGTTCAGCAGTGCTCCCTCATTCTCTTTGCCTTTCTCCCGCTGTCTAAATTTTAGCAGCAAATCAATGGCCTTGTACAGCAGAAGTACTGGACAGAGTGCCAGAACATGAACTACTGCTATATTATAAATAGTTTATTTGTCTTTCTTGTGATGCTCTGCTTCTCTTTCTCTCTCTCTCTCTCTGTTGCTCGCTCTCACTCTCTCACTCTTTCTCTGTCTATTTTTCTCTCTCTCCCTTTGTTTAATGCTGTTGTGCCTTTTCTCTCTGTATATATCTTTCTCTCCCTCTCCCTCACTTGCTCTCTCTCTCTGCCTTATACCCCCCCCCCCCCCCCCCCCCCAACAATCTACAACCCCTAACCAGTGTTCCTTTGCCAGAGGCTGCCTTAAAGCAGGCCTGCCCCCCACCCCCACCCTATCCTCCATCCTCTCCACCACTTCACTCCCACAACCACAAGAAGCCTTCCCCAACCCCTCCACCCTTCCACCCCTCCATCCTTCCCTTCCCTCCTCCTTTATCATTCCAAACCAGCCCCTTCCTCCTCCTGACAGCATTAGCCCCTGCCTTTCATGGCTCCTGTTAGTGCTGTCACTTCGTCAGTCACCAACCACACTGACTGCCTTCTACCCCCCCACCCACCCCCCCATCCCTCTACACCCCCACCCCCATGCTCCTGTTAGGGTCGTCCGTGAGCAGAATGTCAGCATGTTAAAAACACACAAGGGGAGGTTTTTCAAAACAAAACACAGGGGAAAAAAAGAAAGGGGAGCAGCCTTTTCTTTTTCTTTTTTTTTGTCGTTCCATAGTTCCACCGGAGCTGTTTACCGCACGGTCATCAATTATTCAATTAGCCAAACTCCAGTAGATTCTATTAGATAATTAAGTCATGGTTGAGGGATAAATCCTAGGCGTCGCGCGGCGCTCCTGAGTGCATGTCCTCAGGGCACACATATAAAAACAATATGGCCTCTCCTCTCCTCTCCAGCCCAGCAAGCTCCCAGCTCTTCCTGATTGGGGATGCTGGGCACAGGATGTGTTTCTGTTTCTGTTTGTTGATTCTTCCTCAGTGTGCAAACATGCTCCTTCTGTGGTTGTTGGCTCATCTGGCCTTTTTGTTTTTTAGTTTTAGCCCGAGCCATGTGCATTTGAAATTATCTGCACCATTTTAAGTAGATTTTGTAACAGTTCTTCTGTGGATTGTATGTAGACCAGTGATTCAGTGAGTAAATGGAAAAGTGTGGATGTCAGTGGATGACTTGATGTCTGTTTTTTCTTCAATCATTTTGGTATCTGTTATCAGTTTTTATAAGCACATTTGTGCCGGTAAGAGGATCTAGAAGAAACCTTTACATGTCAACAATTTGTATATATTGTACTCACTACCTAGCCAGTCCATTGAAAGATGCCTTCCTCTACACCCTTCAAAGTCTCCCAGCAACTGTTGTGTCTATCAAGGGATGAAACACAAGATGGAGGGGTCATGTAGTCGGCAGACATTTGCTCACACCTATGTCCTGCATGCCCAGTCCTGTAGGCCTGTAAGTGAGGAAAGGGCCCCTGGGATGGGGATAGGCTCCCATTTTAGCATATTATGACCCAACCTCTGTGTGTGGTCAGCCACTGTGTGTGTGTGTGTGTGTGTGTGTGTGTCTGCCTGTCTGTCTGTAAGGGAGGGAGAATGTGTGTGTGTGTGTGTGTGTGTGTGTGTGTGTGTGTGTGTGTGTGTCAGTGAGGGTGGAGATGAAGGAGTCTATGTGTATATCGGTGAGTGTGTCTGTACTGCATGTAAGCCCATGCTTTCCCTTGTTCATGTGGGGCACACCTGTCGTACTGTGTACTGATTTCAGTGGTGCGGCTCTGGTGGATGTAATAATAGAATTATGTGGCGTGGTGCTCGTTGCGCCACACAACAGCTGGTACGGAGTCTGACGTCACCCGTTCACCATGTTCCCCTGGCATCTGTGTCAGCATCCACTCGAGGAGCAGAAACGGTTTTCAATCCTCAGCTGCTCCATCCCATCGAGATGCCTGATTAAGGGTTTTCCGAAGATGTAAACATCAGATTAGATCTCTGTTGAGAATCTTGTATGACACACTTTGAAAAACATCTGTTGACTCTCATCCAATCCAAGGGCAGTACTCGTTAACCCCCCCCACACACACACACACTGACTGCATACGCACACTCCACACAGGAAGCCTTTACAGTATTTGTGTGTGACGTTTGTGTGGATTGAATGTGATGGCTGTGTTGATTAATGAACAGTGAAATTCGTGTGTGTGTGTGTGTGTGTGTGTGTGTGTGTGTGTGTGTGTCTGTCTGTCTGTCTGTCTGTCTGCATGTGTCTCTGACACAGTCCAATTATCGAGTCTACATCTGGTCCAACAAATATATTGTTAGATAAAAAACTTCTCCAAGTTAGGACTGTTATCTGGAGCCTGACTACTTTGTTTTACTGTGGAGTCACCATCCACATAGCCTTCCCCTCCACAGCTGAGGCTTTTTGACCTTTTCTCCTGAAGGCTGTTTTTATTTCTCGACCCCCCACCATCGCAGCCCACCACACCAACCTCACTCTCCCGTACCCCCCTCAGCTGACTGGGAGTTTTAAACGTCTAAATTATTGAGTAGAAGAGCCCAGCAGGTGAGGCACACATACAGACACACACACACACACTCACACACACTCACACACACGCGCACACACACATTCACACACATCCACACACACATTTACACACACACCCTTTCATGTGCTTCGACGTTGCTCCTTTTTAATTAATCATGAAGTAGCACTCACCCAGTCTCGTTAGCACGGATCAAACGGCATAATTCACCACGGCTTGCATGTGTGTCCGCCACCAAAAATGGAACCAGGCCACCGGCTGCAGTCGCCGTGGCGACTAGGCGGCCATGTTGTCTGTCCCCCCAGCAAGAGAAAAAAAGCCATCCAGCTGAAATCTGAGCATCTCTGCTGATTAATGGTGGTGGCCTTTTTGCTTCTAACAGCCTCAGCCTTTACCGCACGCACCTTTGGGCTCCAGCGAACGTTACATGTAACACTGTCTGACGTGTGCAAAGCTCATGTGTCCAGGCAAGTCCTCCATGGGACTTTCGTTTTGTCAGGTGTTGACCAGTCTGACCTGACAGATTCAGGGCGCAAAGCCACTAATCATTCGTGAGCGGACCACAAAGAGCTCTCGACCAAGGATTCTCGACCAGCCCCCTCCACCGTCCACCAGAGTCCATTTGCTCACAGTACTCTGTGGTCAAAATCTTGTTTATGGGTAAAGCTAAACATTGCCGATGCAGAGCAGCCCTCTAGAGGCATCGAGGCATCGTTAGGGGATTACCAATGAGTAAGCTTTAACATTCATGAATGCAGAAAGGGGCGCTTTAATTATTAATAGTCATGGCAAGCCTCTTAGGCCATCCGTGGCTCCGGAGTCAAGTCCTTACAATAGCGGAGGGCTATCAGGTTGTTGCTTAACAAGACACTGGAACCCCCGCTGAGGTCCCCAAACTCGAGAAAGACTCGTCAGCTTGTTCTCACTCCTCCAGTTCTCTTTTACAGGTGTACACTTAAAGTGAACTGTTTAAGGTTTTAAGTGAGCCCTCTGTGGGCGTTGGTAGCCACAACTTCAAGAGCACTGGGCGCACGGTGACAGACAGGCACGTCATCAAGTGACACAGCTACAGAGTGTTATCGCCCGCACTGTTCATCTTCTGGTACAACACGACTCATTAACCCGACTGATGCTCTCAACCCACACACCCGAGACCCATATTGTTGAGATCAACACCTGCACAATTTCTCTGGATTTGTTTGGGCTTGTCGATGCGGCCATTTCCAAGAACATTGCCCATGCGGGTACGGGTGCGGGGGTTGCGTTGCGTTGGGTGTGCAGGGGAGAGTGAATAATGTACCTGTTTACAGCACCCCCGAGCCAGGCCAACACAGAGCATGGAAAACACACACCAGTGCGTCTGGATTTGAGTCACCGAAACCCAATCCGGCAGTGCCACCACAGAATCCTTTCATTACCACACATCCAGTGCGCTGCACGCCATAGCGCTGAAGGGTCCCAGTGTAGCCTACCTCGCGTGGTCCCTGGCACGGGCCCCACTGCCTTCTCCGCTTACACATGGTGCCGTGGCTGTGCGGGCAGGGACAGATTAGATGGTGTCAGCTGATCAAAGAAGGGGGCCCAGGCTTGGCAGCGGTGACTTACACACACTGGTGCTAGCGTAGTGCTGCCTGTGCATGTCCGTGTGTGTGTGTGACTGTGTGTGTGTGTGTGTGTGTGCGTGTGCGTGTGTGTGTGACTGTGTGTGTGACTGTCTGTCTGTTTGTGTATGTGTGTGTGAGTGTGTGCACGTATGTGTGTGTGCACGTGTGTGTGTGTGCGCGTGTGTGTGTGCGCATGTGTGTGTTTGTGTGTGCGTGTGTGTGTGTGACTGTCTGTTTGTGTATGTATGTGCATATGTGTGTGTGTGTGTGCGCGTGTGTGTGTTTGTGTGTGCGTGTGTGTGTGTGACTGTCTGTTTGTGTATGTATGTGCATATGTGTGTGTGTGTATGCGCGTGTGTGTGTGTGCACACCGCACACAGCTTAGCCGTAAACACAGGAACTCCCTGGCCAATGCTGGTAGTCGTTTGAAGGCCTCGTTTACAGCCAGATGCTCATCCATTCTGGTGCTGTGACATGGCTGCAGATGTCTTGCTAAAAGTGGAGTAGCATTGGGACACTACACGTACACTTAACATATTATTATTATTATTATTGGTAGTACTATAATTGTATGATCTTGCAAAATAGGTATAAAAGGCAAAAAATTGAGAAAATATGTACTGCATAAGATGCAAATGCAATTACTTACAATATATCTTTACTGCCAAATAACCCCCCTAAATGACTAACACAAGTGCAGTAACATCCTGATAGAGAAAACCACATCAATGGAGCTATGGACAAGGCCAAATCATTGACAGGATCACTAATTGGGCTAGCTGTCCGCTCCTGAAGTCAAGTCAAGGTTTTTGGAGCATTATGGTTTTGTGATTCCATCTAGGTAAAGGATATTAACATCTATGCCAGCGTGCTTTTCTCTCTCTCTCTCTCTCTCTCTCTCTCTCTCTCTCTCTTTCCTTGGTTCTACAACTATTTCAGTGACTTCTCCCCCTTTCACTCTCTCTCTCTCTCTCTCACACACACACACAAAGCAGTGGGCATTTGTCCCAACAGCCGCTGTGGATACCAGATATCAACGATCAGGCCAACACTGATTAGGATTCAGTGAGCTGCCATTGGTCAGGGGCCCAAAACCCAGAAAGCCAGCATGGCTGGATGTGACCTACTTCCCCCTTCCAGCCCCTCTGCTTCCCACTCCCACTCCCCCTCCCCCACCACCACCACCCCACCTCCCCTCCCCTCCCCATGGCCAAACCCCTGCTGAATTAATGAAGAGACGAGCCGATATCTGGCAGCAGCTGTGAGGAAGAGGAAGAGTTCAGGCAGGAGGAAGAATAGGAAGCAGGGGCTCATTTTGTCTCTGAATGACTGTTAATAGATTCATTTTCACTGGGAATGTAGGCGTAGAGATCCACTGATAGAGACGGTGGGGAGGATGGAGGGTGGAAGAGGGAGATGCGGGGTGGGGAGGAAGGGAGGGAGAGAGAGAGAGAGAGAGAGAGAAGGAAAGAAAGAGAGAGAGAGAGTCAGGGATCTGCCCTGTTCATTTACACCTCTTTGTAAAACCACCCAAAGGAGGTAGTATAATTTTTAAGCAAATGAGACCTAATTAAACATGTGCAGCATTTGGAAGAGAGAGCGAAAAAGAGATAGAAAGAGACAGAAAGAGAGAGAGAGAGAGACAGAGAGAAAAGGAGAGCGATAGAGAAAGAGAGCTGGAAATGTGTGGCTTCATCCTGATATCAAAGAGAACAAACATAGCAATTAACCACCACCCTCAAACCGCTGCCTCTTGTGCGGAAAAACGATAAGGCCGGGAGGGATGGGAGGATCGGCCCCACAAAGGGAGCAGCACTCTGTGAACCTCCTGGTAATTTAGAAGAAAAATTTGGGGACGGACTGGTCTCTGAGGTAGAAGAAAGCTTAGTGGTGGGGACTGCTGTCCGTCAAATCCTCAGTGCACCCGGTCTCTTATTTATTCGCCCACACACACACACCGCTATCCTCCAATGTTTTGTTTCTACCGGTGGGATTATCTGGACTTCAGGAGACCACTAGACCCTATAACACGAGGATTACCCGTGGGATTATATTTGACGTCGGGTGAGCGAAAGGAACCCGGATCCCCACGTAGGCCCTTGCGTTCAAGAACAGTCTGAAGTGTGTCAACGTCATCACAGAGGCTGCCACCTTCACCAGTAATCCCAGCCATGGTATCTGTGTCAGAGAGAAAGCTCGGATGAAAAGAAGTAGGTCTCGCCTGGCATGGGAATAGGGGGAAGTGGATAGAGAGAGAGCCGGTCAGACAAATAGACCGCTGATCTAATGGAGCGATCTGGAGCAACGAAAGAAAGAGCCTGCCTGTCCGCCCGCCTGCCCTACCCTACCCTACCCTGCCCTACCCTGCCCCCTGTCTCGTCCCTGATCACTCAGCCTCTCTGTCCTCCACCTCACTCTATCCCTACCCTACCCTTCCCTACCCCACCCTACCCCAACCTTCATACCCCCACCGAGAGGAGGAACATCACTAGGGCATTGCCAGTGCCATGGGTGCGTGCTTTAAGTGGGGCCTCTTGTCTCTTTGCGCTCCCACTCAATGAAGAAATTGATTTTCAGGGGTGAACTGGCATTGGAACTGGAGTGGAATAATGGGAATAGGGGTGGCTGCTGCTTTTGCTGCTACTGCTGATGGGTACTCTCATAGTGTGTGTGTGTGTGTGTGTGTGTGTGTGTGTGCCACTGTGAGTGTGTGTGTGGGTGTGTGTGTGTGGGGGGGGGGGGGTGTGCCACTGTGAGTGTGTGTGTGTGTGTGTGCCACTGTGAGTGTGTGTAAGAGTGTGTATCAGGGCCCCCGCTCTGAGACAGAAGTGTGTGTGCCCCTTTTACGGTCTAGGGCCTCCGCGATGGCCCACAGCATTTAAGCGCCCGTAACAAATTCATGGCGGGTGTCGGTTGAGGCCGGTACCCCAGATTGCCTTACAGCATCGCTGTGTCTGCACTCTCCGCACCTCACCTCTCGCTGTGTGTCAGGTCATTGAAAGTCAGGCCCAGGAGTGCCTGTTCTTCCTCCCAGACGCCTGTGAATACGAGCACGGAAACGCTAACAACAAGCACAGGGTAACCTGAGAGAGCAAGTGAAACATAGATCAGTCCCCAGTTCAAAGGAACTGACAAGCCTTTGTTTGACCTACAAACACAAGCATGATCCTCACAATACATCTATTGACATTTGTCATTAGGAACACAGCTCTCCAGGTGACCTACTCACCACACAAGGGCACGGCCCTGCCAAGTTTCAGCTAAGTAGGAACTTACTCAATGGTTAGCTTCATGTTATTTTTTAAAAACATATCAGTCTAATTCAGTGCAAAGTAAAATAGTAAATGACTTCTTTAAGAAGTCCCTGAAATGGCTCAGGACAAATATGTTGTCAAATCGGTTGTCAGCTGCTTGACAGCTTAGAGGACTCATTTTGTACCCCTAACAAAGACACATCCGTTAGACCCCTGCAAGTGAATTCAGATCACTGTCATTGGGAAGCCAAGTGTTCAGAGAAAGACGTTGGAGGGGGGTCTCTGATTATCCCACACCTGGTCTAGTGGAGCAGTCCGCATGCCTGAGGCTATATGCTGTCTGGCCACACTCCTAAGAAGTGCTCCAAGCCCCCCAGTTGTCTGGAAGGAGCAGACCACCCCAGCAGGTGTTGGCCAAGTTGGGCGAGAGACGAGCATGGCTGGGGACGGATCTTGAGGGGGGCCTGGCTCGCACAGTCACCAAGACGCCACCTGTCTGCGGTGCAAAATACGAGTTCGACGAGCCAGCACCCTGGAATGGGGCTTGGCAGAGTGGCGGAGGGGGATGGGGGCAGGGGGGTAGTTGGGTGGGGGTGGGTAGGGCAGGGTTTCTCGCCCATGCATTATTTATAGAACTTGTAAAGAATTTAAAGAACTCCAACACTCCACAACCCCCCCTGTGATGAGGAATGTGCCATTTTTGAAAGACCCCCACCACCCCCTTCCCCCACAACTGTACCCTACACCCACCCAGCCCTCAACTGCCCACGCTCATTGCCACACTGACCCCCGATGCAGGGAGTGGATGGGCTGGGCAGGCGAAATGTCGGGAGTAGAGAGAGAGAGAGGCTTTGGAATGGGAGTGGGAATGGGAATGGGAATGGCTGCGTCTTGGAATGGATGACCTTGGCAGGCACGGAGATGGATGTAACCTCATTCCTGCCCGGACTGTCAGAGCCATCACGTCAATATGCCTGCTCGTCAAGAAGCAGGAGCACACACACACACACACACACACACACACACACACATACACACACACACACACACACACACACACACACACACACACACACACACACACACACACACACACAAATGTTGGGGCCAGGGCCATATCCACTGTACATCTCACATTTAGTCTGTTACACAAGTAAGTTCCTCTTGACCTCGTGGGTCATCGTGACCCATATCACAGCAGCGGCACCAATCATAGTGTTTGGTCACCATCAGGATAAAGTCCCAAGGGGGCCACAGCACTTCTCGGTCTGCAGCACGGAAGGCTTTGTCGAGTGGGTCATTCGACCGGCGTTGTGTGTGTGTGTGTGTGTGTGTGTGAGAATCGGTCTCCGCCGTCTCAACGAGGGCCTATCACTTGATGGCGGTGGTCTCTGTTGGCTGTAAATCTTTTATTAGGCCACCGAAGTAGGTCAGACCAGTTAAAACCAGTTCACTTGAGATACACAGTGCGGCGTGCTGTATTAAAACAGTATATCTGTGTCAGGTCAGAGGATTCTAAAAATCTATATGATGTCGCAGGGTGGTACAATAGTTTCGGTATCTTTAATATAAAAAGAAATCTCTCCTGGTGCCTCTGCATATTTGCTAGTTCATTTCAGATAGGAAGGGAAGTGAAGTGCTGGGACTGAGTTCCTACAGTCTCAGATGAAAAATAACTTACACGATCTTACATATAGAGCTCATGTAAGTACATTATAGAGATGCTAACCCCTAATTACCAGGAATAGCTACTAAAGCCGTGTTAAGAACAGAGGCAAGTGTCTAGCATGTTTGACATGTTTTCCAACACATGAACTTGTAAGCCTTGTACATGTATGACATGCCTCTGCATGGTCTTCATCACATACTGTAGGTTTGTATGTGTATATGTTTTACATTAAGAATTACATTTTTGATTAAGGCAGCATTAGGTAGGGCTGGGCGATTAATCGTTTGCAAATCATGATCGTGATAAAATTCAGGTCAATCACGATGATCAACCTTAGGCATTTTAAACTAAATGGGAGGATAAAAATCCTGATAAAAATTGATATCAAACAATATGGGAAATTATATTATGATCTTTTTTTGCCATCTACCATTAATTGTATCATTAGCATAACAAAATAAAATTGACATTTATTATAACAACTTATTAAAATCAGGTTTAGAAATGAGATGGGCACCTATTAATGTTAACATACTACATATCATTTACCGTGTACTATACTACACAGTTTGTACTATACTACAGCAGATCTGAGATAGCTATCTGCTGAGACTAGCACTAGAGATGCCGAGTTTGTGCAGTGAGCGAGCGAGCGAGGCGAGGATTCAACATTCAGGTCGCAGCTGTGCTTGGCGTCCTTGTCTGCTCTGAGTCCTCGCGTGGCCCCTTTGACTCGACTCGAGGGCCCCACGGCGATCCGCCGGAGCCTGACAGCAGCGTGGCACGCAAGCAAGCCAGCACAGACAGCACAGACAGCACAGACAGCAGAGACAGCAGTGCAGGGTAAGGGAGTGAGTGCGTGGGTGGAGGGGTAAGGGGATGGATGGGGTGGGTGAGTGGGTGGAAGGGTTGGGGTTGGGGTTGGGGGTGGGGGTGTCAGAGGCAAAAGATGCACCGAGAGTGAGAGAGACACCCAGCCTTCTCATGGCTCAAGCAGAGTGGGGTGAGTGGGTGGGGGTTGGGGGTGGCGGGGGGGTGTCTGGGTGTTGGGGAATGGGGTGGGGGGGGGGGGATTAGAGGTGAAAGATGCACCAAGAGAGAGAGGCCCAGCCTTCTCATGGCTCAAGCCTCGTGACAGGGGCACGGGGTGAGGGGGGCTTCGCTGAGGACAGTGCTCACATCAGCAGTCGAGCTGACATCTGAGAAATTATGAACACAAAGACAAAAACAAACACTATTATTCACTGCGTGGACTGAAGTGACCAAGAGCATGTGTAGCTTACTGGCTAAACTGTCTGTAGCCATCAAGGTTTTCGGAGATGCTGGAAGCCTCAGGTATAAATGATGAATGTGTCAGAATAACAGCATTGCTAGCCTTCTATTGACTTCTTCAGCATAGATTTTACCTCCAGGTTGGCGGGTTCGCTCTCCAAACACAGACAAGTGGCTTTGCCCTCAAGGACATAGGGGTGTCATACGATGACGGACAGTAATCAATAACATTGGCTGAAATGGCATACGAAAAAATCACTACAGCCCAAACATACACTGCAGAGGGTAGGTCCTCAGGGCATATCAAACACAAACAATCCAGAGATCATCACAACAGCCCTCAATTACCAGCAGGGTGGCTAACTAAGAGTAATTTGGCTTGGTGGGCATAGACAGACACACCTCTGTCTGTGTTTATGTCAAACAGAGATGGTGGATTGACAACATATGTTTATGTGTAGGAGACTGGTATAAAGAAAGAGAGAGAGAGTGTGTGTTTGTGTGTGTGTGCGTTGATGTGTGAGACCAAGAGAGAGAGAGAGAGGAAGAGTGTAGTTTGGAAATGTTGCAGAGTGGGTATGAACTGTGTGTGTGTGTGTGTGTGTGTGTGTGTGTGTGTGTGTGTGTGTGTATGTGTGTGTGTGTGTGTGTGTGAGAGAGAGACTCTGTCTGTCACACTGAGGGCCACACATACTACCGCTGTCACTCCACGTCCCCGGGAGTCTTTGGCGTTCCAGGGAGCGCATTCCTGCCACCATGTCACATGGCCCGAGTGTCTCACACACACACACACACACACACACACACACACACACACACACACACACACATGCACACCGAGGGACAACTCCTCACCCACAGGGCAAGCAGGGGACTAATTCGACACCATGATTGGCTGGGGCAGGTGGTGAAGGGGCTCGGGTGAACACAACAAAACATTCGAGAAAAAAAAAGGAATTTGAAAAAAGAATTTAAAAGTCTATCATGACAAAATCCACAATCCCCCTCCCGCTCAAATGTCAACAGGCAAACGGATACGTATTGGTCTTTTATCGCCATATTTCTGATTTACTCCGCAGAGATTTATAGCGGGCTTTCTGTTCTGCCTTCTCCAAACAGCGCTCCCGTGTCTGGGTGGTGGTCATTAGGCTCAGTGTGGATTTCCACAGGCACCCAGCAGCGTCGCTGCAGCAGATTTGAATGTGGCTGATTTACTGCGGCCTGCCAGTCCCGTGTAATCACTTTAAGTAATGACTGGACGGCTGAACGGATCGTGTCTGTTGGACAGAACGAGGGGAAGGGAGAGAGAGAGGGTGAGACAGAGAGAGGGTGAGACAGAGAGGGTGAGAGAAGGAGAGAGAAAGAAAGAGAGCGAGAGAGAGTGGAGTGGATGGAGTGAGACATGGACAGAGAGAAAGAGAGTCAGAGAGGGAGCAAAAGAGTGCGTGTGTGTGTGTGTGTGTGTGTGTGTGTGCGTACATGTGTGTGTGTGTCTGGGAGAGAGAGAAATGGACACATCAGGGGAGCCGGATAGTTAGGCCTTTGATTAAATAGATGCACAGTCTGGCCTGATTGCCATTAAATTTCCTCCATCCCCAAGATCAATACCTGCGCCCCCGCCCATCCCAACCTGGCCCTCTCTGGCCCAGCCTCCATCCCTCCCCCCTCCCTCTCTCCCGCCCCCACTGCCTTTGTGCCTGAGGGGCGTTGTCGGGTTGGCGGAGCCGCAAAGTCACCATGGCACGGCTGAACACGGTGTATCACGTTTTTTTTTTTCTGCCGACTCAGGGCATTCGGCACGCCCATCTGTGCAAGCCCTGCCCATGCCAGCTCTCCAGACAGCAGACCTAGAGAGAGAGAGAGACGCAGACACAGAGACACAGTAAGGCAGCGCAAGACGAAGAGAGAGAGAGAAAAAGAGAGAGAGAGAGAGAGAGCGAGAGAGAGAAATATAAAGACAGAAAGAGAGACAGAGAGAGAGGGAGAGAGACAGAGAGAGAGACAGACACACAGTAAGACACAACAAAAAATGCAGAGAGAGGAAGGGAGAAAGAGAGAGAGACTGACAGATGGAGAGACACAGAGAGAAAAAGCAGTCCCCTAATGGACTTTAACCTGTGCAAACACAGACCGTATGTGTAAAAATAACATACACATGTAAGTGTCTGCACTCATACACGTGCTACCCTGACCTTGACACACAAAGCAGCTCACATAAACAAAAAAAACAAATGCACATTATGTCTAGTAAGGGTGTGATGATAGAAGAGCCGAAACCCAAGATGCAGACGGGCAAACTAACCGACAGACAGACAGACAGACAGACAGACAGACAGACTGGCTGTCTCTAGTCACAAGAGCCACTTAGTCCTGCGTCTAAGCAAAACAAGTGTGGGAATGATAACACTGAAGTAGTGTGTGTGTGTGTGTGTGTGTGTGTGTGTGTGTGTGTGTGTGTGTGTGTGTGTGTGTGTGGACAGTAAGGGACACTGAGACAGTTAGGCCGTGTGTGTGTGTGTATCTGGAAATTCATACATGTGTGGGAGATGCGTGGAAAGAAAATGAGAGGGGCAGAGAAAGAGATAGAGATAGAGAGAGATAGTGTGAAAGAAAAGTGTGGAGAGTGTGAGGGTGTGAGTGTATGTGCAAGGGTGTCTGTGGTGTGGAGAGAGTGAGAGAGAGAGAGATGGAGGGAGATGGACCAAAAAGGAAATGGAGAGAAAAAGTGAGGAAGAAGGAGAGACATAGAGAAATCAAAGAAGAGGGAGGGAGAGAAAGAGAACGAAAGAAAGAGGACAAGAGACAGAGACGGAGAGGGAGGGAGAGAGAGAGAGAGGGTAAGAGAAAGAAGGAAAAGAAGAAAAAGAGAAAGACAGACAGAGGGAGAGGAGAGAGGGCAAGAGACAGCGACGGAGAGGGAGGGAGGGAGAGAGAGGGAGGGAGAGGGAAAGGGAGAGGGTTGCTGCAATGCAGTGCCTGCCACAGCCCCCCCCCCCCAGTGTCACACAGCTATTAATAAGGAGCACTATTCCATACATCAGCCACTCAGGAGGGATCCTTGGCAACCAGAGCCCAGCACCGGCCATATTTATAGATTTCGGGGTCAGAAGATTTGAGGCTGGCAGTCTGGGCTGAGGCTGAGGCTGAGGCTGAGGCTGGGGCTTCAGTTTAAAAAAAAAAAGAGCCAACCATCAGGGGGCTGGGAGAAAGAGAGAGTGGGGTGAGGAGTGTGAATGTGTGTGTATGTGGTGGGGGTTGGATGCAGGAAGAGAGAGTGAGAGAGAGTGAAAGAGAGAGGACTGAGAGACAAACAAGTAATCTCAGACACATCATGGATTTCATGCTCTCAAGACTTTCACTCAAGTCTTCCACCGCCTCTAATTGAAACCATGGAGGAACCAGACACAGCTGGAGGAGAGGGGCGTCCCACTGGGACTGAGTGCAGGGCTCCAGTCGAGGTGTTCGGGGAGCGTAGAGAGGTGTTCTCCCTCTTTTTCAACCTGTGTTTTTATTTTGTCTGCTACTGAGAGCTACTGAATAATGGATTGTGTATCCGAAAGGGAAAAAAAAAATCAAAAACACATGTGATTCATAGACAGGGAGAGAGAGAGAGACTAAAGGAGGGAGATGCAGAGAAAGGGTTGTAATGCCTCTGTGGTTGTGAGTGTGTGTTTGTGTGGGTGTGTGTGTCTGTGTCTGTGGAAAAAAAACCCAGAGTACATTTGTATTGACTGGCTGTCACCATAGCAACCAGAAAAAGCATCATCAGGGGGAAAGATTCTGTGTACCTGCTGCTCTCCTGCGCAGCAGCGGGAAACTCATCATATCTGACAAGACACGCAGGAGCCAGCTGCAGAAAGCAAAACACCTCCCTCTCATGCGCCGTCCTCCCTGACAGCCGCTGTATATCTTCATGGAGGAGCTGCTCCTTGAGACGAGGCCGGGTCAGGGCGGAGAGAGAGCGAGAGAGAGAGGAAGAGAGAGAGAGAGAGAGAGAGAGAGAGGGAGAGAGAGAGACAGAGAGAGAGGGGCTTGAGGGTGGGGGTTGGGCTGTGTAGGTTCGATCTCCATGTCTCAGACAGAGACCCCCCCGACACCCCCCTACACACAACCATCCACCCATCCACCCTCTTCCAGCACCCACCCACCTCCCCACCCCAACCCCCCACCAAACAACCCCACCCCGAATTGTATTCTCCCATAAATTAGAATTAATGAAGGGATAATGGAGGCCCATTATACATGCACCGCATGAAGGGGGAACTCCGCAAGCCAGCAAGTCAGGATCTGATGTGTGTATGGCCACACCTAAAAAGGATTCTCACCTCACTGGCTCTTTTAACCATTTGTCTGTCATCTCTTTTTGTTTTGCTTGCGTCATGGAAAGAGTAAAGATGGCCTCCTTAAAGATACCATATCAGGGAGCAGTTTCCTCCGTGTGCCGTGCGTGCACAGACAACATTCTGGCCGTAATGAATCTAAAACCATGGAGCTCACAGAGTGTGCGATAGCCGTGGGTGAACGAGGTCACAGCTTTTCCCTGGATTGCTCAGCTGTTGATAACTGCCGTCAGGCTTGTCTTGGGTTCGTGGAGGCGAAACGGACACCCCCGGGTCTCAGGGGCAATGACTTCAGCCAGCGGGCTCCCGAAGTATGGCTTGAATGTTGGGGAGTGTTCCAACACGGGGATCAACAGCATAGCCTCTACCCCCATACTATCCCACCCCACACCACCCTCGTCTCCGCTGGGTTTGCAAACTTGATGGCACCCTGCTAATGGGCCTGCCATAGAAAGCCTCGACACACCCAAGGATGTGTAGGGGTGCCAAGGAGCAACAGAAAAGAAAGATAGAGAGAGAGAGAGAGAGAGAGAGAGAGAGAGAGAGAGCGTATGTGTATGTGGGTGAGTGCATAAGTAACTGTGTGCGTGAGTAAGTGTGTGGAGTGTGTGAGTGAGTAAGTGTGTAACTGAGTGAGTGAAGACAGGGGAGGAGGGGGTGGTAAAACAGAGTGTGTGTGTGTGTATGTGTGTGTGTGCTCATCCCTCTTGGCCACGGGTGCGCGTACGTAAGCGACTGTCCATTCATGTGGATTAAGGGCTAGGTTTCACTGCAACTCAACACCCACACCAGCCACATTAAAAATGTACGACTCCAGCATTCACCTTCACCGGCCCTGACCCGGGGAACTGCCTCTGCCTCCGTCTCTGCCTCTGTGTCGGTCTCGGCCTCGTGACAACAAACACCACAGAGGCCCAGACTTAGCCATTGTCCCATTGTTCTGCTCCGGGCCCCTGTCATTTCTGAAAAGGCGATGATTGAGATGGGCCCTTTTTTTGGAGAGCCCAGGCGGTGAGTGAGGGGAGCCAAAAGAAACATGACTAAATTATACAGGCCGGCATCGGAGGAAAATAAAAGCAGCCAGGTCACGTGACAGTGTCAGAGCGAGCGGATTGGTCGAACAGGGGTTTCCATTCACACAAAGCCTTTGTTGCACACCGCTGTCTAGGAAGCGAGGTCATGTTAACAGTTCAGTGGGTTTGCCATCGTTTGTGCTGGAGATGGGCCACATTAAGAGGTCACCACAGTCAGAATGTCAGGCCTATTGTCTGCACGTATGACATGCAGCATAAGATATCAATCCACCCTGCAGGTTAAGAAATGGTCACCCCCCATTTGTTTTCTTGTTTTGTTTTGTTTTGTTTGTTTTTTCTCTTTTTCTGTGCCACCATCACTCATCAGCCTCATTTCTGGCCAAGCCGTTGATGCTCAACAGTGATAAATTCCTTCAGTGGTCTGTTTTTTCTTTTTTTTTTTTTTTTTGAAGGGAGGGAGCGATTTGGCTGCCAAAGGAGTGCAAAAGCTGGGGAACAGGGAACAATACCTCCTGAGGGGGTTACTGTCCCAGTCACAGAGAATGTCACCATCTGTAGCCGATGGGGCCTTTTTTCTTCGCTACTACCACTACTACTGCTGCTGCTGTTGCTGTTGCTGCTGCTGGGTCTTGGCTCTGGGAACCGCACTGTTTGGGGTGTGGAGGGCGACTCTTGCACTGTCCCTAGGGAAAGTTGGGGTCTTTGTAAAACAAGTTGGGTGGATATTTTTCAAAGAATTTTTTTTTCAAACAAACATGTTCTGGCACTTCACACTTCACCCCACCCCCCAACCCCTCACCCCTCCCCAGAAGTCCTTTCTCTTCTCCTCTCAGCTTTTTTTTCTCTCCCCCTTTTTCCTTCCCATACTAGCTCTGCCTCTCTCTCCCTCTCTCAGTGTCTCTCTCTCTTTCTCTCTCCCTCTTTCTCTTTCCCTGCCCTGCTTGTCTAGAGCGATGAGGTCATGGGCTTTGTTTGGTTTGCACTAAAGAGCTCATGGTCACACTTAAGTGAAGGCTTTTTGGTAGAGGGGGAAAGGGGAGTGGGGAGGGGGATGTGTGCCCCCAACCCCCCAAAAACTTCCATTCTCCCCTGAGAGTGGATGCCAAATGGGATGGTTGTGTTAAAAATGGGAGCGCACTGCAAAAACCGCTGTCTCAAATGGACTGTGTGTCCATCCAGTCTGGCCTTCAACCTCCCTCTAAGGTTTTAACTCGTCCTATAAACTCCATGTGCTTTGACATTGCTATGTTCCATGAATCCACATAAGGAGGAGACAGGCTAGCAAGATGAACTCAAATTGCAATTGAGGTAGAAGAAAACATAAAAAATTGCAATTTAGGTAGCTACCACAAAGATTAGCCACACAGTTAAGCTAAATCACAGGTTTTTGGTGAGAAGGCCCGCAGTCCCCGTGGGTTCTCTGGTTCCGACATGTTTAATCACGTAACTGATCGTCCCCATGCTTGTGTTTGAAGGAGAATATCTGTGCTCTCGTTTCAGGAGGCACCAGGGACATCGGTTCAGCGCTGACCAGGATGTGCATGAGGCACAGAAGCATCGAGGCCAAACTCAGACAGTTCTCCATGTAAGCCTCCCGCATTTCTTTTTTTTTTTTAACCCCCCCCCCTTTTCCCCTTCAGCAGAGAGATGAGATAACCAGGCCTTTTGTGCAGGACACAGTAGCACCACTGCAGAAAGAGAGAGAGAGAGAGAAAAGAATTAGCCTCTGGTTTTTCTCACACACACTGTACAAAACCCCTCTCTCTCTCTCTTTCTCTTGCTCTTTCTCTCTCTCTCTCTCACTCTCTCTCTCTCAAACACATACACACACACACACACACACACACACACACACACACACACACACACACAAATATACTGTCACGCTGTCGTGAGAGCAAACAAACACACAACACACTGGCCTGGTTTAACCCCGGCACTGTTCACCACATACCACACATGGAGATGTTAGGGCTCAGTGCTAATGTTTTTACTTTGGTGCTAAAAAGTCCGAATTTCTCTCCCATGTCATGTGTGATAAGAATCTCGGACCTACTGGGACTTTCTGACTGGACACATTGAGACACATACAACAGTGGCCCTAATACAGTACACAGTAGCCCTAACTGTTCTATTTTGTTTTAAAAAGGATGGGGGGGATAAACAGACCTTTGTAAGGGGGAGGTAGTTTTTGTTGTGGCAAAGCCTCCTGTGCCTTTGGAATGACATGTGTGCCCCCCCCCAACCCCCATATCCCACCCGTACTCCCCCAGGGTGTTCATCGACTGCCTGATCAACCCGCTGCAGGAGCAGATGGAGGAGTGGAAGCGGGTGGCCAACACCCTGGATAAGGACCATGCCAAAGGTGGGCCGCTGGGGAGAGCTCACATGCTCACCAAAAACACACCGCTTTCATTGATTTTGGCTTTTTTTTCTTTATATTTTATTTATTTCCAACACAAACATACAATATATGAGATTAGATTCAACTTTATCATTCAACTTTGTCATTACACATGTATAAGTACAAGGTGACGAAATGTGGGACAAGGTAGCAAAAGGTGGTACAAGGTAATAACATATGTTTACAGAAAGCCTATAGCCTTTTTTTTACTTCCAAAACAAATAATATGGTGCGTGTTGTTCACGATAGGCCTATAATAGGTTTTCTAAATATGTTTACCAGCACATAATTTTTCAAATAGCTGTTAAGGATATATTTTAACATTTACTATTTCATTACTCCTCATTATCTCTGTTCCCAATCCATATTCACTTTCATTATATGTAACAAAGAAATGCATTAAGCAATTGAGAAGTATCGTATTTAAACTCTCTTCCTTTTAGTATAATGCATTTACACATTTACACATTTACTGCTTAAAAGCACCAACTCTCTCTTTATTACAACAGAAGAAGCAGTGGTGCATTCAAAAGAAAAAAAAAAGTTTGAATTCATTCTGTTTTTTCAACACTACCCATAGTCTGTAGTCAGAAAGCACTGCAGCACTGCTAAGAGCCATTGTGTTTCCCTGCGCAGAGTACAAAAAGGCCCGCCAGGAGATCAAGAAGAAATCCTCAGACACGCTCAAACTGCAGAAGAAAGCGAAGAAAGGTAATGGGACAGCAGAGGCCCCCACTGTCTCTGTCTCTCCTCTGCTCTTAAACTCACAGCTCACACTGTCACCCTGTGCCTATGGCTTCAAAGCAAAGTCTTACCTGTTTTCGCTTTTTAAATGAAGCTAATTATGTTTGATTTTTTTGATTTCCCGTTTGCTTTTATGTTGCTTTTTATACTGTGTAGCTTTGAGTTTTAGTTCATGGTCTGCTGACTGTTATCTGAGCTCACACCTTTGATTTTGTTGTAATCACAATAACTGTTTAGCATACATCACTTGATGTACTGGAATGTGTAGCCATTGGAACTGAGAGGGTGGTAAAGGAAACTTAGCAACTCATGTAGAGGATTAAGCATACAGGGCCTCTTCTTGAGTGGACATCTGTACCATCAATTTATCAAATTCCCCAAAGAGTTTAACAACTTTTGAAGATGTTACAGCTGAGATAACCCACTCAAGGACTGACCCTGTGT
Source organism: Setipinna tenuifilis (assembly GCA_030347295.1). Taxonomy (NCBI): domain Eukaryota; kingdom Metazoa; phylum Chordata; class Actinopteri; order Clupeiformes; family Engraulidae; genus Setipinna; species Setipinna tenuifilis. Next base: position 15,324,097 of record CM059283.1, read on the forward strand.
TTCTGAATATGAAACTGACTGAAATATTTTCCTTTCTGCGCCACTGTGCGCCATTTTGCCTCCCATCGTGCCCCTGTACTTTCCAGCTGATGTGTTTGGTAAGTTTGTGTGTTGCAGCTCTGTGTTGACCTGTCGACCTCCTTCTCCCCACCCCCACCCACACCCCCACCTTCTCTGTGGTCCTGGAAGAAGTCAGTAAGTGCTGAGTCCAGGAGAAGCCTTCAATTATTAGAAAATACCATTACTCCCCAGACATTCGGCTGATCCTGGATCTGCACTTACGGGTAGCTTCTGCCAACACCAGTCCAGTCTTTGGTCACATTTCTCACCGTGGCTCATGGCCCATTGGTCCACCAGAGTTGTAGTCACACTGCTACCATTTCCTTACCTTCTTCGTCTCTCCCTTGTGTGTGGCATGACTTTGCCTGTCACAACCCAGGCATGGGGACCATGTGTGTGTGGATAAAGTCTGCAAAGACAGAAGTAAGGGAGAACAAAACAAATGAAAATTCAGTGAGCTTGCTCAATTCAGGTGCCACCTATTTGTCTTACTCAGTAGGCTGTCCTTACTTGATCAACTGGCTAAGATTTTGTTACAAAAAATGGAACAAGAGGATTTATATTCTGTTTTTGTTTTCACCAGATCTTCACTACTCACAAAGATAGTATTCTTCCATACATACCCTGAATTCTCAAAACACCAACTGTATAAACTAAGGGTAGTTCTGTGACAGTAAATCCGTATTTTATTCTACTGAATTGTCATATACATATCCAAAAATGAAAACAATTTCCCTTTCAAAGCTTGTGCACTTGTCAAAACAGTGCATGTCTCCTAAAGGGTCTGTTACTATATGTAATTGTATGGTGATCATAGGGTTTAGTGGTGTGAAAATGATGTGTGTGTGTGTGGGAGTATGTGTGTGTGTAAGTGTTTAAGAAAGAATAAGACAGTGTACCTCATCTGTGGTTTGGATGAACAAGAATGCAACAAACAGTATTATCTAACATAATGTAGCCTTCAGTATTCTAAGTCCTCGCTTTCACCATAATTGTTTTGGTAAAGCTTTGTAGACACAGTGAGTCACATCATCATGAATGGATTATTGTGGCTCCAGAGTCTGCAGATTGCATAAATCTACCGATCCGAGGCCAGCGTTAGAAATGGAGAGTTCTTGGGACTGACCCTTGAGGAACCCCGTCTGTGGTCAGCAACACAGTACAGTAGCAGGAAGGGCCTATTATTTTGTGTAGGGGAAAATCCCGGCGAAGGCACTGCATGCAGTTAGTGAGGAATGGTGAGCCTCATGGAGAATGTACTCCCTTGGTTGATGTTAAAGCCATGTGGGAAACCAGTCTGTGTATCTCTGTGTGCATGTGTGTGTCCGTCTGTGTGTGTACATTTGCACTCCATGCGATGGAGGAATTCCTCCTTCCCTGGAAAATAAGATAGCCTTCCTTCCACCGCATAACTGTGTGTTGGCTCTGCTGTGAAACTGAAAACTTTAATTGTATGTTTACATCTTGAGGGGCCTTTCACGTTCTGGCTTTTGGAACCAAACAGGCGTTTTTGTTTTTTTTCCACTCTTTTTCATTCTCGTTTCTGTTTTGTTTTTTTTTTCTCTCTTTTTCGAAACTCTCCAGCCTGTGGTTCCCAGTCACTTGATAGGCTCTTATCATATTCCCACATTCTGCATTCAAATGCAGCTCCTCCTGTGAACACTGCTGCCATCTTAGGCTGTTCCCTCTCAGCTCTCACTCACCATGTCACGTCACCAAAAACACAGTCTGCATTCTGCACAGATAGTTATAATGAGAGCTACACGGGGGGGCATAGAGCCACGCAGTAGTACACTTCTTTTTTTTCCTACACAGCCATTGCATAAGTGCATGTGAATAGACACAATGGTAGACTGTAACCCAGTGTGTACCTTGCCTCAGGGACTGTCTCTGTCTCTGTCTCTGGCCCCCAAGAGCATCTGATCCTGCCTGCCGCAACACAGCGAGTGTGTGACCCTGCCCTGTTTGAAGCCACCAACTGGTTTCACAGCTTGACTTGATTTGTTCTTGAACCTTGTTTTCGGGGGGGGGAAGGACATCCTCACAGACAGAGCAGAGCAGAGCAGAGCAGCTGATCTGCGCGCACAGCGAAACTATGTGCACTGAGGCAACGCCACAAGGCCTAAAAAAAAAAAAAAAAGAAAAAGAAAAATCCCAGTAATGCAGCAGAGATCCACTCCTAATTCCAAGACCAAATTCCTATACACTTGGAGATCATTGCCGTTAGGTGCGTGAGGAACAAACACCGGCAGCTCTAGAGGGTGGAGAAACATTTGACTGTCAGGCAAATATTGAGATTAGTCCGTGAGTCACGTCTCACGTGCACATCAGTCGTAGGAAAATCAACAGTCGACAGTGAAAACATTGTCAATCATAGGCTGGAAACAATAGCTTTGTCCGTCAGTCAGGTCAAATGTCATACACCTAGGAGTCTATCAAGAGTCTTTAAACCTTTCAACAGGAAAAATATGCCCTTTTGTCCCCATGTGTGTGCTTCATATTAGAGACTATTGCAAACAGTAGCAGAAATTATACCTCTATCCACTTACTAATTATCATTGGGAAATAAATCTCACAAGAATATTGTAGTTTTAAAACCCATCGCGTGCTGCCATGTCAACAAATGTGTTTTCACAACAGCACACTACATCTAGGAAAGCTATTTTAAGATGTAAGAGCACAGGCTAGTTTTCTGGAATTAACCAGGTGTGACAATGCAAGCACTGGGTCCTAACCATGTCAACATTGCGTGTGTGTGTGTTTGTGAACCCAGGCCGCGGGGACATTCAGCCACAGCTGGACAGCGCCATGCAGGACGTGAGCGACAAATACCTGCTGCTGGAGGAGACGGAGAAGCAGGCCGTGAGGAAGGCGCTGATCGAGGAGCGCGGACGCTTCTGCACCTTCGTCTCCATGCTGCGCCCCGTAGTCGTGAGTGCCCTCTCTGTGTCCTCTTCTTCTTCCGACTGCTTGTCTCTTTTCCGTCGCCTCCCCAATTACACTCAATCCTTTAGTTTAGTTTTGTTTAGTTTATTCAGCAGAGGAGATCCCAGTATCAGCATATCGCCTGTTACCAGACACTTCCCTGCTGTTCTACTTAAGACAGTGCTTTACCTAGTGAAAAAGAATTAATCACAGTGAAAATAGACAAACATTATCAATGTAAAGTATGTGAGTCTCCTACCTCCTCTTTCTTATCGTCTGCTCATTTTCAATGCATCTTTCCATCTCCCAGTTTCACCTACATCCCCTCTTTATTTAAGAACTATCTTCATCTGTTCCTTCCCTACCATGTTCACATTCATATCCTTTAACTCTTTTTATCTGTCCTTTCCATCATCTGATTTCTCTCATTTGTCCTGCTTAATTTAGCATCCTTTCTTTCCTGTCCCTTTCCCTCAACACCTTAGACCTCAGTCTGTGTGCAAAATAGGTGGCATCAGGTGGAGAGACAGGCGCTTATTTTACCGTTCAAATTGAGCTTGAGGCCTGTGGCACTGAACAGAAGAGAGGGGCGGTTATAGTTGATGTGAATGGTGCCTATTCTTTGATAATCAGCCGTCCGCCCCCCCCCCCCACCGGCTTACAGCGATGTCCTCGGCTGTTTTTAGAGCCATGTGACATTCTTTCTGGATGCCACGGCGTTCTCGTGTTACGCAAATGCTTTGAAGCAGTCAATAAAGGACTTAATGCAAAGTAAAAACACGGCAGATGATGGATGGATGTGACCTCTGCTAAGTGAAAGGTGCAACTGAAATGTTTGTGTGTGTGTGTGTGTGTGTGTGTGTGTGTGTGTGTGTGTGTGTGTACACATGTGTTTATGTTTTCATCCCCCCTCTGACCCTCAGGATGAGGAGATGTCCATGTTGGGAGAGATCACCCACCTGCAGACCATTTCTGATGACCTCAAGGCACTGACCATGGACCCACACAAACTGCCCCCTTCCAGCGAGCAGGTCAGCCACATTTCACCCCACCCCACCCCACCCCACCACACCACACCCCACCCCACCCATTTGTCCATCTGGCTGTCAGTACACAAGCATTAAACAAAGACAAACTCATACATGCACCCCACAACTTTTGTCTCCATCTATCTCGCCATTGATTTTAAGCAATGATGGCCCCATGGATTATGCACTACACTATAGTAGTACTACAGTTACTCAACCTGTTTACTTGGTGATCCAAATTTTATGATACCATCTTAGTCACAAACCAAAAATACATCATCAGGCCAATTGTAATTGTCCTGCGACCCTTTCAGAACATTCTTGGATTGCAACCCAAACACTGAGAAACAACACACTAGTGAAAATCTAACCATGCAAAACTACTTAGTCAGTTTAGCCCAGAATAAAGGCGTTTTCTTTTTGTTTTTTTTGTCCTAAATGTTGTTGTGGTTTCACATCCTGTTAACTAACACCCCGTGTCTGGTTCTAAAGGTAATTATTGACCTGAAGGGCTCAGACTACAGCTGGTCTTACCAGACTCCTCCTTCCTCTCCCAGCACCACAGTGTCCAGGAAGTCCAGCATGTGCAGGTAAGGGCAGTGCTCAATCTGCGCAAAGGGTAAAATTGGGCGGGATCGATGGTGGTGTTCTTTGCATCACTGCCACAGACCTCAAACAGACAGACATAATCACTACTTAATATCACACTATCTGTTTAATTACATTGCCGGAAATGAAAATCAGCAAGGCCTTGTGTCTTGATTAGGATCTCATCGCCATTTAAGAACAGTTTTTTTATGTTTACTGACCAGCACACAATATCTCTGTCCTGGTAGAGTGATTGTAATGCTGAAGGGTCCCCTTGTGGTCAAAAATGGGTATTGCAAAGGTGTTGCTGAAGCATCTTTTCCTTGTGATGAGTAGTTTCACATCACATAAGTGTGACCCTATTTTGAATGAAAAGAGGACATTTTGAATTGCTTCCATTTTATGCAGTTTTATTCTACTGTTCATGTTAACACCCTCTCACTTTCTTTCTCATCTATCGATCATTTTTCTCCTCTCCTCTCATCTCCTCCCTCTCTCTCTCTCTCTCTCTCTTTATCTATCTATCTATCTATCTATCTATCTATCTATCTATCTATCTATCTATCTATCTATCTCTCTCTATATCTATCTCTCGCTCTCTCTCTCTATCTATCTATCTATCTATCTCTCTATCTCTCTCTATCTATCTATCGCTCTCTATCTATCTCTCTCTCCGTCTCTCTCTCTCTCTCTCATATCCTCCCTCCATCTCTCTCTCTCTCTCTCTCTCTATCTATCTATCTACCTCTCTCTCTCTCTCTCTCTCTCTCTCTATCCATCTCTCTCTCTCTCTGTCTGCCCCAGCAGCAGTCTGAACAGTGTGAACAGCAGTGCCTCTGGCTCCAGCGGCTCCCACTCGCACTCGCCCACCTCCCACTACCGCTACCGTGGCTCCGCCCCCCCGCAGCAGGGCCCCGCCCGCCTGCCCAGCGTCTCCTCCCACGACTCCGGCTTCATCTCCCAGGACGCCTACCAGTCCAAGTCCCCCTCGCCCATGCCCCCCGAGACCACCCCACAGGTAAGAGGGCTCTGTCTGCCTGTCAATCAGAGCACATCAGGTAGAGAGTAAAATGAGGTTTTAGTTCAGCCACAGCCCTAAATGGCACAGAAAATTGGGGAATGAGGACTAAAGTACGCTGGTCACCACTTACAGGAAGTGTCATTGGTCATTTTTACAGAGTACAGGAAGAACCAGTTGGTCTAGCACTCGCAATTACTCTCATTAAGGGCCTGTTCACAACATGAAAATGAAAATAGGAAAATGATCCGCATACATACTCAAGCACATAGGTAGAGAGTTTACTGAGGTTTTAGATCATCCACTGCCAAAAGCCACAAGGGATGTGGGCATTGAGGCTGGAGAAAACGGATCATGACCGTTAGCAAATATCGCAATTTTTTTTAAGATATGGCAATCTGTCAAAGTGAGAGTCAGTTAGACTTGCACAACCAACTAACTTCATTAAGGGCCTGTTCACCGCATATTTTAAACATGGTCTGTTCAACATGGCTAACATATGACTGATATGATGGGGTTCATTAAAAAAGGCCAGTTCTGGTTGAAATCCACACCTGGTCTCAAGCGTAAGCAATGGATTAGTCAGGGAAGATCCAAAAACCAGCTGCCATCCAAAATGAATGTCCCTTGTGTTACATGGTGAGAAATAAACACCACTGAAGTGCAACTGTACATTCTACAGCAGCATCCTTTTAGCCAAGCACAGCTGCAGCTACATGTAAACATTTGATTGTGATATCACTCACACACACACACACACACACACACACACACACACACACACACACACACACACCCACAGCTCTCCATTCCCATCAGCCTTTGTCAGAACACTTACTTGTTGCTAGGTAACGCTGCTCGTTAGATGGCACAGCCGTGCTGTAGCCTGGGCAGGCTGGGTGGGGAGCGCTGGATGAGTCACTGGCGGCCTGTACCGACCTGAACCCCCCCATCATGGACATGGGTGGGGTGGGGGGGGGGGGGGGGGCACAGAGCACAGACAGTACAGCGCTGCACCCATGTCTGCCTCCATCTCCCACATAGACTACATAGGCCTCACTCACACAGCAGGTCATCGCTGATGCTGGGACCTGGCTAATTGTCTAATGCTTGTCAAACGCAGGCTCCAGCACAGCTAGCTGGAGGTCCCTGATTCAGAAAGTAAAACAAACACTGCCACATATTTTGTCCAACCATTTTCCGAACCTTCTTACATCCTAATGTGTACACAAATCATTAGATAGGTAGGTCAGCTGGCAGGTCAAATAATGGCAGAGTTTACATGTTGGAGTTGGGATCTCCACCGCTGGAATCCAGCCTAATGAGTTCTCATAGTAAGACCCTATCTCAAGTAGTGTTAATGCGTACTAGTAACCCAAGTGCATGTGACTATATACTGGCCTGCTGCTACTGTATGAAAGGCACAGTATGCCAAACTGTACGTCACGTTTGTGTGCTATATTGGTTTGTTGTAACTACGAAGACAACACGGCTCCATGGTTACTGTATGTGCTGTTTATGGTAGCACACTGCGCTGTCATAAATACACTGGAGCATGATAGACATTTCAATGATTCCCAAAGCAAAGCCTATACTCAGTGCCCACGAGACACACCTACTGAAGACACATCGTCATCCCCATTGTGCATTTAGGAGAGTGCGTGTTTGAGTGGGTGTGTGTGGTCGGTGTGGTGTAGGGACTGGGTTTTAGAGGGGCTGTTATAGGGAGTTAGTTAGCTGTTTGTATGCTGACAGTCATGCATTCAGTCATTCATCCTGATAGTCAAGCACAGTCCCGCTGCTAGAAACTGTGGGCCCCCTAAAAGAAAATAATTTTGGGGCCCCACCCCAACTGTACCTGTGAAGCTCTGGGTCCCCTGAATCGTTCTGATCTGACCCCCCTTAGCGGCACCCCTGGTCAAGCAAACTTATTGTACACAACGGTGGTACTTGATAGACGGTGCCATTTTGTAAACCCACCTCACACTCCATCACAGGCCACAGTCCCAGAGGGGTCCGATGTGTTTCTCTGCACATAGCTCTCTCAGCATTCTCTCTCTCTCTGTCTCTCTTCCTCTCTTCCTCTCTCTCTCTCTCTCTCTGTCTCTCTGTCTCTCTCTCTGGCCTTCCAGCGTGTTCTTGCTTAAACAGCTGAGGGTTTTGTGCTGAACCGCTGCTTTCTGCTACGCACACAACTGACCGCGCTGGGGCTGCATTTTGTCACCACAGGCCATAAACAGCCTCAGCATCTACTGTATGTGTGTCTGCTTCTAGTGCACTGTGCCATACTCTCATGCTGCATTCATGCTGTAGCTCTTTGGTGTGTGTTTGCTACTGTTCAAGTTTAAGTGCTCACTTCTTTCTTCGATAGATCTTTAACATACTGCTTCTGTCTTTTTTCTGTCTTTGTGTGTGTGTCGTCTTGTCCTCTTTTATCCTTCTTTCATCTCCTTTCATCTCTGTTTTCTTATGATTTCTGCCTATCCTGGTTAATTGTGATGCTATGCTACTCCTGTGGCCTTTTGCATTGCGCTTTCTCTTTCTGTATTTCTCTTGCTGTATGTCCTGCGTCATTATCTGGCCTGTGTGTGTGTGTGTTTGTGTGTGTGTTTGTGTAATGTCCCTCTCCTGTTGTGTGTGTGTGTGTGTGTGTGCTCTCTGCCACTCCTGCTCCATATGTGTGCTTCCTGTGTGTGTGTGTGTGTGTGTGCGTGCGTGCGTCATGCTGCATGGCTGTGCTGTAGCCCTCCTCTGGGTCCTGCCCATCGGACGCCTCTGAGTCAGGGCAGACAAACGGCGAGGGCAGCCCTCTGACCCCCCAGGGCCCCCCTCAGCCCTGCCCCACAGACGGGGAGAAGGTGAACAAACTGCTTTCCCTCTGAAACACTCTCATTCTCGATCACTCTCTCTTACACACACACACTCACATAGACATACATTTTCATACTGGTGGATCCATTTTATATTCATAACAAACAAAATGATGAGCTCAAACATTATCAGGCATATCAAGCATTGTTACGCAGTTACATTTTGAATACATTTGTATTTGTTTTATCTTTTTGTTTACCTATTTGCCCACATGCATTACTTCATTTTAATATTTTAAGTTTTATCAGTTTGACATGCTGTACATGTTCATTTTTGAGTTTGATCCTGATTGGTTAATTTTTCCTACAGTGTCTTGTTTTCATGTCATTTTTTTGTTGTCCCATCCCACTCCATTCAGTTATCAAATGGCTATGACCATCACCGACCCCCAGACTCGCCCTGTCTGCGTGAAGAGTGCTCCCCCCTGGAGCAGTACCCACCCCCATCACCCTCTTTCCCCTTCCCCTCCACGTCCGCCACCCCCACCCCCTCGCCGACCTCCCCCTCCCCAATGTGGCCCTGGTCCCGCCCGGGCTCGTCCGTGATGGGCGACTACCCCCCCTACTGCCCCCTGGTACCGGGCATGATGCCCTTCTCCTCCAGAGTGCCCAGCTGGAAGGTTTGTTCACACCCTTCATCTCATTCCTCCATTCCTCGCCCCTTTTCTTTCTCCCTTGTCCTTCTCCTTCTGCTCTTCCTTTTTATCTTCCTTCTTTTCTTTGTCAGTTCTCCCACCCTAATTTTTTTTTTCTGTCCTCAAAGTCACAGCACAGCACTTTAAAAAAAAATGCTACTTTCCATTCCCAACACGGACAAATCCGTGCTGTCATTCAGCTATTTTAAACTTGTCTCCTAGGCTACTAATAGCGTTTCATTAGCTCTCATTAGCCTCAACTGATTATTTCCAGCCACTCTGGTGTGCGGAGATACTGCCACAAGAAAAGCTCTGTCAGTTTCCTGTAGGCCTGGCTCTGGACAGCTGTAGCAATATCAGTTTTCTTTTCTTGCATCTCAACAGAAGTTCTGTGAGGTGCCGCCGCTGTTCACAAACCACATTTTTTTAAGGGGAGGGAACAAAAAATACACAGTGAATAGCTAGTGAGAATGTAATATAGATTTTCCTCCCAAAAACAAACCACCAAGTTAATGGACCACTTTTATGGATCTACACCCAGTCTTTGAAGCAGTCTTTACAGCATCTGTCTAAAGCATTGGTCCTCAACCGTTTTTGCTCCCTCATAAATTTAAGAAACCAGCTTAGTCGTCACCCAATAACAAATAATTAGCATGAATTATCAGGCCAATAGTAAGGGTCTTGCCAACCTTTCAAAACATCCCCGCAACTCACATTTCTTCCACAAGCTTTGGGTCAGTAAGAGAAACACTGGTCTAACGCGGTGTGTCTGTGTAGGACTGGGCTAAGCCTGGGCCCTATGACCAGCCCATGGTGAACACGCTGAGGAGGAACAAGGAGAAGCGAGAGCCCACAGACCCCACTAGCCCTCAGGCCGGAGAGGCCAGCAATGTTGGAGAAGACCCCCAGAGACCCAGGACCACCAACACAACCACTACTCCTAAGGTACTCTGTTCTGCATTGCTGCCTATAGTGTTAATTTCAGCTTTGTGGCTGAAGTCAATTTCATCCGTTTGTATTGTAATTTTTTTTTCTCTTTTTCAAATTGAGTGTTTTTCCAGACATGGCATATAAAATACATAAAATGACTGAATCAAATAATGTTTTCTTTTGTCAAATTCTCCATGTGTCTTTGTTGTTATAGACATACTTACTTGTAGACATACCTATAGAGATACCTACTTGTGTATCTTGTCCTGTGCATGGAGCAGCAGTGTATCTGGTGCAGTGCTGATGGACTGAGTGGATGACCGGCGCCCCCTGGTGTCTAACTGTATTTTGTGCGTGTGTGTGTGTGTGCGGATGTGTATGCTTGTGTGTGTGTGTGTGTGTGTGTGTGTGTGTGTGTGTGTGTGTGTGTGTTTGTGTGTGTGTGTGTGTGTGTGTGTGTGTGTTTTCACTGCAGCAGGAGGAGGCCGAGGCCCACGAGGAGCTGGCCATAGCCCTGAGCCGCGGCCTGCAGCTGGACATCCAGCACTCTAGCCGAGACTCCCTGCAGTGCTCCAGCGGCTACAGCACCCAGACCAACACCCCCTGCTGCTCCGAGGACACCATCCCCTCACAAGGTATCTGCATATGGATGTATCTGCATTAGGCTGTGCTTGATTAGATGTACAACACTGGGTTGGTTGAGGAGATGACTTGCATTTTTGACCTAGTAATTTTATGAACTATTGTCTGCAGTGCTATTTTCCTAAAAACGTTTTCCTTTGTACATGTTATAAGTTGGAATTTAATACCGAAATATGGCAATATTTGTTTATTTATTTCTGGTAGTGTTATTAGTAACAATCTTAATATGTTTTTCCTCCCTGGTGCAGTGTCAGACTATGACTACTTTTCAGTGGGCGGGGAGCAGGAAGTGGACCAGCAGGACTTCGACAAGTCCTCCACCATCCCGCGGAACAGTGACATCAGCCAGTCTTACCGCCGCATGTTCCAGGCCAAGCGGCCGGCCTCCACCGCCGGCCTGCCGTCCAACGCCGGCCCGGTCATCCTCACGCCGGGCGTGGCCACCATCCGCCGCACCCCTTCCTCCAAGCCCAACTTGCGCCGGCCCTCTGGCGGCATCGGCCCCATCCCCATCCCCATCCGCACCCCCATGATCCCCGTCAAGACCCCCACCGTCCCCGAGCTGCCCACCGGCCTGCCCTTCAGCGAGGAGAGCGAAACGGGGTCGCCCGTCAGCCCCGCAGGGTCTCCCACGGCCACAGCGGGAAACACAGCCGCCTCCGCCTCCGCTTCCCCCACCACCACTGCTGCCGCCAGCAGCCCAGGGTCCTCTCCACAGGCGCACGCTCCAGATGCGGAGCCCCATGGTGAGGGTGGTGGGGAGGGGGACGAGCCGCCGCAGAGCCCCCAGGGAGACAACATGCTGCTGGCCATCCGCCGAGGGGTGAAGCTGAAGAAGACCATGACCAACGACCGGTCCGCCCCTCGCATAGCCTGAGACCTACAGCCTCCTGCTACTGCACGCCGTCTAAGCAGTGATAAGGTGTGGTGGGGCGAGGTGGGGCGTCTGAACATGTAGCAAAGGTTTGGATGTAAACATGACAGCCGTATCCATGCCTGTAGTGGTAGGAAGGGAGGTATGGTGTCTGGATGAGGGGTCATTCGATATATATATGTGTCGGTCTGTGAGAAGGGAGAGACTGGAGCATTTGATTTTAATATTTCCATGACTTTTCAAAATTAGACAAAAGGCTCTGTCCTTGTTTTTGTACATAGATAATTCTAATTATATTTTGAAGTGTTATACAGTATGTTGATATTGTTGTTGTTTTTTTTTTTTGTCATTGAAGCTCCATTTGTAAACCCCACCTCTGGAAAACAAAAGGTGCCAAAAGCTGAGCATTTTTCAATAGTCATTTCACTTTATAGGATTTATCTTTTCTGTGAAAATGCCAGAGATTAAGAAAAAGTGAAGCTATGTTACCGATTAGGATGGACAATCTACTAGAAAACAGAAAGAAAAAGTGCACTAGGAATCAGCCAGAACTGCAAAATGGCATCATGAAGTCTCTTATGAAGCTCCCATTTGAAACCCCTTTGATATGCCCCTTTAGATTAACATGCATGCCCAAACATGCAGTACATTTTCTATGACCAGTCTTTCCTGAAGAGAGAGACGCTCCACAGTTGTCTGGGCGGAGTCTGGTGGTATTGTAAATAGATCACAGTCTAACTAGTTTGTATCTTTTGACTGAAATGTGGATAAGAAGCAAACATATGTGCGTGTATCTGAAGGATGAAGCTTTAGCATCCCTTTTATGTCTGTCACACATCTATATTCAATACAATGCACTTCACTGGAGTGATACACTTGGCTAATTGCTGAAAGTGTAGATGAACCCAAGGACGTTTGAAAGACCAGTGGTCAAACAGTACTTTTAAGTTGAAAGTTTGGAGTTTAGTCCTCTAAGTTAAAACACATAAATGTTTTCTTCACTGTGAGCTGAGCCCGTTGAAGGACGTGCTGATGGCCCCTTGATGTTAATAACATATGTTCATTTCAGCATTTCAATAGACAGACGAGCGCAACTCCTTTCTGTAACTTTCCGTTACATCATAGTGAGCTGCTAGGAGATGCCGTCGTCCTTCATTTTCATTAACTGGTGGAAATGTACATTTTCAGTTGGGAAGCTACTTCAGTTTAGGCTTTGTATTTTTCAAAAGGAACTCTTCATATATATATTTTTAACTTATTTAAACACATAAAGCCCCCTGCAAGAACAGGCGGTCTTTGAAGAAAATACATTTCCCCAAAAGCACCACATCAACCAAGTATTCATCGCCTTTACCTCGCTGACGTAAGACTACAACAGTCTTAAACTGTTTTTCCCCCAAGTAAAGTGCTAGCTCGGCTACACTGTCAACATTAAGTTTTCATTTCAAAAGGTATAAAGAAATGTATTTCTGCATGTTGCTTTCAAAGTATTAAAGAGCATTAAAAAACTATTTATCCAAATGAATTCCCTCTTTCCCTCTCAACACATCCCCACTTTAGAACTGTTGAATATATTGTACAGCGACTGAGGTCTGTGCTGTTGTCCCAGAAAAAGCAGACCTCTATAATGTGTGTAGAAGCAGAGTAGCTGATGCGACATGCATATGATGCTGACATTTTGACCTATCTGCACCCGTGTGGTATTCTGTCTTGATTACAACCTTAGTGGTTTATTATAAATGTCTAACGACTCTAGCTGTCACTGTGTTTTCTTTTTTTTTGTTTTTCCAGAGTACAGCTGTTTAGATAAGTTGCCAAATGTTACCTTTGTAAAAAAAATCTAAAAAAAAATTAATCCACATGTTGAAAACACATAAGTTGGTGTTTCTAACCCGATGTTAAAAAGCAGGTGGTCAGACTTCAGGATTTCTTAGACACTGTTGCTAATGCTTGCTTCAGTACTATGTCTGTGTATGAAGAGTTGACTTTTTGTTTATATGTTTTATATCTGGTCTTCTCTGGCCTTTCAAAGATAGTACCTGTTTCTGTAGATCTATCCCTGTCAAACAGTTGAATTCAACTTACAATAAAGGTGTTGAAAATAAAACCTGGTTGTATTACATCTGCTATTCTCAGTCACAGAAATTCAGACTGGTCTGAACTGTATAGGATTTTAACAATATACATTTTATTTATAACTTCATCAAATCATTCACCAGTTAACAGGAACAACAGGTCCTAATACATGTTTTAACAGGTAGGTGAGGGTGTCATGTCTTTTACCATTACCAATCCCAAACTGGTGAATAAATGCTAATTACATTTGCTCAGGGCCAGCAGTATGGTCTGAAATACATTCTACTCTCAGGACAGGAAGTGACAAAGTAGCTGGCCAGTGGTGACGGTCACTCTTACATGGGCCTCTGCCTGGGGCGGGTGACATACTGCCACCACAGAGGGGGGAGGTCTCCCTCCTTCCTGGCAGGAGGAAGGTCCTCGGTGAGGGGGCCACCAGCGGGGGTCTCCTCCTGCAGCTGCTGGACCTGAGGCACACAGAAAGATCAACTCACCATACAGCACAGTACAGCAGGGTGGTCGCTCACAAACCTTTAAAGGGGTCCTTCCGTCAAAAACCACTTTTAGTAGCTCTATTTACAATGTGGTGGGTCACAACAAGCAGTATATGCATGCAGCATTCCAAGACGTGAAATTCGACCCTCATGGTTTTACTGGTCATTGAAGGGTCGAGCTAACCAAAACGAGCGGATCAGAGCATGCTAAACCTATCTACGTCACTAGGTCGTAAGCCCCGCCCAGAGCCATGTATGGCAAACCCACATCCCAAAGGATTGGTGGACAGAAGCTAGGTGAGCGAAAGACAGCGAATTTGCCCAATCAGAGGTGCCTTATTGACACATCATGGATATTCACGAGGGACACCGAAAAAAAAAACAGTCGTTCAACCACTAGACCTGTTATAGCTTACAGAAAACAGCGTCAAACAAGAGATTTAGGACATAATGTTTCACAGAAATGACGCACAATGCATTCAACCATAGTGGCGACACAGAAATATGAATAAAAATAACGATGGAAGTTCCCCTTTAACTGCCATCTTACCCCGAGACATTCTACATCCTACCGAGTGCCTGCTACATCAAGAACAGCTTGCAATAACAGTGAACAGTTTTGTATAATCATTTTTGCATACAACAAATTTCATCACATTTATTATGGTACATTGGCATAGCTGTCACACCAAATTCCATCAATGGAGGTGATATCAATGGGCATCTGTCAAATGCCTCTGTAGGCCTATACTACTGGACAGAGCTACAACCAATCAGACCACTGATTCCAATCACATACATATCATCGTTTTTCATTGGTTCCCTTTTTTAGGGCCAAAGGAACAGCTGGAAATAGGCCAGTTTGTCAGACTGCTTGAACGTGAAATTCTATGCAGCGACAGGCAGTATGGGCGCCCCCAGGCTAATGGTACATAACAATGTAATGACGATATGGCTGTATTGGGCACAGTTTGAATGCAAGATCTTCTGCCACATAGTCTGTACCTGAACTGCATCTTAATGCTGTAAAAAGCTCAGAATAGATTCAAAGATTTACTTTGCAGACCCCCTAGAATTGATCGAAGTACCCCCAGGGGTACTCATACCCCAACCACTTGACAACCACCGCAGTAGGGCAATGTGTAGTAAACAAGTTCTCTGTGTTGAGCAGACCTTAGATCCCTGTACATTTTTCCAGTATAAACAGGTTTCTCTTGCAACACATGGTCCTAAATCCCATGCTTTATCTCATAAAAAGCAAAGATTACAGCTTCAGAAAGAAAAAAAACCTCTGGAACATATCTGACATGACTATTTTATGCCCCAGCAGAGCACACAAACCATGAGGCAGATACATCAACTAACGAGTAAAAATTAATTGTGTTTGATCCACAAGCAGAAGGAATACATGGCAAGGATTTTACTTTCTCAACCCAGGATCTCCACCTCTGATGATCCGTGTTATTGTACTGTGGTAATACTGTCAAAGTAACACATGTGGCATACCTCTCTGTCCCATGACTGGGCTCGCAGTTTCTTCCATTGCTCTCTCTTTGAAAAGTAGTCAGGGTACATGGCTTTCTCAGAAGGATGCCAGTGGTCCAAGCACCAGTTAGGAACCTGCAGAGCAACGACAAGAACAACACTGCTTAAGTAATGCAATGCAAGGCAAGTAAGGCCACATCAAGACGCCACAAATTAGGAGGTCTTACCTTGTAGCACTCGTGTCTCTCGTACGAGGTCCCTCCAGGAGACTCTGGGAAGATGTAGGGCTGGGGATGCTGGTTTGCCCAGAATTCCTCCTCTCCGGCTTTGAGCATCAAAGTGGCCTTAGCCATGTTCTTCTCATCTCGGTTCTCGTCAAACCTTGCCCTCAGCAGACAAGCGTAGAAGCGATATTTGTCTCTATAGTAAGAGACACGTAAACAGTGTTACATTAAAGTTAGCTAATAAGGACATCGACAAATATCGAGCCGACTTTTAACATGGACCGAAGCATCAAACAATCAACAATTTCACAAATTATTAGTTTACTAACTGTATATGTACTTAATGTTGTGACCGATATGCCTCTCGCCTGCAAATTCTACTAGCTAGCTTAACCTAGCTAGCGTCAGGACAGCAAGTTAGCAACTGTTTCCAGCCCACAAAGACAATTTAGATTAAACATTTTTCAGGAAATTGTCGGATATCGTTACTTACCTAAATACACACCACGATTCGAGGTGCCTCAGAGACTTCTTGTAAAGCCTAAGGACCTTTTGGTGATGGGTAAGATACCCAGCCATAGCTTATGTCCCCTGTCACCTTCTCGACGACGAGAGAACTGAATTCTGGGATCATGGAGGATGTTTGGTGATTGTGAGTTTGTTTTGTGTATAGTATTTACGCACCAAAAATATTTTGAAACGTAGCATGCTATTGCGCTGGATTAATTAGTATATTTTATACTTGCAGTGTTTGAACAGACGTTCTCTATACGGGTCACAGGTATTCGACACTTAAAGAAATAATAGCGCCATTATTTAGTTCGCATCCACTACATTCATTACGACTTAAGGAATTATGGGAGTGCACGGAGTTGCCAAACTTGCATGTGGATTTTTCTGTTCCTCCAGCCTGTCCAAAATTAACGCCACCGTCATGGCACGTTTCAGATTCATTGGTATGTATGCATTTGAATATAACATGAAAATAGTATAACAAACAGCCTTTTTCTGAGCACACTTTAAGTATGTACAAGGATAATGCAGTCTGGATGTTGAATCGTTTTAGCAGCAGCTAATAATGATAGCCAGGTTCTTGACAGTATTGCTTAGCTTTATTTTGGTCTCCGGAAATGTAGATGTAGGCTTACCCTTTTTTATAACACTGCAGAACAGTTTGTGAGTTTGAATATAATATTTTAGCTTTCCATAGTCATTATTATGGACAACCGTGCCATGCATCTGACGGGCTAATGTTTTGACATTTTTATAACTGTATCTTCTACAGATATTGGAATAAATTTGACAGACCCCATGTTTCGGGGAATCTATCGAGGCAATCAGAAACATCAAGGTATGCTGCCTCTATAGTATCTGTATCAATGTTACCGTATACCAGACTTCTGTTCTGGTCACAGGCAACAACCAACTCAGTTGTCACTCATATTTTGCAGATGACTTCGACCAAATTATCGAAAGAGCAACCAGTGTTGGAGTGAGCAAGGTAATCTTCAATACAACACAAGGGACGTAACTGAACATTAGCGCAAAATATATGTTAAAAGGTTTTGGCCTTGTCTTTTTTGTTTAGTTTATGATTACAGGAGGAAATCTTGAAGACAGTAAAGAGGCCCTCAAACTTGCAGATACAAGAGGTTTATTATAGTCTCTTTTACACTCATTTACATTAGTTTACTGATTCTCAGTATCATAACATATTTATTCAGTCCACCCAGCTTGCTTCAAATACTCCTGTTTCACTCACTCCAAATTTTCATTCTCCACCTTTTGACCAGATGAATTTTACAGTACTGTAGGCTGTCACCCAACACGCTGTAGTGAGTTTGAGGAGAACGGTCCTGATCAGTACTTTGGGGCACTGAGAGACCTGGCAGTGTCAAACAAAAGCAAAATCGTGGCAATCGGAGAATGTGGTCTGGGTGAGACACGGCCCATTTCACTTTGGGCATGTATCCTATATTTTATATACATATATATAGAGTTGCTGATATTTTTGTCTGCTGTAGTATGCAGTTCTTTTGACTATCATGTAAGAACCACCTTTTGTTATGGGTGAAAAGTATGTTTGAATATTTGACTATGCCGTAAGTGATATTATATTGACACATTTCTTTGTGGTCCTTATTGCAGATTTTGATAGGCTGGAATTTTGCCCAAAGGAAACTCAACTCAAGTGAGCTTTCTAACTCATACTTTTACATTTACAACATTGGTTCAATGGGTTGGGTGTGCTACTAAAATGTTTATGCTGTAATATTTTTTCTGATTTCACAGATATTTTGAAAAGCAGTTTGATTTAGCCGAAGAGACCAAACTACCCATGTTTCTCCACTGTCGAAACTCCCATATAGAATTTCTTGGTACGTTTTTATTTACAATACTACTCACTCTTTGATTTTAGATGGGTGGAGAGAGTTGATGCATATGCTTTTCCCAACCCACAGAAATCATGAAGCGGAACAGGGATAGATGTGTTGGAGGTGTGGTAAGAACAGTTTCCAAGTATTTTGATTTCACACTGAAGTAGTGTCAGTGATGGTCAATCTGGCGTCAGAAGCTACATATTTGTTTAACCCATTCACTAAATCAGCTGATTGTAATTGGCACAACTCCTCAGCCAGGTAGGAGTTAAATATTGAAGTGTATTGAGTGTACATGTAGAACTCGATGATTTGGAATATATGGAAGTAAATTTTTTTTAGCCCATCCCTGAACTGTGTAGAATCTTTTCTATTTTTGGCTTGTGAGATCCTGTTTATTCAGGCCCCGTTTCTTTCACAACTAGGTGCATTCTTTTGATGGGACCAAGGAGGATGCGGCTGCCCTTATAGATCTAGATTTATACATTGGCATTAATGGCTGGTGAGAATGGATGCACACTTTCAGATCAATCAGTTATATTTAACAGTGTTTAAATGTCTAAAATGTGTCTGGACTTTCTGTTTCAGTTCACTAAAAACAGAAGCAAATGTGGAAGCTATGAAGTCTATACCCTCAGAAAGGCTGATGATTGAAACAGGTGCCTACTTTTATTCAGTTTACATACAAAACTTTAATCTTCTTGAGCTAGCAAAATCACACCATATTTTGTGTTGGTATCCATCTTTATTTTTCATATAAGTTTCTGCTGGTTTCTTTCTTAATAGAAACAAAGTGATCACTTGAAGTAATCTGCTGTGTGTTGCAATTATTTCTATAATTTCAACACTATATAAGGACGCTAAATAAAGAAATTCGAGCCATTATCTTTGTCTACCAATAGATGGACCCATTTCCTCTAACTATACACCATAAGCCTAATGCACAAATCCCTGCATTTACCACTGGCTGAACCATGACTGCATTGCTATGTTGTGGTGTATGTGTATCTGATGACTATTGTGTGATGTTTAAAGGAAGAACTTGGTCTTGATGTAAGATCACATAGTCTTTAATGGAGAGTGTGATTATGACTGCGAAGTTCGAAGCAGTTGAGTGTGCAGTTAAAGATTTATGTTAAGAATTTTGGGACATGAAGCATAATGTCAAGAAAGATATCATCAATTAACACACAAAAATCAACAATATCTGTCTTACCCCACCATTTGAATGACTTGTGTCACATTACTAACATCACAATACCACAGCAGTCATATACCCCTTCTGTATTACAAGTATTTTCCTTTTCACAGATGCTCCATGGTGTGGTGTAAAAAACACACACGCAGGTGCAAAGCACATCAAAACTACATTTCCCACCAAGAAGAAATGGGAGGCCGGGCATTGCCTGAAGGACCGTAACGAACCATGCCATATAATGTAGGTCAAATGCCAATAAAAAAAAGACCTTGAGTGTTAGTACATAAAGTCTCAAAGATTGGCTTGAAATTGAGATACTAACCTTTTTGTTTTCAGTATTGAGCTATGGTAAAATGTGCACTAAATGCCATATTGTGACTCTTTTTCAGACAAGTACTGGAGATCATGGCTGCGGCAAGAAATGAGGACCCCTTAGAGCTGGCAAATACAGTTTACAACAACACGATGAAAGTTTTCTTTACAGGGAGCTAATGAAGTTCACAATAGCTCAGGTTAAAGTCACATAACTTTAGTTGACTTTGTCTTTCAGGACATTTTGGACAAGTGCTTTTAGCAAAAAAAAAAAAAAAAAAATATATGGTGCAATATTGAAGTATTTTATGAGAAACCCTGTGTCTTGTTGTTACTAAAATACAATGAAGTGGTAGCTATTTGTGGTTTAGAACAATAACGGCAGTAGTTTTGGTGGCACTGTCAGAAATATAAAGTGTCATCAAGCATGTAGACAAGGATGAAAGGCCTGTAAGCAGACTTCTAGAGTCCCAATTTCTGTGTCCGCTCCTGCATCACTGTACACTACGCCTCACATATCTGAAGAAATAAGCTAACCCTGCTGCGTTAGAGAAATCAAGCATTTGATCTGTTGTCAGACAATATGAAGAAAAACCTGCTGTTTTAGTATAGAGCATGCCATACTGCAGTGATGACACAGATGTTCACAAACACTATTATTTTAAACTGGCATTTACTTACCTGAAAGCAGAAATTAAACATAGACCTTAAATCAGGTATATATATAACACACCCATCATAACCACTATCCCACCATCAGTCATTGAATACAACTTACACCTTATTTGTCCGATGGTAAGGATTTATAGAGGCAAAGGGGGGCAACTACATGATTTCCTAATTCTGAAAAGGAATATTATTAAAAGCAGAGATCTTACAAGATAAACAATAAAGCAAAAATATCCTAGTCAATGACTGACAATAAAGAAAGTAGTCCACCACACTGCTTAAAATTCCCAATTTGTAAGTCATTCACAAGAAGCTTTATTTGCCTGACCAGTTGGTGGGATGTGCACACAGGTACTCCTTTGAACAGTGACTGACAATAACACATTCCGTAGTTTTACTGACCTCAAAGGACATCACAAATAAAACAGTTGTTATTCTTGTTTAGATCAGTGAGGGAATTTTCCACACACTCATCAAAGTCAAAAGTTTCTTTCTTTACATTTTTATCAAGTAAAATAGTGCAAGTATGAGCCTATGCAAAATGCAATAAAGGCACTAAAACATGTCTTTATTTTTGTATTCTTCTAACCCATCAGCAAAGTGCCTGTAAGGTGCATGCAGAGGGTGCATGTCAAAAAGTTGCTTGGCCACACCTTACGTCGGTACCGACGTTACGTAGAATTCAAAAGCTCTACTTACTTCCGCGTTCTTCGCATAGCAACAGGAGGAAAGCGAAGATGGCGGATCGCGGGGATCCGGTAATATAACGTGTCCGAAGTAGTAACAAGCGACTTTTTAGTACAAATTGAAGTGTTCAGAATATCCTTATCAGAGGACCCAGTTCCTCTGGGACAAAGGTTTGTGCCATGGCGTCAACTAACGTCCGAATCGGTCAACAGGCCTTGGCCGTACTGGATGTGGCACTCCGCGTTCCGTGCATCTTTATTATCGACGCCATTTTTAATTCTTACCATGATCCTGGGACTGGATGGGCCGGGACAGCTGGGAGGGTATTAATAAGAGTTTTTGGTAAGTCACCAGGGCATTACATTTTTGACATTGTAAGCGTGGGGCGTCAAATGAACTATCGGAACGTAGCTGCTAGTGGAAATCTCTCTATGCTTGGTGTTTGCTAGCGCTAGCTAAATAGCATTAGCCACCAGTCAGTCGCAACACCTGTCAAAATGAGCTTCGGCCTTCACTCCCTCCAAAGCCGATTTGCTGGCGATAACAACCTTGGCCCTTGTTTTCCGGGCCGCACAAAACCAGTTTTCCTGTTTGGCCGGGCAATGCTGTTTAAAGAAACTGTGATAGTCAGTGCACTATACGCGTAATACTTGTGGGAATGTTTTTCTAAGTATCTTCACTAAAAGTACAGTATACTGGTACTGTATACAGGTACTGACAAATCACCATTCATCCAGCCAAAGGTAACTTGCAGTCACTAAAATAGCCTACTGGACTATATGAATTTAAAACGGCTTCCCAAACTAAAAACAGTTGTTCAAACATTTTGCTTAGATTGCTTGCTTAATTTGCAAACCTTTTCAACCAACTCTTTTGTGGTAATTAGCCTAAGCAGTTTACATACACTTTACTGAGGTGATTTTAAAGGCCTCGTATAAAAAAAATGTATAGCAGGTAATCATAAAATAGTACAGAACATTTCTTCATCTTCAAGTCTTCATTTGCACAACACAATTTCTGTAAAGGTTTTCATGTGTCTTGCCTCTCGGAGTGTTTGAATGCAGCACTAGTTTTTGGCCACAAACCTACATGTAGAATCTTGAATCTTGAATCTTGAATGTAGGCCTATGCTTCTGGAAAGTTCTAATGTGCATGCTTACACAAAGTATGCAGTTTGTGTTTCTGTCACAGAGTACATAAATATATTGACATACATGTGTTGGGGGAGAGAGAGAGTCTGTATAACTAAAGGAAGTGAGCTGCCCCTTTTTCTAGCCATGAATCTAAATCTGATCTTCTCTTCTAGGTATTTTGGTGTCAAGTGTGGTGCTCGTCCTCTCTCAGAAGGCCCTCTTCAAGTTCTACACACTGTTCTTCGCCGTGACTCTTGGTGCAGTGGCTGTCCTGATCAACTACTACGCCACATCACACATAGACTTCTACAGTGCCTACTACAAGGCGGCGCTGGGCTTCAGGCTGCTCCCACGCAATGGCCCCACGCTCTGGCTGGGCATGGCAGTGGTGCAGCTGCTCTTTGGCCTGGGCTACGTGGTGCTGCTCAACATCCAGTCCATGTTTGCGGCACTGGTCTTCCTGGACATCATGATCCCGCTATGGGGGCTCATCATCGAGCTGCCCGTGGACGTGCGGCAGCTGGTGGCCGTGGCGTCTGGCTTGGCCCTGGCCCTGAACACGGCGGCCTGTTTGCTGCTCAAGCTCAAGTGGTTCTACTACTCATGCCGCTATGTCTACCTGCTGCTGCGGCACATGTACCGCATCTACGGCGTGCAGCTGCTGCTAGAGGACACGTGGAAGCGCATCCGCTTCCCCGACGTGCTGCGGGTCTTCTGGCTGACGCGGATGACCGCGCAGGCCGTCATCCTGGTGTACGTGGTGAAGGTGGTGCGGCACGAGAGCGGCCAGCAGGTGGCGCTGACGTGGGACGTGTGCTGGGACCTGTTCAGCAACCTGATCATCAGCGGCTGCGACTCCACGCTCACCGTGCTGGGCATGAGCGCCGTCATCTCCTCGGTGGCGCACTACCTGGGCCTGAGCATCCTGGCCTTCATCGGCTCCACCGAGGAGGAGGACAAGCGCCTGGGCTTCGTGGCGCCTGTGCTCTTCTTCATCCTGGCGCTGCAGACGGGTCTGAGCGGCCTGGACCCCGAGGAGCGCCTGGTGCGCCTCAGCCGCAACATGTGCCTGCTGCTGACCGCCATCCTGCACTTCATCCACGGCATGACGGACCCCGTGCTCATGTCGCTCAGCGCCTCGCACGTGCTGTCTGTGCGGCGCCACCTGCCCGTGCTGCTGGTGTCTCTGGCTCTCTTCGTGCTGCCCGTGGCTCTCAGCTACGCCCTGTGGCACCACTACGCCCTCAACACGTGGCTGTTTGCCGTGACGGCCTTCTGCGTGGAGTTGTGCCTAAAGGTGGTGGTGTCTCTGACTGTTTATGCGCTCTTCATGATTGACGGCTACCACAACGTGCTGTGGGAGCGTCTGGACGACTATGTCTACTACGTGCGCTCCACGGGCAACGTCATCGAGTTCGTCTTCGGCGTCATCATGTTTGGCAATGGCGCCTACACCATGATGTTTGAGTCGGGCAGCAAGATACGGGCTTGCATGATGTGCCTGCACGCCTACTTCAACATCTACCTGCAGGCCAAGAACGGCTGGAAGACCTTCATCAACCGCCGCACGGCCGTCAAGAAGATCAACTCGCTGCCCGAGGTCAAGGGCGAGCAGCTGCGCGACATCGAGGACGTCTGTGCCATCTGCTACCAGGAGTTCGCCACCTCTGCACGCATCACGCCATGTCACCACTACTTCCACGCACTCTGCCTGCGCAAGTGGCTCTACATCCAGGACACCTGCCCCATGTGCCACCAGAAGGTGTACATCGAGGAAGAGCCACGCGACAGGGCAGCCTTTTCCAACAACAACGGCTACGCCGCGCCCGGGGACGACCCGGATGAGTTCGCCGACGGCCCGGGGAGGGCAGACGGGGTGGCTGGTGCTGGTGCAGCAGCGGCGGGAGGAGGAGGCGCTGCTGAGCCCGATAACGAGCTGCTGGAGGACAACGACAGTATAGAATACGATGAGGACGAGTGGGGCACACTAAACGGTGGCACGCCCATAGAGGAGGACTACATTAACGACGACACAGATTCGAATGGCGACTGATTTAATTAGTGAAAAAGTAGGAGCTATGAAAAAATATATTTTAAAAAATATATATATTATTTAAGTTATACCATCTTAATTTTGTCAACATCAGGGAAGTCACTTCTTTGTCTCCTTTTAGGTTTTTTTTTTTGTGTGTGTGTGTTCGTTTCTCAAAGGGCTTGTGGAGGTTTAAATGTAAAGGTGCGAGTGCCTATGCCAGGGTTGGGTGGAGGCTTTGGGGGGATTCAGTGAGAGACGCACATTCCTTTTCTACTTCTTCTTCCTGCTCCTCCTCTTGGGGACACCGTGGTGTGTGTGTGTGTGTGTGTGTGTGTGTGTGTGTGTGTGTGTGTGTGTGTGTGTGTGTGTGTGTGTGTGTGTGTGTGTGTGTGTGTGTGTGTGTGTGTGTGTGTGTGTGTGTGTGTGTGTGTGTGTGTGTGTGTGTGTGTGTGTGTGTGTGCACTTTGAGTTGGACAACTCAAAGGGAAGGTGGGGGAGCAACAAGCAGAACAAGAGGTCTGATTTAACGTGACATGCTACTGTAATCACTGATATACCTCTGTACCATTTCTACTGGTCTCTTGTGTGACCTTGCTTAAAATTTGTGTACGTTGTTGTACATGTAATTAAAAATGCTCCTTCCCTTAGAAAAGAGGAGGCTGTATTACAATGGGTTTTTTTTAAAGCCACTGGACATTAGATGTTGGCAGAAACGAAATAACAAAACCCTTCACTACATTGTTTTTGCTCAGGCCATATCTGACCTATCAATCAGCATTTCAACTGGACAGTTCCATTAGTTAGACAGTACATTGAGGGCAACCACTGCTTATGGTATTTTCTTTCATTTGCAAATGCTCCTTTTTGTTTTTCCCATTTATTTGGCACATTGGCTTGCAGACGGAGCGGTAAGAGAGGAAGATGCTATTTTAAAAGAATTAATGCAACAGGCAAAGCAACTGTATTAAAAAAACGAGTGCTGATTTAGGGTATTCTAATCAGGAAGTGAAAATAATTTGATTTATTCTGTGGAATAGTGGTTTTCACTTTCTGTCGATGAAGGAATTTTTTGATTCATCTTTTTTGTTGCTTCTGAAAAGGTGCAAATTTTAATTTTGCATTTTGGCTTAAAGGTAATGTAAATAAAAAGAATCTTTAATAGTGACTTGATGGTGTTTTTGGAGTTGAGTTCAGAGGTGCAATATTTGGTTTTGTTGTGGAAAAATTAAAATGGTTTGGTTGTGTCTTTCATTGCTATAATCCTTATGGTTTCATGAAAACTGTTCTTCAATAATCATATAAGCACTCAAGTAGTTTAAAATATGTTGTGACTATAATCACTAATGCAAAGGGGTCTCCTTACCTAAAAGAAAAATACTTAAGTACATTCTTGCATTGCATTGTGCATTGTTGCAGATGCAGATATTTTCATCATTATACCTTTGTTCATAAGGTAATCAGATTTGGATATTTCTTAAAAACTACATGTTGCACCTTTAATTCCAGACTGTTAAGATTCAGATAGGTGAATCTATTGTTGCAATTCTCTAATTGCTTTTAACCAAGGCCATTCGAAGTTTGAAAGTAAGGCTTCTTGCTGTGGCAAAATGTACAGTAGGTGTGAAAGGTCATCCTGGACAAGGTGCAGTTGTAGTTAAACGCCACTAGATGGCACCATGCCTCTGAAGAGTACAAAACACTTGGATCTCGAACCTTCAGAAATGATTCCCTGTGTGAAGAAAGGGCTTTCGCAACATTGTCATGTCAGGGATAAATTATGCCTTGTCACTGCTTAATGATTTAGTCTTGAAATGGTATGTTAGGTGTATAGGGGTATATTAAAAAATCAGCTCGTCATGTTCAGAGGCTGTAGGAATACATCTCCTATGATGCATTTCAAGGCATAGGTTAGTGATATTAACCTTCGTGAACAATCAAACCAACATGGACTGGTAATTGCCTCTATCAAAATATTGTGATGGTTAAATTCATAGGTTTAATCACTTTTCTATGAGGCCGGATCAATTGAGTGATACGGGGAAAGTGTTTGGGGGAAAAAAAGAACAAAAGCCAAGAATGCGGGTGGAACTACAGGGAGTGTACGAGGGGATGTTTCCACTTGACTCATCACATGTGGTTGCTAGTAACGTTACTCCTCGAAGGACGGAGTGAGTCCACTTGGGCACCAGCTCGCTAGCACAAGGAGACTGCTGCATTCCCTGGCTTTCACACCACCCATTTTATGCAAACAAACTATGGATTGTTCAACGTAACAGCAACTACTTGGTAAGGCATAATGTAAAGGCAGTTATTCACTAAATGGCATGGTATGGTTAGTAAACTGGAGCCGTTATCACGAGTTGTGGACTGTGTTGGCCAACGATATGTTATTCTACAGTCTTAGCGAGTCCACTTGTTGTCGTTTAACATAGTTAACCATATATCATTGAAACCTGCGCAGTGTTCTTTAACTTAGATCATTACTTAAAAAGCGACTAAGATTATTTAACCTTTGCTAGCTAACATCCAAGCTGTCATATGACAGGGAACAATATTTATGCAGACTAGAAAGTTATGTCGACTGTCAAAAGTCACTCGTTAACACAGCTAAGTTAGCAGCTAGCTAACTAACACTTTGGACGAACTGTCCTACTACGTACAGGCATTTGGGTAGATCAGACTTGATTCTGAAGAATTGTACATCTCTCTTTAGAGTGGTTTTAAAATCATACATGTAATACTGCTAGGTGTGTTGAATTTTGGTAATCTTTCACTTGTAGCTCATAAGTTAAGTAGCTAAGTCATAAGATACGGCTAATGTTTTCTGACACCTGTCAGTTCGAGTGAATGTCGCAGACTATTGAGATCAACCATGGTAATAGTCATGCTACTAATTAGGGTTTTCTAATGTTGTCACTTTTCCATATGCTTACATTTTCTAGAACATCATACCAAAATGATGAAGCTGTGTCTTCAAAGGGCTCTCCCGAGCTCTTTTTTATTAAGAGCTAAAGTCGCATCAGAATTCGCCAAGCCATCCTTCTTGGCATCGCACGCTCAAAGGTGTTATCTTGGAACACACTCAAGTAAGGAGAAGCTCGAGCCCCTCAACTCAGCCAAAGGAGCGAGAGATTTCATTTACAGTCTTCACCCAAAGGAGCGAACATGCTTACTGCAGGAGCTACAGAATTTTGAATCCATAGCTATCGCCCAAGGTAAGAAAATATGGCGAAGCGAAACCATAACCGAATACTAATGAATAAAGTATTTGTGTTACGAAGTGAGAAGGTAGCTATTACAAGTTTACACTGCACAGGCGTTGGCTGTATGGATCACGCTGTCCCTCCTGCCTGTGGCACAGGACATTCCTTGTTCTGTGTACTTTACTTTCAAAAGAATGCAAGCAATTTTTTTTTCTTCTGTCAGATGTCAAAGGGTTGCTGAAGCTATATGGCTTCAGTGCCACACCTGTCTCTGAAACTGCAATTATTATTGGTGAGCAGCTCCCTGACTGTGGGTAGGTCTGTAGTAAGGTGTGGTCCACCCGCTGTGTGGGTGTGTACCAATAATTTAAGATCATGTTAAAAAAGGGTGGTCTGGGCAACCTTAGTGTTTGTCGATTTCCTCTTTGTTCACAGTAGTTTCCCTACAGACTACGTTTTAGGTGCATCTCATGATCATGCATCACAAGGTCTCTGTGCCCTGCAGCCAACAGAAACTTGTGAGAGTGTGGTGAGCTATGAATCATGATCATCCTCCTCAGATTTAAAAGGCCTTTCTGTAGTTCTAACGGTGTTAAAGTCGATTCTACCATCCTAGGCATGTCTATGATGGCGTCTCTACTAAAGATAACAGAGATCAACATAAAAGCTGCAACATCAAAGGAAAAACTTCCATCCCATTTCATGCATTATTGAGTTCGCACTTTGTTGCAGAAACCCTGAGTTGGTGTTTTATAGTTTTTTTAATGTGGGAGCTTGTATGCAGGCATTTTGTTTCTTGTTTCTTTGGAACACCGTAACTTTGTTGTTGGCTGTAACATATGACTTTATAGCAAGGGAGACTGAATTTTTAACAGTAATTACTACACAGAGAGAGGTCATGATTTGTATACTGTTATTACATATTTATGGCATTGTTAATCAATGACAGTTTAATGTTATCATGGTTTGGTGCAAAAGAAATGGCATTGCCCTTTCTGCACATAGTGCAACAGTTGTAGGATGTACACTGGTAAATGTTGCAGTGAATAACAATCTAAACTAACATTTGCTTTTACATTATATTTTTTTAATGTAATAAGTGATTGGCTGATTATTGCTCATAGAATAGCCTGCAGCTGTAATATTTGCCATGGCTTCTTAGCTGGAGGACATGCTGCTGGGGAAATGGGCCACCAATTGTCACCGTCACTGTCACTGGCCCAATTCTGTCTCCTAGCCCAAGGCCTCCCCATCAGTCATTTTCCCCCGAGGGCCCTCCGAGACTCAGCACTAGTCTCCGGGTCACTGCCTGGGCTGATCTACCGTTCCTCGTCTCTCGTCCCTCGTCTCGTGCCCACCACCATGAAAGCCGACACAGGTTTTTGCTCACGGCACTGAGGTAGTAGCCCCCTGAGGCGTCCCCAGACAGGGTTAACTTATCGGCGGCTAGACTACCGCTCCGTCCTCACGTCTCTGCTAGACGGAGGAATAGGACAGTCTGTTCCCCTGTCGTCCACTCGCAGATAGTGCTCCAAATTGAATTGGAAAGTGTGCTTTCTTTAGTTCTCGTCACCCTTTTGGAACAAAGAGTCGTGGAGCATAATTTAGGTATATGCACTTCTGACGTGTTGTCAGTGTCTGTGACGTTATCTGGCCCGAGCTGCATTGGCTCTGGGACTGATCCAGGAACAGTCCCAGAGCTGAGAGACAGCAAATGTGGTGGTTGCTGAGAGGCAATCTCCATTTTTCCCCCTCGGGGGACTGTTAGCTGAAGGCTGGCTGGCTCAGTGCAGTCAAGCAAGAGCAACCTTTGACCTTCCCCATCTACATATCTGTTCTTAAAAGCAGCCATAATTAACAGCCAGACCTTGGTTGGAAGTAACTTTTGACTGTCCTTGTTTCATAACGCTTCTCAAAGTTCCTGCTGAATACTGAAATGGGGAAAAGGAATAAATTGGCCTAGTTACTGGTGTGGAAACGGCTCTCATTTACGCTCGAAAATTATTCAAGGACCCAGACTGGTTCACTTCTATTATATTGCACCCAAACAAAACACACTGAGATCCTGTAATTGTGTGTCTGCTTCATGAAAACAGACAAACATTGTAAAAAAAATAAACAGTCTCTCTGTGACCTTCACCCATTGGACTCACAATCTATTTAAACATTTAAACTCTTTAGTTTGGCACTTGTTGTAACTGTAGAAGTAGTCATTAAATGTGCTTCCACTTGGCACATTTATAAGGCAAGTTTATAATAACATTGTCTTAAATTTGGCAGCTTTCTGCTATTCCACTGTTTAAAAAAGACTTCCCCAAAGACCTTCCCATTGCATTTAGACTTAAATTGTTGCGTAGAGCATGATGGATTCTTGTGTTTGAATATAGCAGACAGTTTCATTTCTTGAGGTTGAAATGCCTCCAAATGTCAATTTCTGCAGCATAAGTAATTGATGTTTGTGTGTGATGCATAATGAAGCATAATGTTCCCCTCGCCCAACCTCCCAAGGCTTATTATTAGCCACTTATGACACAAGGTGAAGACCCTGTTTCTGGACCCTGAGTCCACAGACTGCTTACACAGTATGAGATGGTATGTAAACACTAACACAGTTTCACAGGCTACACATCAGTTAACCTCATTTTGTATTACATGGCCGTGGTGTCAGAGAACTTGCATAAACACACACACGCACACACACAGAAACACACAGGATGGTATCACTTCTGTGTTTTCCATTCACAGAACAGTGTTGTATTCATTGTGAGTGTTCTGGTTTTGGTGAAGCAGTGACTGAGTCTTATTCTAAGACATTAATCAGGATTGGCCCTGAGACCTTTCAAGCCCTTGAGTGGTCTGGCTCTGCCAGCGTTGCTGTGGTGACTCGGCCATCATTGTCACTTGACCTGACCCTGGAGAGAGGGACTGAAGTGATTCTCTGTTCTGTCCTCTGCCAGCAGGCATTCACACTTTGTGTGTGTGTGTGTGTGTGTGTGTGTGTGTGTGTGTGTGTGATGTCTGTGTGCGTGCCTGCATGCCCACATGTGCGTGCATGCACAAGTGTCGTTGAAGGAGAATGTGTGTGTGTGTGTGCACGTAATTGTGTGTGTTAAAAAGAGAATGTGAGTGTGTGTGTCTGTGCCATAATCATTGCTTGTATCTATCACAGGACCTGGCACGTTCTTTGAGTGCTTGTGGGTGAAAAGTGTGTGAAGTAACCAAGGAGACGACATGTGTCAGCCATTATCAGCGTGCCCTCTTACCACACCTTTTGGCTTTGTGTGTGGGCATGATAACATGGTAGTGTGTGTGTGTGTGTGTGTGTGTGTGTGTGTGTGTGTGTCATAACATGATAACATGTTGCTGTCTGTATATGTGTAATTGCATGTTGTAAGACTGAGTGTGTGCACATGTGTGTGGTCATGCATGCTTATCTGTGTGCATGCTTGCATGTGTGTTTCTGCTTTTATTTCTCGTGTGCATGCTGTATGTCCATACATACATTTCTGCATGCGGTGTGTGTGTGTGTGTGTGCATGTGCGTGAGCGAGTACATGTGTTGCTTGCTATATGCATGCTTGCATACATTTCTGTGTGTGTGTTTGCATGCGCGTGTGTGTTTGCATGCGCGTGTGTGTATGTATGTGT
Organism: Setipinna tenuifilis; assembly: GCA_030347295.1. NCBI lineage: Eukaryota > Metazoa > Chordata > Actinopteri > Clupeiformes > Engraulidae > Setipinna > Setipinna tenuifilis. The sequence goes on from CM059283.1 coordinate 15,355,208, forward strand.
GTGTGTGTGTGTGTGTGTGTGTGCGTGTGCATGTGCATGTGCATGTGTTGCTTGTATATGCATGTGCTTGCATACATTTCTGCGTGTGTGTGTGGGTGCGTGTGTGTGTGTGTGGGTGTGCGCATGCATGCGCACGTGTGTGTGTGCTTGCGTGTGTGCTTGCGGACATGCGTGTGTGTGTGTGTGTGTGTGTGCGCTTGCTTGCTTGTGTGTGTGTGTGTTTATGTTTACAGCAGGCTGTCAGCTACTCTCCTCAGCGAGGGTTGTGGGTGACCTTACCGGCCTGTCAGCATCCCAGGGCATTAGAGCACATTAGCAGACATCCTCCCTGCCATGGGACATTACTGATTTATTCCTGTCTCCCGCTCCACATCATCTGCCAAATGTGTTGTAATGGTACATGGATCCAGGCTGCTGGGCTGATTGGTAGCGGCTGCCTCAGTCTCAGTCTCAGGAGGAGGAGAAGGAGGAGAGGTCATTACACAGAGAGACGTATTGGGTGCCCGCTCACTGCATTCCACAACACCTCCACCCATTGTCCTCCTTGCCTCATTTGCTCTGCCTCTTTCTGTCTGGCTCTCTTCTAGTCTGTCTATGCCTCTCTATCCCTTTCTTTCTCTTTCTGTCTGTCTCTCTTCTAGTCTGTCTATCTATCCCTCCCTGTCCCTGTGTCTTTTTCCCCCCTCTCTCTCTCTCTCTCTCTCCCTCCCTCCCTCCCTCCCTCCCTCCCTCCCTCCCTCCCTATCTGTTGGTCTGTCTGTTTCTGCATACGTTTCTTTCTATTTCACTGTATTTTACTCTCTTTTTTTTATTGTTTTTTTTTCATGTCCTTTTCTGACTTTTTTGGCCTCATTCTGTATTCTTCTTCCACTCCTCTCCTGCACCCCCACCCCACCCCCCATACCCCATTAAATTATCCACCCCCCCACCCATCCTCTCCTGCACCATTTATCTTCCGGATGGTTCCAGCCCCTAAGAACCCCAGACTGCGCTCTGCTCTCCTCATCAGCAGGGCAGCTCCAGAGAGTGCGGGTAGGGCTCTCTCTCTCGGCCAACCCCGGCTGCCTGAGTGTGCCAAGCCAAGCCAAGCCCCATAGAGTTGAGCTGTGCTGTGCTGTGCTGAGCTGAGCTGATTTGACTGGAGCTGAGGTGGGGCTGAGTCTGGCTGACATGCACTGGCTGCCCTCACTGTCTTTGTGCTCACACCTACACTGTCTGTCCTCTCCTGTCTGTCAGCACACACACACATGCATACACACACGCATACACACACACACACACACAAACACACACACAAACACACACACACACACTGTTACGCACCTCACAACCATGCTGGATGCTATCAGTATGACATGCCATAGCTCCCCTGCCCACCCACCCAGCCCCTCCTTTCTGCTGTCTGGTCGTCAGGGTATGTTTGCCTTGGTGGGGAGGTGTTGCTGGAGATTAGTCTCCCACATGCCCAGTCTTGTACTCCACGCTATGTCTGTGAGTAGCATCTCAGTGCTACTGACTAAACCAAACCTGCTGCAGCAGCTTGGCTTGATTTTCACTTGGGTCTCTTGGGGGATGTGTTCCTGCTGCCCTGATGAAGGCACTGCTGCCAAAGACGACACTCCTATTTGGGTACAATCAATGTCCTGAGTGCTTAGGAAGCTGTAGGCCACCGTCCCCTAGAGAAATGGTATTACTACAGTAGTATGACCTTTTGGCAAATGCATCTTAGCTGAAAACGTTGAGTCACTACTACAACAAATTGCACTGAGAAACATCTGAAGAACCAGTTGGCTACTGGAAATGTGTGTGGAGGCGAATGTATATCTGTTTAAAACTTACAGAAATTAAAAATGCATCTTAGCATTACAGAAAAGTTAAAACAATAGTTTTGTAAGGAAATACACCACAAACTTTGTGTTACAGACAGTCAACAACATTTCTGAAACAAGTTCGGTTTCGCTGATATCCAGTGTGAGGGAGCCAGAGCGGGAAGGGGGAGGAGGAGGAGGGAATATGCTACATCAAAGATGGCCGCCTCAAGAGGCCTCCTCTCAGAGATTCTCAGATTCCCCACCAATTTAATTGGGAGCAGCTCCCTCCTTATGCCATCGCATTCAAACAAGCCAAGAAGAGCTAATTTGCTCTCCGAGGATAACGAGGAGGCTTTTAAGAACATGAAGCCGTGCGGGTTATATATTTATTTTATTGTCTTTCCTACTGAGTGCATTCAGCCGTCCTGTGATGTGTTTCTTCGGTGGTTGCGTACAGACAGCAGGCAGATGGTGACTGTTTCCCTACTGCACATGAAAGGCTCTCATTCTCATTATTCTCTTCGTCCCCAAACTCCCCATAGCACTGGAACACTATAAAGGGAAACACAAATAAGCCTGTGTCATTTTCTCTCTCTGCAAAAGCCCTTGGTTGGCTTCCCCGTGTACAGACAAAATACACACACACATACACATACACATGCACGCACACACACACATGCGCGCACACACACACACACACCCACAGTAATTAGGGGATATAATTTGCCCTGCAGTGCCATAGTCACCGTCTAAAATTGAATAAGGTGTTGGTAATGAAGTTGACTCCAGGCGCGAGGAGCACAGCTGGCCCGCGCAGGCGTGTGATTGGCTGCAAAGTGAAGTGTTTGGCACTCTGGATTGGTCCATGCCTCCAGAGACTCTGATTGGGTGAAGAGATGGACGACCAGTAGTTCAACTCCCTGATGGAAGCCTGTTGTATAAGTGTGTCAGTAATTGTTTTTAAATGGCTGTAATAACCATGTAATATTATTAAATTGTAATTATTAGTAATATTGAGTACCATGAAACTCATTTCAAAGTGCAGGTAGTGCTCCTACCTTAACCATTTTAATAGATCTTCCTCTAGATTTACCTCTAACAGAAAAGGAAGCTGTGAAATTCAGTAGCATCAGTGCTGGGGCTTTTTTATATTTTTCATCTGCATTCCAGCTGAGCTTGTCTGCATGTCACCACTACATCTCATTACGTTTGGCATAAGTCTTCACTGTGCTTCAGCATACACACCTGTGATACCAAGATGTTGTGAGTACTGTAAACCAAAAAAAAAGAGTGTCCGCTACAGCTGGTCATCAAAATCAAGCAGAAGAGCTGAGTATGTGATGTGTTTATTTTTGGCATGGCATCATCCCACGAATCATCAGAAAAGAAACTGGCAGCGCTGCTACTGAAATCATCATTTTTCTCCTCCCAAAGATGTCTCCTGCTGGAGGCTTTAGGAGTGCAAAAATCCTTTTAAATGTCCAAGCCAAAGCACTCTGCCACCCTTGGCTGTCCTTAGAAGAGCCAGAGAAAACCACTGACCCAGAGACCAAACCACTGACCCTGAAATTCAACAGGTCACAACAGCACGTGACCTCGACGTCCCTGTGTGCTCTTTGCTGGGCCCCTTTAAGGTCCCAGAAGCACGCTACTGGATAGCCGACAATGCCAAGAACGCCTTGGCTCCCGGTCTATAAATACCATCCACCCATAAATCGGAACTGTCAAGACAACGCTTGAAAGAGTCCTTGACCTTGTTTTTGTGTGGCACTGTCACATCTCAGTCGCCTACACTGGCAGTGATCTTGACGGGCTGTTTGTGTTTGTTTGTATTTATGTGTATTTGTTTGTTTGTTCAGTCAGCCGTTCATCACGAGCGCAGACGTCTGTCTGGCACGATGCCCAGTAATGTGCGTCTCCCTGAAGCTCTGAGTCACACTCATACATAAACACACACACACACACACAAACACTCCGCCCCGTCCCGCCCCCGCCAGACGGTTAACCACAATCGTGCTGAGCAGGCCCACGGAGTCGCCACTCCTTTAAAGCGGGCCGTGGCGGAGGATGAAAAGTCGGGTAGAAGCCATTCAGGGACTCTGGACAGGGAACAAACAACAGCTGCACTGGAAGTTAACACACTCTCTCTCTCGCTCCCTCTCTCCCTCTCTCCCTCTCTCTCTCTCTCTCTCTCTCTCTCTCTCTCTCTTTCTCTCTCTCTCTCTCTCTCTCTCTGCCTCTCTCTCTCTCTCTAGTTGACTCTTAAAGCAGCACCCGGGGAGTTGGGGACTGGAGATATGCACAGTGGGGGCCAGAAGAAGTGCAAACAGATGGTTCTCCTTTGCCACTGTGACCTAGGCCAGAAAGAGTGAGAGAGAGAGCTACCTAGACATGGACGGCTAGTGTGAGGGAGAGGAAGAGCGGGAGGGAGCTAAGAAAAGAGGGAGAGAGAGTGAGCTAGTGTGAGAGGTGAAGAGAGAGAGAGAGAGCTGGCAAAAAGGGAGACCTAGTGGGAGAGAGAGAGCAATTGAAAGAGGGAGAGCTAGTGAGTGTGAGAGAGCGAGCACATGACAGAGGCCCTGTAAGAGAAAGAGAGAGGAAGAGCTTGTGAAAGAGAGGAATAGACAGCGAGGGGGAGAGGGCAAGTGAAAGAGGGAGCACTAGTGTGTGAGAGATGGAGATCTAGCAAAAGAGACAGCACTAGTAAGTGAAAAAGAGAGGGAGCGCTAGTGTGACAGAGAGAGAGAGGGAGAGCTTGTGAAAGAGACAGGGATGGACAGGGAAAGAGAGGCAGCGAGACAGAGGCTGCCCATGCATGTGTGCCAGGGGTAGCGGCAGCAGCAGCACAGAGCCCAGGGGCAGGCCAAGGAGAGCCACTGGGAAGGCTGGCCCAGCTGTTGGGTGGGGAAAATAGAAAGGTCCCGCATGTACACATGCCAGCGTTCAGCCCCGGGGCCCTCTTAGGCCATATGGCCAGCAGGGTTAGGAGGGAAGTGTGTATTTAGAGAGCGGCACAAAGCAGGGATGGATGCAATGCAACCTGCCGTGCACCTGTGTGTTTGTGTGTTTTTCCTGTCACGGTTTGTCAACTGTTGTTGGCTATTAAAGTAAAATTCTTTTGTGCACACATGACAACCCATAACTTGGTCCTGTGGTGGTTGCTTGTGTGTGCATATGTGTGTGTGTGTGTGTGTGCACATAATCTTGACTACTGGTTTGTCATTTCTGACTCCTTCCGGGTTTTGCAAAATTTGCCACAAAAAATTGTTTCGACATGAAAGCTAACTGCTTTGCTTTTGCTGCAGAATCTGAACCCATTATACAGCACGATAGGGTGACTAACGTCCTCTCTCTGTTCTGTTTTTTTTTGCAGAAAAACTGGAAGCATTACCACCAAGCTCTGATCAGCTTAGATATTGTAAGAAAGCACTCACACATTCACCCAACATATACTTAAAATCCTTTCTAGCCTGTGTTATGTGGCCGTGCAGCCTCACAAGATGACATTTTATTACACATTTGTATTCAAATGGTGTAATACAAAAATTATACATTTTTTTATTTTTCAAGCTGTGTCCTTGTTTATGGTAATTCAGTGCCCTACTTGTTCAGATTGTTTTTAGTCAGTGCTGACCTATCTTATGTTGGTTATGTTGGTGTCTTAGTGCCAGACAGAACTGTCAAAGAAAAAGACATGTATTCACCCATTTGTATGCAAACACCGTTACGATATCCACTGTGATTTATCGCTCAGCCATTGTGGGTGTGTGATGAAATTCATGTCCTTGTTTATGGTAGTTCAGTGCTCTTCTTGTGTCCTAGTCTAGTGTATCTGCTCTAAAAATTGCACATGCTCCGTGTAGCACCACAGGGAGCAGATTGCCAGAACATTCTTGGCAAGCCATCACATAGCTGAGCCTGGCAATGTAGTTCTGTCTGTTTGGTCTCTTAAAATGTGGATGTTCCTGAATTTCCTCCTGCCTACAGGAGTGATTCATAGTCATAGTCACAGCCAGAGTCGTCTCATTTGTCGGTATTCTTTTTCGCAAGCACTCCAGCGTTCTCTAACCACCATAGGAGAGCGTTAAAAGGCCACTTTATACCAGTTTGTTTGCACATTGATTAGATATTCAACTGCATCGGAAACCTGTAGAGGTATTGTCTACCCTAAAAGAAGAAAGGGGGTGGGCAAATGAGCATCAAAAAATCTTTCAGGGTGTTTTCACACTTGGTCCTTTTCAGCCTTTAAAGCGAACCTCAGATCACTAGCTGAGCATTTGTGGCCCAAATGTAAACACACTAAGCACACCCAGGCCTCTTTAAAGCGATCCAAACTGAGAGTACCTAGGGAGGAGGTCTAGGTACGGTTCGCTAAAAGGTCCACGGTATGGTTCACCTAACCTGCACAGTATGAACACGAAGCAACCTGGGTTCACTTAGCCTTTTGGCAATGTTTTATAACCTTCTACCTGTATTACAGCTGACCATGATTTCTTTAAATAACCGTTGTTCCTGGGACAACACCACCAAGTTGTTCCAGATGCAACAACTCTTTTAACCGTTTGCTGTTTGTGTGATGCACTGAGAAGCTATAGTGTGTACAGAAAGAGAAATGAGGGTCCATCAGAGCTTAAGTGGACCAAAAAGAAGACTCGGGCTTCTTTCACAATGTGAACACAAACAGAACTAAGTTTGTTTTCTTTTGGTCCACTTTTAGGGGACGGAGTTTGGTTCGTTTAAAGGGAACCATATGTGAAAACACCCTAAGAGAGTAATGCTAACAGCAAACATTAAGAAGATGTCCTGGTGGTTGGAATTTTGATAATGAGTTGTCTCCCTGAATACCACCTTTTAATATCTGTTATTTTTATATTTTTTTATTTTTTGAGCGTGCAGTGTTTTTACTGCTGTATTTTCTCTTCTAAATTCTGTACTAAAGTCAAAGTTCAACTTCTGTTGAAATGTACTCTGTGGCAAAACCTATTGTTCAGCAGATGCATTTTCAATTATTTTCTGCCTTAATATGTCTGGGGGTTTCTTAATCCTAGTTTGTTTGTTGGTTTGTTTATGTATTTATGTATTTATGTATTTATTTATTTATTTTGCTCTGCAGTGCTCCTCCACAATGCCATTCCCTTCATCGGGTTCGGTTTCCTGGACAACGCTATCATGATTGCAGCAGTAAGTGGTATGGCTCTCTCCGGCCACTCCTGTCCTTCATAGACCCATCATCTACCCCAGCGCTCGCTGAGACGGGTTTCACAGACTGAGCCCTCTGAAGAAAATGAGATAACATAAAAGCTTTCTCGCATATAGACTAATAATAGTGCTTCTTTAATAGACATGTTGTATTAACCCTGACTTTGCCCTCCGTGTTCACCTGGTAACCAAATTTGTACAGTTTGCTTGTAGAAGGCCAGGAAGGCTTAATCGATTTTAATTAACTAATCCATTTACAGGGAACCCAAATTGAATTGTCCATTGGAGTGATCTTTGGGATATCCACCATGGCAGGTATGTAGATTAACGTCTTTCCTGCAGCACCCCAACCCCACCCACCCCCCTTTTGTTTGTCACATTCTGCATATACCATCCTTACTCCAATCCTCACAAAGACACACACACACACACACACACACACTCTCTCTCTATCTCTGTCTGTCTCTTTCTCTCCCTCTCTCTGTCTCTCTCTATCTCTCTTTCTCTCTCTCTCACACACACACACACACACACCTACACACCTTCTGTGAAGTGATGAAAAGAGTGTGGAAGTGCTGAATAGCTGAATCCTGTGAGAGATCTCTGCTGGCTCTGCCATAATGATGCCACGCACCACTGTTTTCCTCCAGACCAGGAGCTCCGATTGTTCTTTTTTTTTTAATACCAGCCAACAACACACACACACATGCACACACATACTCCCCCAACAAACGCACACAAAAACACATGCACACATACACACACAGAAACACATGCACCAACCACCATCCACCAACACACACGCATGTGCACACATACTGCCCCAACAGACGCACACAGAAAACACATGCACACACACACACACACACACACACAGAAACACATGTAACAACCACCATCCACCAACACACACACACACACTCACACACTCACACACACAGAAACACATGCCCCAACCACCATCCACACACACACACACACACACACACACACACACACTCGCACTTCTAAATTGCTCGGTTTTACAGTGACTGCAGATGGCATTGCGGTGCTCTCCATCGCCTACTGTGGGCTGTGATGGCTCGCAAAAACGACTTCACCCGCCACGACTCCAAGAGCAATTGGATGCCTGAGAAACACTCACGCCATCTGCCAAGTGTTTGATTCTGATTGTACTGGAGCCTGTTTTTTTTTTAGACCTAGCCATCACGTTAAAGTTCAAAACTGTCAACCCAGATTAATGGTTGCAAAACATTTTGAGGTCCCCCCCACACACACAAAAAAAAATCGCCATCTATTCCTTTTTTGTGTTATGTAGAAGTGATGGATGTGAGCCAGTCTGCTTCCTTTTTTCTCCTCATTATCAGCCCAGAAACAGCTTAGCACACAATGAGATGGCTGCCGCCGGGCAGCCGCCAAGTTCTAAATGAATTCCGTATGAAATGATTGGCCGTGGCAGGGGAGAACTCTATTACCGGGGAGGTGACGGCCCCATCTGGCCTCGGTGACTTATTTTCATTTTTTAACCGTGGGGACTTCTCGGCAATCCGAAAGCAATTCTGTTTCCCTGACTGACTGACTGACTGACTGACTTGAAAGTTCCTCAACCTGCCACAGCAGGGCCAGAATAAATATTTGTCTGGCTGTTGGTTTGTTTGTTTGTTTCTTTCTTTCTTTCTTTCTTAGTTTTGTGTTAGTTTTTTGCTAATGTTTTTATCTCAGAAAGACACAGAGGTAGACCTGCTAAGACCAGCACAGCTTTTGTCCCACTGACATAGCATCGCACAGAGATGACCACACTGACAAAACTGTGTTGTAATTTATCAGACACATCCCACTGGTCGCGTTCACATCTCCATGTAAAATTAAAAGGAATTGGTTTCATAATAGATAGATGTCCTTACAAAGATCAGTCCAGTCAATGCAGTCCAGTCAAAGGACCAGTTAACTGTAAAGAACAACAAATGTGCCAAAGTGGTGTTTTCTCAAGTTAAGCTCCTGAGGACTGTTTGTTAAATAATGTCAGAGTGGTGGCAACAGAGAGTAAATCAGTGCTTAGAGCCTTTCCTGTCACTGCTGTTTCCCATTTAACATTCTCTCTCTCTTCCTCTCTCTCTCTCTCTCTGTCGCTCTCTTTCTCTCTTTCTTTCTCTCTCTCTTTCTCTCATTCTTTCTCTCTCTCTTTCTCTGTCTCTGTCTGTCTGTCTGTCTCTCTCCCTTTCTCTCTGTCTCTGTCTCTCTCTCTCTCTCTCTCGCTCGCTCTCTCTCTCTCTCTCTCTCGTATAGCTGCTGCCCTGGGAAACCTGGTATCTGACCTGGCAGGCCTCGGGTAAGTCATCAACATGTAACTTGGGATCATACACCAACATAACTACCTTCATAACCATTCACAATGGCACAGTGGCTAAACATTTGAAAGAGCTTTTGAATATACCCCATCTGGTGCTGTTTGTTCAGCGCAGAAGGAAAATTAGGAAGGTTGGATTCACTACAAGTGTGACATGGATACTTTTTTGTATTGTTCCTGAATTAAATGAATGAATGAATGAATGAATGAAATGTGTCTATGTGCTTATCTGTTTCAGTCTGGCAGGGTATGTAGAGGCCCTTGCTACCAGGCTGGGTATGCAGGTCCCTGAACTGACGCCCAAACAGGCAGACATGTGGCAAACCAGAGTCAGCTCACACCTGGTAAGTGAGGGGTCTGTCCATTCTTCTCTCTATATTTATCTATTCATCTCTTTACATCACTATTTCCTCTCCATTCTTTTCCGGTGACTTTTCTATCTGCTGGTGCATCTGTCCATCCTCATCAGAATCAGAATCAGAATCCAAAAATATATATAAAAGATGTTCAAAGATGTTCACAAAGTTGTACTGAGGGGGACTAAAACCTCTTGTATACTTCTGTGCACACAGTGTGCTTTGAGACCCCTAGGCTGTCATATTTGTTTTCCTGTTGTCCCAAGGACACATCAGGGCTCAGTGTAGCAGAGAGGCTTGCAGGTCTTGGACTATGGACGCCCCCAGCAAAGCATATCCCCCCCATAACTACAAACTGGGAATATGCACAGTGTCCAGGTTGATCCCATAGTGATTCCATGTCGCATGAGGCAGTCATGGGCTAGCGGTTAAGGAATTGGACTTGCAGCCACAGGTCAGAGGTTCAGTTCAGTTCAATGACCGGCGCTTTCCTCCATCCTCCCCCATGACTGAGGTGCCCCGAGCATGGTACCGTCCCCACACGCTGCTCCCTGGGCACCATTGTAATGGGCCCTGCTCACATATGCGATGGGTTAAATGCAGATGTTTATTTTTGTTGTTTGGACTGTGTTCTGTGGTGTGCTGTGTGATCACAGTGACAGATGGAATCACTTACTATAGAAAAGTATTTCAACTGGAGTTTATCACAGTATCGCCTCAGAAACGGTGGATGAACATGCAAAGGAGGTTGAGTTTTGTGTATGCGCTGTCCACATGCAGTCAGTGTGTGACTTGCTTGTGGCACTTAAATCTCAGGCACACAGCAGCTTCCACATGCCACAAAGTTGACTTAAATTTCATCACATGCTCGTTGCAGTTCATGGTTAACCTGGATTTAGCAGTTACAATTCAGTATCAAATATTTGTTATACCCATTCACTAAATCTGCTGATTCCAGTTAGCTCAGCTCTTCAACCAGAAAGAGGTATTAATTTTTTAAATCATCTGTGCATTCAGGTAGAACCAGCTCATTTGGAATAGACGCTCAATTTTGTATTTTGCTACAGAACTCCGTCAGAGAACACTACTTATGCTCCATCTTGGCTCGACCCCACTTTTGGGTTACTGTTTATCAGCAAACAGAGGCTTGATGACATTGAATATTAAGTTTGCTGCATTCAGGCATTTGCGATTGTTTTAAGGCAGGCCCCAGTAGTACCCAGAAAGTATCTGCACACCAGGAAGCAATCGTATATCGACACAAAGTGAAATAGTCTGGTCCACCAAGCTACTAGAAGCTGGAGCCTTTATGAGTTCAGGCCTTTAACAGCACTAGGTAGGTAGATGGTGTTTGCCTCAAGGGGACTAAGCTTATTTCAGCTCTATCGGAAAAGTCATGAGGCGTTCAGAGATCGATCCGGAGGCAGGAAAATATAAAAGGCCACTCAATGAGCCTCTGGCCCCAGACTCCCAATATAGAACCTGCAAATTACCACACCTCACACAAGACCTCGCGCCGAATTCCATTCCACCAAAGACGAGCACCTCCCACGAGCAGCCCTCTTCTCGTGTACCCAGAAGAATTCCTGCCGCCATCTTGGAAGTGCATTCTGACTCATAGTGACAGCTGTCCAGACCCTGGCTTTTTTACTCCAGGAAACCAGCACCACAGTACGAGCCTCAAAAATCCCTATGTCCTAATCTATATCCTGACTGTAGCCGCCCACCTTAGTGAGTAGGCACCTGTGTAATGTAAAGTGTTATGTGGGTGTTGAGTGCAGGCTGGTAGTGGTAAGGTTATGGAGAAAAAATTATCCATGGGGTACTGATCAGGGAATTGGACCAGTTAGCGGAGGGGTGGGTGTTTGTGCAGCGTTCTCCCACATCCACTGCTGTGGATGAGGTGTCCTTGAGTAAGGAACCTAACCCCCCCCCCCACTGCTCCCATGCTGCAGAGTAATGGTGGCCCACTGCTTTATGTGTGGGTATGTATGCTCTGAGTGTGGGTCAGCTCACTCCTTTTAATGTCTACATGTGTACACTATCCCCCACATGGGTAGAGAGCAGATCAGACATGGGTGGATCCTTACCATAACCACAAACACTTTGGTTCCACGTAATTAATATCACACTAAGACGCAGAGCACATACCATAAATTATGTGAAAAATTGGCTTTTTTATGGATTCATTATTTCAACACCAACTGGCAGTTGTAAGGAGAGGGGAGGGGCTTGGGTGGTTTATGTCTGTTTTAGTTTTGCTCCATGAGATGAGATTACTTATCACCTGCAGGTCAGTTTTAATCACAAACATTGCTCTGAAAAGGCAATTTCTTCTCCTTGTGTGTGGGTAGCAAGGCAAGGACACTGATTAATTCCGCTTCCTGTTATTGGTTCATGGTCACGGCCAGAGTGAAATTGGTTGTCACAGACGTTCATGCCAGGAGCACCCAAGGATGAGTGTTTGTAGTAGGGAGTCTCATTTGCATGATGCTTAATGAGGGGCCTCATTAGCTGGGGGCTGGGGTCAGTGCCAATGGTCTTTGCTTTAGCGTGTTCGTCGGACAGGGTTCTCTTCATATCATCATTGGGGTTACCTGTTACAGTTGTTTTGACAGATAAAAACAATCCTAACAACAATAGGGTACTTCTGCAAAGCTTTAACATTTGGTAAAGTGCAAGATGATAAGTGGAGGTTATTATGGATTTGAAAAGATGAAGAATGGAGGAGTTAACAGACCACTAAGCATCTATTGACTAAAACACACACACACACACAAAAAGAAACACACACATGCACACACACACCCACACATGCACAACCTAAACCCTGATCAGTGCCTGAGAGTGGGCTATTTTTCTGCCTCGGCATATTTGTGAATTATGGGCCATTCAGTCAAGGCAGACAACATAATATGTTTTCATCAACTCAATATTTATGTTTATGGGCCTAAAATAAGACCAGTATTGCAGTAAGCTACGTGCCCGCCAGTTTAAAGATCAATCAAGGGGAATGCAAACGCTTTTGGGATTAGTCCTTTTGTTTTTGTTGTTGTCATGGGGCATAACGCTGAGCTTTGGGCTGTTGTTTGACTGCCAGGAAATTGTGTTCCCTCTACGTGAAAGTGATTTGTTCAGATATTTATTTATTTCATTTCATCTCCCCCTGGCTGCGTGATTTTTATCTTGCTGCGGATGTCTTTGATCTAAATGTCATCAGGCTGCCTGCTAAATAGGTACTCAGTCATCAGGCTCATCTCTCACATCCCTGGTGCTTTGCTGCCTTGGCTGGTGACCGCCTGCGATCTGCCGCCCTGCTCTGCCACGAGCAACCTCACGTCCTACTTGTGAAATGGATGAGTCCCAATTTCAAGGCTTCGAAACCCATTTGTCTTTAGACGGGAAGGACAGCCCTGCGGACGTCATCCCCACATGACATATGGGAGCGGGGTTGCCTCGACGCCTTTCTGCAGGAAGCCAGGGAATGATGGAGGGTCTCACAGATGGAAAAGAAAAACACTTTTAATCATAAGAGTTATGTTACCATCAAGCCATTTGTCAACGAATTTCCATAAGAAATCTGTGCTTTGGAATTCATTAGAAAGTGATTTCAGATTCAATCCATCCTTTAATTTTGCTTAGAACTTTAAGAGCGCAATCAGAGGCGAAATCAGATATTCACCCAAAATGATTGAGCATGTCTGTGTAACTTGGTCAGAGTATTCCGATGGGCACTTTGTGATATACCAATATTTCTGATATTTATCCAATTTCTCATTTTATTTGCCTATTGTTTTTTCATTTATTTTGTCTATTTATGTCTGTTCTGTATTTTAAGTATTTATATTTATTCTGGGTATGTGACTCTGTAAGTTGTCCCCTGGCTTGGGGACAAATAAAGATTAATTGAATTGAATTGAATTAAATTCTGTAGGCTGATATTGTCAGTTGAAGTTAATAGACCTATGAATAATGGCTCAGTTGACAAACCAGTGAATGGTGCATCTCTCCGCAGGGGAAGGGCATTGGCGTGACCATCGGGTGCATCCTGGGGATGTTCCCTCTGCTCTTCCTGAACGAGGAGGACGAGAAGGAGAAGGAGAAGAAGAAGGAGAAGGAGGCACAGAAGGAAGCACAGAGCCCAGCTAGCCCAGAGTAGGCCCAGCAGCACAGAGCGCTGGGCAAAGCCCTCCCTGGAAGTCTCCTCTGGAGAAAACTCCCTCCTAATAACTAATCAATGCAGTCCGCCACTTCCCCCTTCCCCCTTCCCCCTCCGCATGCAACCAACTAGGCACTAACCCCGTGGTGCATGACAGTGCTGTACGTCGTTGGCCTTGTTTGCCTTCATCGGTGCATCTACAAGCCCTCTGTGTGTGTGTACTGTGTACACCCGGGAGGGGGTTTAAACAGAACAATACATTGGAGTGCAAATTTATGCTAATTTATTTGAAACTTGTAATGACTGTAGAACTTCTGGAAGTATGTTAGGCGTCAGTCAGCTTTGTATTAGTTGGGAGAAAAAGTCAGCAACTCTAGCCTCATTCTTTTTACATTATTATGGTGTGTGTTTGTTATTCAATTTTTGCACGTAAGGTGACAGAATGTTCCATGTTTTCCTTTTTATATACATTCAGAGTACCCATAATCAAGATTATAGCCTGTAATAGACAGCCAATCATGGGCTGCGCTTTGGCTGTATTACGCACAAGACAAAGGCCTAGAGATTGTTCAGGTGATGCACAGTGGGTGTACTACAAAGGTGGTTATGGATAAACCTGGAGTGTATTCCAAGTAGGTGATTTGGTGACACAGAGTGAGTCGTACATCTGCTAATAGAAGAGTCCTATGGCTTCATCCTCCTATGAACACAAAGCTGCAGGTCTGATTTATTAGAAGGTTTATCATTTGCTTTGAGTTGACATACCCAAGTGACTAAACCTGCTTTCTGGAATACCCCAGCCCGGTTTACATAGTCAACCCAGAGGAAGTTATAACCTGTTACCCAGTCCTTCATTCTGTTAATTAAACAAATGCCAACGTAACAGGCTCTTTGTCTATCTGGGTTGAATAAACCAGGTTTGTCACTCAAACACCTTGTAGCCATCCAGATCTACTGCTCACCAGAGGTGTCAATCCCGGGTTCAGAAAGTAAAAACCCTGCCACAAATTTGATACAACCAGCTCTAAATCAGCTGATCGTAATGAGCACTCAAGACAGGTAGATCAGTAACTCAGTAAAGTCACCTGTGTTAGAAGGAAAATGTGGCAGGGTTTTTACTTTCTGAACCCAGGATTGACACCTCTGCTGCTCACACGTCTGAGCAGTTCTGAATAAAGTAGGTATAGCGCCAGAGTAAATAGGAAGGATACAAAAACCTCAAACTAAATACTAATTTAGTTAAATACTATATTTTTTAAAGGGGGAAACTGTTATATGATAGTCATAGCAGCTGGTTTACAGAAACCCTAATGCTGACTCATCATCTAAATTGAGAACTTTCATATGTGCATCAACGTGCAGCTATTGATGGCAAAAACTGTGGTATGTATGTAGGGGAGCTCTTTTTACAGATGAAGTTTGGTGCTTCTTGATGGTGAGAGGACTCTTTGGCCGTTACCTCATTTCATCATTAATGTTAGAAAGCAGTACTGTTGGCACTGAAATGTTCTGTTAGAGGCAGGAAAAAAAGTCTTCTTTAGTGTCAGTTTATTACAGAATATCGGTAAGCATTCTTTTTTTGTCAAGCATGTTGCCTATGATCAAGCACATTTGCTGTGTTTATTTGATTATTTTATAGGAATCATCATTTATACTCATGTACACTCATGTCAGTCATTATGTCAGTACTGACTTATTTCTGCAATATGCGCTTCTTGCTTCTCTGATTACTTGTATCAACACAAAAAAGCACTGCCTTGTATATGATCCAACTTTTTTTTTAGAAGTTTTTTTTCTGAATAATTAACCTTGTCACATGACAGTTGTTCAAATGATTTTTGGTTTAACTCCCATGTTTCAAGTTTTGATTAACAATGTCTTTTTGTTTGATTTTTTATTATTATTCAGTTTTGTTTTTAAGGAATGCACCATGATTTTAGCCTGCAGTTGTGCATTGTATATTGTATTGAATGCTAATCAGAAACACAGTTTATACTTGTCCGGTAATGTTGGTGTATGGTAAGACATTAAGCTTAAAAATATTTAGCTCAACACTAAACTTTTGATAGGATAACATGCCTGAACAGCCAACAGTACTGAAAGTCCACACTTGCTCCTTAAAGAAAAATGTCTTTCAAGGTTCCATTACTCTCCACAACAGAAAAAAACTACCAGTAGTACTACTGCTAGTGATGTATATTTGTGATGTTATCTGGCATGGCACTTACAGTGAGAGGAAAAAAAAAGTTGGGCAGAACAGGACATGTTATAAATGTCTCTTTACCTCACTAATGTATCTCTGAGAAATTAAGTCAAGTGACATTGTTTGTGCCTCCCCACCCCCACCCCATGTAATTTTCTCACATGAACTTTCTTTTGACAGCTCATTAGAAAAGCACAATGCACAGTGGTTGTCAAAGTGAAGTTTTCAGAATGAGCTAATAAATGAATTTGTCAGTCGATTTGATTTGTTTCAGCTTTTCATATCATTTAAGTCTGACAATTAGCTGGAATTGGGGACTGTGACAGTGGCATTGGTAGTTTTAAAATTTATTTCACACTGGAGTTGTTCCACCTGACGGGTAGCTTACCATATTTTCAGGAAGTCAGAACCATTTTGACCTGAAATTCCTTTTCAAACACCTTCTACAGCCTTGTGTACAACTTCTCGCATGCTCATTTCAAATAAGTGTGATCAGTGATTTGTAACCCACAAAACCACATTAAACACAAACATTTTTCTTAAAACATTTACAAACCGTGTATGGAAAGGCTCCTGCAGTAACTAAACATACATTACCTACATTAGTACTTTGTGTAATCTTGATAAAACAGTTATGTTTTTCCAAGGAGTATGACACCATTGAGCCATGTATTACCAAGAAGGTCTCTACAAACAAGCGTTTATTTTGTCTGAAGAGGGTAAAAAAAAAGGAGGAAAACTAGACAGACATGGAAAAAGAAAACAAGTATTCATCTGACACATACTAAGCCTTACCTTTAATATTTCTAGAGTGACAATTTTCACAAATATGTACATTTTTTTTTTCCAAAAAAAACAAAAAAACACTAAAGACCAGTTGAGGAAGGATGTGTCTCCAAGTGTGAACAGGGACGATACTTATTTGAGTGTTGAGATTGGATATCATCGCCAGCTGCTCTGAACGTCTATGCACACCCCCACACATTAACACACACACGCACACACACACTCACACTCTCTCACGCGCACACACACACACACAAACACAGAGCTAGACAGCATCACTCTCTCTGCTCCATCTTCACTTTTGGGGGCTTTAAGAAGGTGCGGGGCTTCTTCTCCTTTTTCTTCCCTTTCGCCTGGAAGGTACGCCAGCTGTCCACCCGCCCGTCTCTGGATTCCTGCCAGTGACATCAGAACATAAAAGCTGTTTATCACTTGAGCTCTTGTGCAAAGGAAGAATATAGAGAACACCAAGTACTTCTGGAAAAACTATCTCCACTGATTCAAGGTTCAAAATCAAATTTACCTCAAAGTTCTTCTGCCACTCTCGGTCTCGTTTGGCCTTCTCCTGAGTTTCGATTTCCTCCTCCCTTTGTCGTTTTCTGAGGGTTTTGGAAAACACAAACAAAAAAGCATTGCTAGATTGATGACCTAATTTGCCAAGTAATTTGAAATCAATTACAATTCTCAGCACTTCTCCTGGTTAAACACCACCCTTCCTCATACCCTTTAGACCTTACCCAGTGATATTCTAGAAGACCCACGATACACCAGAGAGCAATATCTCAGGGTCACCGGTCAAAGGTTACCTCTCGTGCATCTCCTTGGCCTCACGCTCCTTCCTCTTGATCTCCAGCTCAGCGAACAGCTTCATGGTCTGCTTGTACACCGCCTGCCTGAACTGAGACACCATTGGGGAACATGAGTACTAGGCAGTGGCCTACATCCCAGCTTCGCAAACCGAAAGTCCTGCCACATATTTGTTCCAGCCATGTCACTGAACGAGCTGACCATATTAGCACAGCTCTTCAGCCAGGCAGTTGATGTAATTACTGAAATCGCCCGTGATGAGAGCAAAGACAGACGGAATAACTATGCAGGACTTTTTACTGCCTTAAGCTGACATGTGCACTTCTCGCACCAAACAACACATGCTGTGTGCTGCTGCAGAGATGCGCCGCTCACATCAGAGGTCCACATGGAGTACAATCGTTTTCAGGACGAACAGCAGCCTTCAGTAAAATCATGGCATAACATAAGGCAGAGTTGTTTACGTACCATTTCAGGGTCATCCTCCTCCACGATCTGTGGCTTGCCCTCCTTCTTCAGTTGTTTTTTCTTCTGTATCATCTGAGAGTTGCAATAGTTTTAATTACATATATGCAGGTGGCAATCAAGTCTGTATGTATACATGGCTGTATGGTATATTGAAAGAGAGAGTGTAGAAAGGTTGAGTCACAACTAACCATATGCTCAATATATTCCTTCCCTGCGTGGATCACATCAACTGCGCGCTTCTTTTGTTCCGGGTCCAGAAGCAGTTTGTATGCTTTGTCAACCGCTATGGCAAGTAAGAAGAGAGAGACCGAGATTTAGGTCATGACTGCATGGACTTTTCTCCCCTCATAACTCATTACTTTGTTTTCTCAAGTTAATCTCAAAAGTGACCCTGATAAAGTCTCTAAATCTGTTATATTCACTGTGACATTTTTATAAAATATATTTCATCCAAAACACTAGCTGCAATGAAAATAAATACAAAAAACAAAATCTAAACAAACCAATTAGGGACAGTGTTTACATTTAAATGCCACAGATCATGTATTGCAATCTCTATGGGACAGCTGTCAGATCACACTTTTCTACATCACACATGCATGAAAAGTGGAGGACAGCAATTCAGTGAATTGTCAGTGAGTCTGACATAAAGAGCCAACACTATGCCATTCCTACTGCTCAGCACTGAAGTCATAGTGGCACACACCTTCGAATGCCTTCTGGGCACGGTCTGCATCATCTTGGTTTTTGTCAGGATGCACCAAGATGGACAACTAAGGGACAGGAAAGTAAGCATTAGATTATATCATACCACACTTGCATAGTGTTGGCTAAAGAACCAAGGCAAGGAGTATGTTGTTGAGAGCATTACACTGGAAAATTATGACAAAGCTGCAACAATCCGAGGACGGACCCACCTGTCGGAAACGCTTCTTGATCTCTTCATCAGTTGCATCTGGATCGATCTGCAGCACCTTCAATGGAATATCATTGCCGTTTTGTCTATTATAGATCAGCCTGTTTGAATAGCCCACTGTAAAGACTAATCATATATCTGTATCTGAAGGCATTCTGAACTATACACTGGTGTGGTATAGTTTAACCAACCACTGCGCCGGGGAAAAAACAATGACTTTCATCATGAACAAACAAAAAGCCTCCATCAAAAAAATTACCTCGAACGGGTTGAGATTAAAATACGATGAGCCAGGTCTAAGCAATCGCTCTATTTGTTGCTTTGGCGTCAATACAGAGTCTCTCTTCTCAATTTGTTTTACCTGTAAATGAAAACAAACAGAAATGAGTTTGCACTTATTGGTTTTGTACAGCTCCCTCACTGGATCGTATCCAAACCTATTTACAGCCAGGTGTAATGAATGATGACCGAGCCAACATATTGGCCAACCTTAGGAATTTTACTAAATTAATTTAAGCGGCTGATATTACGTTTGATACTAAATACATTGAACATACAATGCAGGACCTTGTGCACGTAGCGTAACTAAAACATCATTACAAGAATTTAGACAGTTTCCCTGCTAACCGTATTCACAGATTAGTGACTGTAGGTCTTTACGTCGTAAGGAATGATTAGCTGGTTTGCACCATGTTCAATCACAATGATAGCAAAACAAGTGTTAAAGTGCAACCTTACACTGATGGTCAATAAGTATAATTTTGCAAGACTTCGTTACATACAAATTGAGTAATAGTCACTTGATTACGACCAATTTTAGCCGACAAGGGCCAACCACCTCGACTGCACAATGTTAGGCAGCAGGCTAGCTTTAACGTCTTTAGCTTCAACACTGGAAATGTATCTGTAGAATACTGAAGGTCTCGATTTGTACAAAGGGCACGTATAACACATGCAATAAAATACGCGTTAGCAATAGCATATACTAGTTTTAATACTTATAGAAAATATCTCCTTGACAAACGATTGCTTATGGTGCTAACGTTAGTTCATTATTGTGCTAGCTACGCTACACATGCTAACTAGGCCAGAGTGGCATTCACAGGCTTAGCGAACGCTCTGACGCCTACAAAGCTCAGTATGACTTCTTTAGCAAATAAAATGTATATATGACAAAAAGAGTATCCATATGCTGCATACCTCGGAGTAAAACGTCTGAAATGCATCGTCTCTACTGCCACCCTGAGCAACAGGCTCTCCCCCGGCAGCCGCCATCTTGGCTCAAACGTTACACATGTGACGTAGATTTGCCATGTGACCACCACCCGGGCCTTCCCGAAGATATCGAACTGTAGGCAGGCGGGTCCGTGCACGTCCATCTTTTGAGAGCATCTCCTCTGTGGGGCGGCACTGTAGAGTGACAAAACCACTCCATATGTATGCAGCAGACTTCACATTTGCGTGTGTCAAGAGTATGTGGTTTCTCACTGCCTCCAGACAGAGACAGGATGTGCTCACTGCTCAGAAATAAATGTGGGTAATTAGCCTAAAAGGGCCATGTAATATAGAGAATGCAGACCATCCCTGTGTACCATTTTTGCTTAGACCTTTTGATAATTATTGAAAACCTGTTTTTTTTTCCTGCATAGATATTTTAAGCCGTTTCTTAACTCACTGTCTTTCCCTACTATGCCAGAGGTATACCATATGCCAGTTTTGAGCCTATCTACTGACCAGTGAGCTGTGAATTTAAAGATGTGCTATGCCCTGAACAATGCAAGGACCCTACCCTACACAGGACACAACAAAGATACAGAGGGAGGGATCCAAACTACCTTAACATTTAAAATGCCTGATGCTGGCCCTATTGCACTACACATTACGCACATAACACCATTACACCAAACACTGAAGACTTGTATAATAATTCTTTATATTTGTAAACAATATGCCCAAACAGCTACTAAATATTGATTTGCGAGGATAAGATGTCCCAATAAGGCAGAGATGCCTCATTGTATGAACCCATGAAGTGATTAAAGATAGACGGACAGTCTTCTACTCCAGAAGTCACTCAGTCCATCTCCTGGATGGACACCTGCCCTGCTGTCCTCTCTGCAGCCTCTGGGCCTCATGGAGGAGTTGTAGCCGTTGGGTGATGTCCTGTAGGCGACCCAAATACTCTTTTGCAGGCAGAGGCAGAGACAGAGGCAGAGGCAGAGGCAGAGGCTGCTGCTGCTGATCAGTCACCAACTTCTTCTCAAAAAAATTCCAAAGGGGGGAAAGAGAGATGTCAGATTATGTATGTGGGTTAACAGGTAACAAGTATTCAATCAATCAATTTATTGTTTCTGATTGAAAAATCACCATATGAAATGCTGTCAATACACTCACAATAATAAATAAAAAAAATAAAAAAGATATATATATTAAAAAAGAAGTAAACTAATTAGAAAATAGAAATAAAATAATTACTACTGTGCCAGAACTATGCAATTAAGTATATACCCTCTTCTTCCACCATCTTTTCATGGCCTGGAATGCAACACCCAAGGAGAAGATCAAGAAGATGACCACCAGAATCGGTAGAAGCAGCTCGACAATGTTGGCTAAAGCCAGGGTACACTCTGCAGACTGGATTTTCTTCTTAATGGTTTGTGGGAGCTCCCCATTGAACAGGTCCGGCCATGTTGTGGCCCAAGCTGGGTGTCGGGGGTAGACGTAGGACCTAGGGTTAGAGGGAGAGCTGGATGGAGCCCAACAAGAAAATGCCATGTTATCTTTGCTGGCTTTCAAATTTCATGGCCATCCATAACCATCTAAACATTTCCATTGAACACAAATAGAATTTTAGATGAGGACGGAATGTTGTGACAAAGAATACCCGATTATGATGTCATCCCATCATGTTATGATTATGTCAGAGCATTGTGCAACATTTCTATGGCTCTGGATTATGTTATCCAAAGTGTCATGCAACACTAAAAACACCACTTTACAAACAAAAATACATAAATATGTAAAAATAACAAAAACATTTTGGGAGAAAGTATAAACGTTAACTGGATTTATATAGGTTAAGTATAGTCAGAACCATTTAATCGAATTCACTGTAAAAATGGCTGATGCAGCTTTGAACATCCTTTAAAAGCATCTAGGCTTCCAGAACATATTTATCTATACATCAATATAGTTGATACAATGTTACATGAAAAGTGTACAATAAAGTGCCACAAATGATTAACTCTGCTTAGACTTCATGTACCAATATTAACAATGATACACCCCCCCCAATATGTTTTCTTATTTACAAGAAAGCACTGGATTGCCCTCTCGAATAAAGATTAAGGCGTGTTAACGAAGTAGTGTAATGTGAAAATGAAGTGGGCTCTCTTGAAAGAATGGAGGATTGAAGTGCTGACATAATATATTGGAATGTGTCATACATTCACTGTGAAAATTAATGGGAGGGCAAACTATTGCAAGAGTTCTACTGCTGCAGGGAGTGATGCAAGAGAGAGAAAGCTATTTTTGCAACTACTCCTACACCCACTTTCATGGTTTGAAAACTATGTGATGTAGAAATAAATTTAAAAAAAGCAAAGAAGAAAAAAAAGCTGTTTGAACCATAGTCCTACAAAAATAAAATGCATTTCAGTGTTCTGAGAACTACATGTACATGTATAAAATATTACATTTGTAACAACTGTTTTTGAAAAAAGGTTCGCACACTCCTTTGGATTATTTTCTTTTTAGGACTTCTTTTTAATCATTTGGCTGGATTCTTCCTCAGAATCAGTGTTGAATTTTCAAAAACATAATTTAATCTTGTTCAGCACCAGGGTTGTGCCCAAGTCAACCCTCAAGTGATTTGTAACAACTGTGCCTTCAAAGAAAAGAAACCTCCTTACCGTGTCCAGAAAAGATTCCGTGTCTCAGCCCCAGCAAATCCGTCCTTAAAGTGAATGGAAGGGTATGACGACAGAAAGTCCTGACATTCAGGCAACAACAAGAATAAATGATCACTCACAGCAGAGAGAGCACACACACAGCCTCCTAAGTGGCCCTACTGTCTCAAAGCAACAAAGCCCGAGTCAGATGCATCCTCGTCTTGAAATCTCTGCTGGACCTTTTTCCAGATTGGAAATACACTGAACTTGTTAATGTGTACATCAGTGGTTCACGAGAAGCCCTTAAAGGCATGCATCAGGGTTCATTAG
Organism: Setipinna tenuifilis; assembly: GCA_030347295.1. Lineage (NCBI taxonomy): Eukaryota > Metazoa > Chordata > Actinopteri > Clupeiformes > Engraulidae > Setipinna > Setipinna tenuifilis. The sequence goes on from CM059283.1 coordinate 15,378,480, forward strand.
TCATTACATATTCTGTGTGGATCAGCGGATTTGACACTGGAGTGATACGGTTGTGGTTTTTGTTGCTTGAGACGTTGGAGCACCATTCCCTGAGCCATTTCTTAACCCACCAGTTAGCCTCTGTGACTTTCACCATGTGTATATGTCTGATTATGGTAAAGTTGCACACTTGCACACTTACACACACACACACACACACACACACACACACACACACACACACACACAGGATCACGCTGGGGTATTGCAAATGGGTGATTTTGGCCTGCAAGACACTATGTGTAAGTACTCCTTGTCATCTTTTACATTATATGGCATTTTACGCTTCAGGATCAAATCAACCTTCAAATAACATATGAAATACAACTGAAGCACTCATTTGAGTTCTTAGCAATATCAATACTAAATTGATTGGTTATGGAAATCCATGGCTGCCACCTAGTGGAAGTTGAACGTACATGCATGCCACCAACAATCACTTTAACCCAGGACAGCATTGCTGCGTCCTATAGTTATTATGGGCATGCCTGCTCTTGTGGAAATTAGGAACAGTAGAACTAAAATAACATTTCTAGGGTCAAAATCAAACAATTCAGTCTCATTAATCATATGCCAATGCTTTTCATTTTCCACTTTACATAACAACAAAGCTGCTAAGCTGTCGTCAAGTGCATTACTGAGAGCAGAGTGGCTCTGCTGGGCTTGCATGGCACAGACTCCAGCCTCAACTCCCATTTCAACTTGGCTTGCTGCACTCTGAGGATGCTGAGATAGGATTGTCCGTGCCACGCTGAAACCATCGAAGCCGCGATTGATTCCTGCTGATAGTGATATTGATTACTGCACACACACACACACACACACACACACACACACACACACACACACACACACACACACACACACACACACACACACACACACACACACACACACACACACACACACACACACACACACACACACACACACACACACACACACACACACACACACACACACACTGAGGATCAGATTCCAACTGATTGCAATCCTCTAGTGTGCTAGCCAAGTGGCCATTGGGACACGTCTTGATTGAGACATGCAGAACCACATGCCTGAGGGGGCCTGGCTTGTAAAAGCTTTTGCTGCGCTACTGTTAATCACAGGATCTGAGCCATCAAACCCCTCAGAATGAAGCCTTAAGCTGCAGCAAAGCCCAACGCACATGCTGCAGTAGACAGTAGCTGAGATACAGCAATCCGGCACAATCCCTGTGCAGGGTGTGTGTGTGTGTGTGTCAGGGATGGACATTCTCACCAGCCACCAGCCAAGTGCTAGTAAAATGTGGTGTATTTCAGAGACAAAATAATAATTTATTGTTGTTTGGTTTTTTGAATTTTACCATTGATTAGTCAGTGGCTGGTAAAGCTCCACATTTTGAAAGGTCAGTTTACACCCCTGTTGTGTGTGTGTGATTGTAAGAAGGGGGGTTGTGGGGTGGGGGGAGAGAATAGGAAGAGAGCAACAAACAGCGAAATACACCAAAAGAGGCAAGTGGCAAAGAAAGAAATGAAAGGAAAAAAAAACTAGGAGACAGAGGGAAAAGAAAGAGACAGGAAACAACAGGAGGACATGAGAGGGAGGATTCGGAAAAGCCGGCTCCTCACCCGTAGAGGCACACCGGTGTGGTGTGTTCCTCACTCAGGCTGGCCTTGGCACGCACACAACTCCCCTGGGTACACCTGGGTGAGTTGAATGAGAAGGGACAACACTTAACTATGCTCTCTCATTCTTGCTCATATATGTACACATACACACACGTATGCACACACACACACAACCTACGGTAAACAAGAGGGGTATTCCAGAAAGCAGGTGAAGTCACTTACCTGGGTATGTTAACTCAGAGCAAGTGGTAAATCTCCTAAAAGAAGAGCCTTGCAGCTTTGTTTTTTGTTTTTTTTACTAGGAGAGATAAAGCCAGAAAACTCTTCTATTAGATTTCTCTAAAAAAAAGAAAATTAGATTTATCTCACAGATCTACTATGAGATTTATGACTCACTCTGAGTTAATTTATCTGGGTTAGTCACTAAACCACCTACTTGGAATACCCTCCTTGGGCTAGAAATCACTGTTATGTTACGTTGGACTACAGAGCTGGACTGGACAGCCATCATAAAGTTTGTAGAGGAAATAAGAAATGGTTCTTGGGTTGCTCCACTTAAGGAACTTATCTGAACTTAAACTTTGGGCCTCAGTAAGAACATGAATGGATGGATAGTCTATGAGACACAGTCATAAAATGAATTATGCAGTGTACTACGCAGGCTGTGCTCTAGATTCAGTGTCTGCTGTCATTATGATTATTATGATCATGCGTCTGGTAATAGCCTTACATTTGTCGTCCTTTACATCTTTATTCGGGGCACACGCCAGTCTAGGGACAGACTAAGTGCTTAATGTTTGTGATTGAACATATCGTGGCAATACTTGACATTGTGATTATTTGCGTTAGTACATCCTAAATATGGAGGGACTGAATCATATTCATGGTTTCATAGATGAATGGCTCAAAGTGTCTGTTCTTGTGTTCAGGCTCAAAAGAGCTCAACAATTCACTGGTCTTTTCTGAGAAAGACCAAGGAAGTTTTCGGTTCCAATTGAGATAGAAATGTGAGGTCTGTTGTGGTTTTGAGTTCAATCATAATTGGGACACAAATTGGAGTCTTGGAATTATCCAACCAATGACTGATGCTCGATTTGAGTTTTATTGAAACGGAACAAACAAAAAAAAAAAAACGTTATAAATACAAACATCAGAGAACAAACTGGGGTGGCTCTTAAGGTGAGCCAAACCAAATCCTTTACGAGCATTTTCAAGAAAGTAAAACAAAATGTCTGAAGTAATAATTATTATAGTAATATCAGTTTTAAAAAACACAATTGAACTACTTCTAGAAACGCTAGACATACACGTTTAACTGTACTTCCTGCTACAAAAACCTTTTTTTTTCTCCTTCCTGTGGATTCTTTTCTCCACCTCGGCAAAATAATGAAAAAATAAACGGTTGAAAATGAAGCTCTAGCCTTAAGCCATTATATACAAGCGAAGTCCCTACGCCACTAGTAGAAATGAGAAAGAGGAGGAGGGGGGGGTTCTTGGAAAAGAGATGACGACAGGGAGGATGAGGAGAATGGGAGTGGGGGGTCTGACATGAGCTTCCTGCAAGGCCATTTCATGATTTTAATGTCCTCTCAGACTTTTTTTTGGAGAAAGGAAAACAATGTCCACTTTTTAAAAATGCTTACCACCATCAGTTTAAAAAAAAAAAAAAAAAATTAGAAAGGTAAAGAAACAAAACCAGAATAAAAATTTTGCCCATTTTTTTCTGTAAAGACATTGAGACTCCCATGATGTCATGGGAGTTCAAACTTAAATGGAGGGTCAATACAATTAGCATCTGGGAAGGGAGGGAGGGGCAGATTAAAAAAAAAAAAAAAAAAGTTACATTCTTCAGCCAAAATGGACTTCCAGCCAATCGTGACCTTGGGGGGGCCATTTCTGCATTCTGTCCGCCTTTTTTTTTATAGTTTGAGATCATTAGGGAGGGATATGAGAGATAAAAAGTCGCTGCCAATTCTCTTGAGTGAGATGTCAATGTGTTTTTGTTTTGTGAGCGAGTGTGTGTTATGTTTGTAGATGTGTGTGTATGTATGTATGTATGCATGTATGTGTGCGTGTGTGTGTGTATGTGTCTTTTAATGTTGCTGCTGCCCAAAAACACCATTCAGTGGCCTCTTTTTTTTGTTTTTTTTTTTTACTTCCACTGCTGCCCATAAGAATCCTGGGAAAACTCCAGGTTGTCATTACTGTAACCATAGTTACCAGAGTAGTCGCCCCCCTGCTGCAGGGGCTGCTGGGCGATGGGCTGAGACCCCCAGTTCTGCTGGTTGGTGGTCTGCCGGCGCTTGGAGTCGGGCTGGTTGAAGACGTCCGCCTTCCGCTTGCCACCCACGTTGCCCCCGCGGTTGCCCCGGGAGCCCCTGGTGCCACGCCCTCCCCTCTGGGGCGGGAAGGGCCCCCCTCGGCCCCCGCGCCCGCCTCTGGGGGCCCCCATGGGCGCTCCCCGGGGCGCGTAGCCCCCCCTGCCCCGGGCGGGAGGCGCCCCTCGGGCCCTGGGAGGGGGCGGCCCCCCTCGGCTGGTGCGGCTGCCCCGGGAGCGGATGGCGTAGCCGTCATCGTAACCGTAGTACGGGTCGTCGTAGCCGCCGCGGTAGTCGTGGTAGTCGTAGCCGTAGTAGTCCTCGTAGTAATCCTCGTACGCGTAGTAGTCCGGCGGGTACGCATAGCCCCCTCGGCCACCGCGGCCTCTGCCCCGCCCAGGGGGGGGCATGCGGGGTGGGGGGTAGTAGTAGTAATCGTCATACCTGCATGCACGCACGCACACAGACAGACACAGACACACACACAAACACAAACACACACAGGCTTACAGCTGAAATACGCAACAGTAACACTGCACCACTGCATACACTTAACTGTCACCATTACCCCACCTGAACTATATGTGCTTTTCTCATATCTTTTTTATTTTATCTCCCCCCCCCCCTTACCCTGAGTCAGTCTGCCCCTTACCCTATCCTTCTCTGCCCCTTACCCCAAGTCCCTCTCCCCCCTTACCCCGAGTCTTTCTACCCCCTTACCCTGTGTTCCTGGTGGTCTGCCTCTGTGCCTGCCGTTCTTTCCGCTTCTTGTCTGGGGGCTTGGCCAGCACAATCTCGATCTCCTCGCCGCCCAGCTCTTTACCGTTCATCTCATCCATCGCCTGGGAAACGGGGAAAAAGCATGAGCGCGTCAATCATATTCTTTCATAACTTCTTAGGACAATAATATCCTCTTATTAAAGCCTGGTAAACAATAACATTCTAAATTAGTTTTTTTTTTAAGTAAAATAAAACTGTCAATATATCCTTTAACAGACTGACAAATTAAAGACAACTACTTCACCGTCCCATCTATCTGGTGTATTGTGTGTGTGTATGTATGCTTGTGTGAGAAACAGCAGTCCCAAAGTTCACCTTAACAGCAGCATCGCGCTCTTCGAAGTGGACGAAGGCGTAGTCTTTGAGTTTCTTGACGCGCTCCAGCTTGCCGAACTGAGAGAAGGTCTTCTCCAGCAGCTCCTCGGTCACCGCGGTGGCCAGCTTACGCACGAATAGCACCTTTACCTGTGTCCACATTCACACACACAAGTTCACGTTAATCAACCACTTTTTTTGCCCATTTCACCTTTTTTAAATTACAGGACTGTGTGTGTGTGTGTGTGTGTGTGTGTGTGTGTGTGTGTGTGTGTGTGTGTGTGTGTGTGTAAGAGACACAGAGAAAGAAAATGAGTTGCCGAGAGAGGTGGGTTGGGATTGGGAAATGACCACGAGTCAGACTCGAACACAGGTCCCTGAATATATGGTATAGTTATTTTTCTGACTGAATATGACAATATTTTTTATTCCACTTTGTTTTCTTTTCCGTTTCCATTTCAATCAACATGGAGGAAAATGGGGGCGAACATGACACTTCTGGATTTCTGGAAAATGGTGACGAGGATGTGCCTTGCTATTTTGCTGAACCTAACCAGACAAATCCTGACACCCCCACCGCCCCACCCCCCGTTTTGATCACTTGCGCCCCGTGTACGCGCAGCTTCTGCTGTGAATAAGGCGCTATAGTACGTCCCCTTCTGCGACGTAAGAGCATATTTGGTCACTCACCTTGGCCATGACCTCGGGGTCAGGCTCGGCGACGGGGTCGGCCCACTCCACGGTGACGGGGTTGCCCCACACCTTCACCTTCCCGCTCATGAGGCGGCGCCGCGCCTGCGCCGCAGACTTGTGGTCCTCGTACTCCAGGAAGCAGAAGCCCCGGTTCTTCTTCTTGTCGTCCGGCTGGGTGTACAGGATGACTTCCTGGAGACCCTCTACCATGGCAGACGGATACACACACGGAGAGATACATGCAGACACACACACACACACAGACAGGTATGAGAACACACACACACACACACACACACACACACAATCCGTCAATCCTAAGTCATAGAGGCTTGGAGTTTGGAGTACAATTTAGTTTACTTCTTATTTTCTTATTACTTATTTAGTTGCTTTTTTTACACATCACTGTTGATAAGTTTAGCAGTCAGACTCACAATATATACATATACAATCAGCACATGGGACCAAAACAATGTATTATAAAGGCTATTAAGCTCACAAGCATGTCATGTTTGCCAATAAGTCAACACAATCTCAGGAACTCTAACCTGTGACTTTGCCGAAGTCCTCCAGGATGCTCTCTCTGGTCTTGTTCTTTGGTATCGACCCCACAAACAGACGGTTGTTCGCAACCGAGATGCACACGCCCAGGTACTTCCCAGACCGGATCTCATAGTTGTCACACTACGGATTCAAAAAAACAATACTGATTTATTCCTCTCAATGCATTTACAGTCACAAAAATACTACAGGATGGCTTGGGATTACAGCTCAAAGGTTTCAGTGAACATCTAGATATCTACTCAAACAGAAATGCATCTATTCTCTTTTACTACAGTCACTGCAAAACAGCTGTTTCACACAAACAAACACATCCAGACTGGCAGAGAATACATAATGGTCTCAGTAACAAGCAGTACAGTCTGGCCGCTTTGACATGAATATGAGACATGAGATTGTTGTGGCAATGCACACTGTGATCAGAGGAGGAGGAGGGACTCACGAGTTTGACAGCCTCCTGCGCGGCCCCTTTGCTGCAGAACGTGATGAAGGCGTAGCCGCGGTTCTGGCCGGTGAGCGGGTCCATCATTAGCCGCAGGTCCCAGATGGGCCCGGCCTTCTCGAAGAGCGGCACCAGCTCGTCCTCGTACAGGTCCCGGGGGATCTTCCCCACAAACACCTGCACCACAGCGGTGAAAGAAACATCAGAAGAGATAGGCCTTATTGCCTTTTTTGCTTGCTGATTTACTCAATATTTATCTGCTTTTTCTTGGAGATCAGTACAATTCAGTACAATTTTCTGACTGCAAAACAAAACTTCTCTAGACAAAACTAAGTTCTGCTTTATTTTGATGAATGTTTGTCCCTCAAATCAATCGCTCATTCACACATGACTATCAAACCTACTTGAGTCAGGATATAATGCATGTGAAACAAGTGTATGCAGATGGCAGAAGATGCACAAACTAACAACAGGACACACTTTTCTTTTGTAAACTTCTGGAAATATACTGTTTAACCTATATGAAAGCTATACTGTCAACTGCTACTCTTGCACAAAATACAGCAATTCAAGCATTTCAAGTGAGTCCATTTTCCAAACAAAAAGTTCAGGTCTTATTTCCCTTTCAATTTCAACAGCTTTCAAAAACCCATGGGAGCCCTTCGACAGATCTCTTGTTGAGGCCACCATGGAAAAATGTGGGAACAAAACGTCACCTCTGTTCCGACTCCTGGCTGCGTTCCGGAAAACACTTCCTCGGGAGGAGGACCACCGTACTTCCGCTGTCCCGTAGTGACGTCCAGGGTGTAGCCCGTCCTCTCTAGCAGAGCCTGGGGAACAACAACACAAGTTCAGTCATCAGAAAGAAAAGAAAAAAAACATTACATTTAGCAGACGCTTTTATCCAAAGCGACTTACAAAAAGGAGGACATAATAAAAACCTCCTGTACATTTTGCATGTTGTCAATGTGTGTCAATTTGAGGTATCGAAAGTACAATGGTACTACAATGGTACCAACTTTAGGTCGCCCGTAAGATAAAGAGGGACAGGCTTAGAGTGAGGTGTAATTGTGTACCTTGATCTTGGCTTCATCAGGTCCCTTCGTGGATTCCTGGATTTTGCTTCCTTGCTTTTCCCTCTGTCTATACGTCTTCATGACGCCACAAAGGAAAGCGCTCTTGTTCTAGGAACACAAACACAACGAACACACAAAGCACGTCAACATCCCTGTTTCCACGATGGCATCTAACAACTGCAACTTCAACACCTTGTACTTGCCCAAAGTACCACTCTGGTGTTGTACTGATTCAGTGTGCAAATTCAATTTGGATGGTTAGATTGCTTGCTGGTTTCACATGCGCCAGATGAGATTTACTGGTGGAAGCAGTCCAATCGGAAAGCCGATGACATAATCACATAGAAATTTCATGGGACTAAAACCTTGTGGGAACCAGAAAGCTTTCCTATGTGACGGGCGGAGATCGCGTCCAGCGTTCACGAAAAGTACAAAGTGGGTGTTAAACTCACCTGCACGTGGGACAGATCGCTCTCTTTAAACTGCTGCAGGACAGACAGAGCCCCTTCTTCGTTGAATTCCCGCAGGGCATCGATAGCTCGCTCGTCCAGGTCAGTGTATGAAACGAGACCTGCAACAACAGGTGTCATCTTTGAAAGTGTATAGGCTGATATTTCACATGCACAACACACAAAGTTGTATATGGCTGCACATACACAAACCAACTCTCAGCAGCACTATAGAAAAATGTTTGGTGGAGCGCTGCTGCGGTCCCTTAGAACAACTGGTGCTCTAGGAAGGAAGCGTAGTTACATGTAGAAAAACCAAGGGTTTGTTTTTTTTCCTCTTTTCTCAGTAGCACTACTTAAAAATGAATCTGTTTACAGCTTTTCTGAATGATTTGTACAGACTGATCTCACATGCACTAAACGTGATACGAATAATAATGTTGTATAGGGCTGCACATACACAAAACAAGCTCTCACATGCACTACACATCAGAGTCAGTATTAGTTTTGTATGATCTGCCTAGGGTTAGGGTTACAGCTGTACATACACAAACCAAATTGATGCATGTTTACAAGATCATCTTCTTCCATACTGGAGGTGAAGACATTTTCAGCTTGATAGAAATGTGCAACAGTTTCCCTATCTCTTTAGCCTGTCTGTGTTCTCTCTCACACACACACACACACACACACACACACACACACACACCTGTGATGTGGCGTGGGATTCACTCACCTGTCTGGAAGATGTTGTCCAGGCTCTCGGCCACCTTCTGAGGGAGCCCGGCATCCACCAGGGTCTGGTAGTGCTCCGTGTGCGTCACCGATACATCCATGGGCTCCTCCTCCTCCTTCGCCGGAGTGGAGCCGCCGTTCACCTCCGCAGCCATTCCTAATAGAGAGGGAAAGGGTTGTTGAGAGCATAGTGTGGGCTCCAAACACACAAAATGACAATATCCTCCAGCCACCACAATAATATTTGCTATTATTCAGTCAATATACCTGCAAACCTATAAAAAGTTACTTATTCACAACAAAAAAACTGTTTTTATGTACATGTATATAGTGGAATGTGGTGATAATTTTGTACTACTGTCCATCTCTAAATGCATCTACACTGCCCGTTTGATTTATGTAATAATTGGTAAAATGTAATAGGCACACTTCCGGCAATTGGACGTCAAACCTGAAAACAAAGTTGCGCTGAAGCAGCCACAAAGTGCCAAGCCCCCCCCCCGCTAGACAGGAACCTATGTAGTGCCACTTCCAGCTCCAAGTAAGTTACGGGCCAACGTATAATGTGTAAATGGCAGGTGCATGTCTGCATCGATTATGCAAAAATGCACAGGTTACTCGGGAGAATCGGTGGTCACTATTCACATATTATGCATGTGGATGGCAGCTAACGTTCTCTTAGCTTGCGAGAGCTGCGTTCCGCCCCCCTCGCGTGTGAGGTTAAACAATTAGCAAAAGCAAGGTACAGCAGTAGTAGCCTACCCGGCGAAATTGCGCCAAGTAGCGATCTTGCATTATTTGATTAAATCATTTCTGTATTTTCACGCAGCGGGGATAATGACTATCTTTGTGCTCTACGGTCCTATACGATAATTTACCAACACACGTTGTAATACATGCCCGGAGAGATTTAGCTAGCATGCTAGCTGGTGAGCTTACTGGCCATATGAGGCCTAGCTTTAGGACACCTTTCAGAATTCAAATAAACCACCCGCCAAAATCGGGATTAAATAAGCAGTTAGCTAAAGCTTACCTATATATTCCGAGACGATACAAAAAGCGCGATTTAATTTATTCCGTCAATTGTTTTCAAAAGCAATCAAACAGTGCTGGGCATAAAAAATAATTCTTTGGATCTAACGTTACCCACGAGACAACACAGACAACCCAGTCGCTCAAACAACGCCACTTCCTTGCGTATGCACAACCAACCTTCGACGTCAGCACGGCAGCTGCGTGCAAGTGCGCAAGCACGCTGCGTGACCTACTTGGGCGTGTTCTCTAGACGTTCTAGAGCAGTTCTGAAGTAGGCACACCATTAATTGTCGGGGTTCGATGATAGCATAGTTGTACTGGGCAATTTTAAAATAGATTTCTCAGAACCCTGCATCTTGATGCTAGTTAAAACGCGTCAGCCAGAAATTGCTAATCAAATGTTACCTGGAAAAAAAATGCAAAAGTTCTTGAAAGTCGGCTATGTTCATTTACTCATTCCAATAACCAACTCTAGAAGTAGAAGTCACCCATGCGGCCTATGCCTCGTTTTCATGTCCATGATTTAAGCATCTCAAAAGAAAGAAAGCAAACAGGGACTTTAAAATTGCCCCCACTTCCATTTCCCCCTCTACAGAAAGGAAAGAAACATGCACATCTGACCTTAATCTCAAGTGGATTCAGTCTTCTTACCCATCAATAGGTGTAGTTTCAAAGTGTAGCCACATCATGACATAAGCATTCCACATCATAACTAAAGCGGTGTACCTCAAACCATCAAACCACAGCAAAGGTCTAGCCTAGTTTTGCCATTTGAAACTACTTGCTTGCTTTGTAATGGTTTTGTATAGGCCCTGTGTACATTTCTGAATTACATACATGCACAAGTGTTAAGAGGCTAATTTTGATGGGATTAACTAGAATTCATTATTCGTATAGCTTTTTATTTAACCGTTAATTAAATCAAATCAAGCACTACTTCAATTCGCCACAAGATGGCAATAAAGACCATTGAACGCGTGTATTAGTTACAAAGGTAAGCTGTCATAAAGAGCCCGCCACAAACAAAACTTCATAGATTTCTGATTGGATGACAGGCAGCATAATCAGTTGCCATACAAAAGGGAATGGATTGGGTTTTGGTTGCCTTCAGCATGTGTTTAAAGCAAGTTAGACATTTCAGTTCTTTCGTCTGTAACATTACAATATTAACCAAATATGCTTGTTTGGTTACAAAAATGAATTGTCACACCGACTGATGTTGGAAGCCATCGGTCTTGGTAGTAAATTGGTCACTGAAACCTCTGTCTCGTGTAAGCTTCACCTCAGATGAACCCAGTGTTTACAGGAAATCACGTGGTTTATGCAATGCTCTTTGCTTTCTCTAGAGGTCTTCCTTACACCAGTGATCGAGCCATTGTCCTCACCCAGTGAACTCATGCCACCAGAGGTACTTTCCTTGTTCAATATTTAGCCATGGGCTAGACAATAAAGGACAGTTTTGCTGTGGGATGTTTATGAATCTTTAGGTGACATATTTTTATGTAATTCCTCATCCACTTCTACCTGTAGTAGAAACTCTGGGATCAATAGCAGTAGATCCCCAAGTATATAAGTTCACAAGTATACAAAATCTCATTAACTTTAAGAACTACAGCAGACATTTAATGTCACTTTTGTAAGGATGCTTAACTGTTAATTCATGTCAATTATTTTGTTCATAGTATAGGGCTGGGGTAAAACAAATGCATTGTACATGCCAGATCATCATTCCTAAAATTATGAGGAATTACAAGCTCAAAGCGGTACGTCAGACGTCAGGAGATTTGGTTATCCTCACATGAACTGTAAACAAGGCCACTGTGACTCATTTTATTGTGGTTGGACTGGTTGGATCGGCAAAGTCACATGACTTCCCCTAAACTGGCAGTTGAAGTGAATGTGCCTACTGTGTGTGAACCTGTGAGTGGTATTTCTTAAAATGTGTATTTTGTCGGACTGTAAAGACAACAATTGTCTTATTCTTTCCCCAAAAAGAAAAAAATGCTTACTAATGAAAAATGTCCTGTCCAGACACCTTCATTCAGTGTACAGGACTGCTGAGTGCCTCAGAACTCATCCAAAGCATAGATCCAAACACACTCTGCTTCCTCATCAGACTCTCAGTCATGAGAGCTCAGGGCTTGGCTTTGGCTTTGGCTTTGGCTTGGCCTCGTGTTGAGTCGGATGCCATTACACAGGCGAATCAGCAGAAGCAAAAGTGAAACCAGGCTGGCAGGGACTTTCCATTGGATTGTTGTACAACTATAGAGCATCGCTTCACCCACGCACAAACCAGCTTCCCAAGCAGACAAAATGCCACATCGTGACCAGGAACGATTGCTTCTTGTGTTATTGTCAGTCAGCAAGCTTTATTTAGAAAGCACACACACTGGCACATTAAGATGTAGTCGAAAGCAAGGTGTTGTTTTATTCTGACCTAGGGTGATCTCTAAGGGTGACGGGCCGGCCATCTTAAGGGGTTTTAGTGATAAAATGGCTGCTGGTATTTCCCTCCCTCCCTCCATCTTGCATTGCAACATTCCATCATGCCAACCCCTATGCGAATCAAAGGTTGCACCCTGTAAATGCATGTGGATAAACAACTCGCCTCCCAAACCAAAACTTCATGGCATGTTTTTGTGCTTGTTTGTTTTCTTTGTTTTGTTTCATTTAGAGGTGGCAGGTGGCATCTTTGTTATGAGTGATTTCTAACTATTTGGGTCCAGAAAAGCAGTTCTTCTGTGAGCTATAGTTTATTTTCATAACCATACCAGTATTATAAGATTGTTATTACTCTGACTAGATTCTCTTATGCTGTGTCACAGGAACAGCACACACTCACGCAAACACCTACCGCACCACACACACCCACAGCCATCCAGACAGATAAAGTAGGCCTACTGTACGTGTGCATGGATGACATGACTGTACAAAGACATGCGGATTTACAAATGAAACACAAATATGCACACCATTGGTCATAATACTCTTAAATACATCCGTGCATGCACAAATACATTCCTGCACAAAAATAGTCTGCTTCATTGGTGGGCAAAACAGAAGGCTAGTCATGGTTCCACGCACCACCCATCCGCCATTTGAGGTAAGTGTGTGTGTAACACATGTAAGTCGGTGGTAAAATGGCGAATAGTGTTAACACATTGCCGCCATCCCACAGCCAGGTGCTTTTGCCCAGTAGGGGGTGCTAAAGGACAGGCAGGCAGGCAGGCAGGCAGTCGCTGTGGGGTTGTTATGATGCGAACCATAGAGCACAGGCTCACTGCCAAGCGGACAAAAGTGAAGGTAACGCAATGGGACTTTCCACTGAGGCTGGCTGAGTTGTTTGGTAATCACCATAAAGTCCACACAAGAGCCTGTTTTCATACCGATACACAGACACATACTAACACATACACAAAGGCACACACACAAACAGACTGACAGACAGACATATACACACACACACACCTCTACACACATGCACACACAAAAGCTGAAACATTTATACACTGCCGCCAGGCTCACTATATTTTTCATTATAATAACAAAATCTACAAACCCTATAAAATGTTTATGATTGAGAGAAATGAAGGACTGAAGCATGTTTGTGCCTTGGCAAGTAAATGAATAACCTCGTTGTCACCGTGGCACCACAAATGAGATCGTCTGATATCAAAATTTATTACTTTTCCCAGAACCAATTTAGCAATGCCAATTCAAGGTGCCCAAGTTCAGTGAATCAGGAAACCTTTTGGTACTGGACCTATCTACATTTATTTTACAATCAAAACTATATCACAAACAATATTCACCATATTCTCTTCACACTGTAAAAATTATGTAACATATGTGCATTGCGCACCACCATTTTAGGCCTTAACTAGTCGATAAAATGGCGGCCAGTGAAACTGTGTGTCTGTGAGAGAGAGAGAGAGAGAGAGAGAGAGAGAGAGAGTGTGTGTGTGTGATGTAAACCACACTGTGTCTTTGTAACACAGTTTGAATGTATTTCACTCTCAAATTGTCGGCAGGCTCATCTTATTGTTGATTTTATCAGGACTTGATCTATTTCCTGTTGTTCACTGTCATATTTCTAATAGTGAACTTACTTGTTCTGTGATGTCAGACAGTCAGTGTGCTGGATGTACAATTTAACATTAACAGTTTGAAAATAATTTGTTTTAGTAGTGTTTGTTTTTTGCTACATGCCCATGCACATGCAAGCTAATACCTAATGTGCATTTAATTTACAATAAATGCAGAAAAACATCAATATGGGTTGTTATTTCATTTAATACATCAAATGTTTGAAGCATTCAACCACTGTAGATGTGATGATGGGTGTCAGTAACTCCCTGCAGAATTATTTCTGGGCTTTTCTTTACTTCCTTGCACCTTTCAATAAACACCACAGACATGAATGGAGGAGGGGTGGACTATGACTGACTACTTGTCTGTCGATCCGAATATGTTGGGAAACATTTTTGGGCATGTGTCCTAGGTATTTCAAATCAAAAACATAAAAATACTACATTGAAATAAACACTCTAACCCCTGCCCCCCACCTCCCAAACAGCAACAATATTCTCAAACAATGTTTAAAGTTTTGCAGACTGAACCGCCATTTTAGGTCTTATGCTGACGATAAAATGGCGCCCAGTGTTTCACCACCACGGCAGGTGATGCCCTGTAGGTGTCTCTGCCAGGCAGGCGGGCAGGCGAGGGTAAAACATAGATGCCAGGGCGCTGCACACGGCACTGTGCTGCTGTGGTCAGGCATAGTGCCAGGCCTGAAGAATGGGACTTTCCGGCAAGGCTGAACAGGTTGCTGTGTGATCTCTGAAGATAGGCGGCAGATATGTGGCAGTTTTGTGATACCACGTGATTGAGAATGAGATCTGAAAGTTCACACTGCAGCCCTGTCTCATTGTCATGACACGTAGTGTTTCGGGATCCAGTAATGCAAGCACAACCTGGTTGTGCTAGTAACACTGTGATTAAATTAGATTTTACGAGTCTTACTGAATCCAACTGTGTACTGATATTACAAAATGATACATACAATATGTATTTTAATTTTCAACTTTGATTCGACATGTCTGAAACACTATTGTTAAGCCCCACTAGAAAAAGATGCAATCAGCCTTTAAGGCAAAACACTGCTTGCAAGTGTCTATATCCAAATGCAGTGAATAAGACTGTTTGACCTTTTACTTCAATTTATGAGAAAAGGTAATCAGAATATGTTTCTTAAACATGACAGCAGAGTAGTTTAAGTCAAAATCTGCACCTTTCTGAGGATGGGGTCACCCGAAACGTTTGCTGCCCCACCACCTTAAATAGGTAGGTTGTGGGCCAATAAAGCACCTCATTGTATGGACTACTCAGTTTTCTAGTTTTGAATTTGAGTGCGAGGTTCTTTTTTTTTCTTAAACATCACAGCAAACATTTGGCCTATTTTCAGCCATATACAGACTGAATATGAGTGCAACAAGACGTAATCATGATCTTTCTATTAACTTATAATAGCTGCCCTGTCTCTCTATAGGTTCTGTGTGAGTGGCCTTCTAAATTATTGTTATGTTGTCTATCACTACGATCTAATTCATCTTCACACTAGGAACAACAACCAGAACAGGGTGTGGGGTTGTGCAGTCTCTGTAAAAAAAACACACACTAGATACTTAGCTGAAATTCCAGTTCAACCAGGCAACTGTCTTGACATTGTATGATTGAGAATTATCGGAAAATTCGTATCACAAAACTCTCAGTCCCATATGTTATGTTTGGGAACCAGTATTTTATGGGCCACTCAACTCTGTTGGTGCCATCATAATGTCCTGATGTGATATTTGATGTTATAGGGCTTGTTGAATTCAACTATATCCTCAAAAAAACTCAAACATATTGGTAACAGAATTTTTTTAATTTTCACTCATTATGTACAACACATATCTGAAACAAGACTTCAGGGAAAGTAACCAGCATTTAACATTGTTTTGCTTACAAACCTGCAAAGCATATAAGTCATGGGACAAGATATGAAACAAGGTAACCAGAATAAATGCTGACATGCACAAACATGACAGCAAACAGTTTGCTTGTTTCTGAAGAACTTATATGTAGATTAAACATGAATGGAAACATGAAAGTGTGATTTGTGGATTCATCTGTGATTTGTTAACTGTCAGTGAAGAGCCTTTCTTTTAGCCTGTAGTAGCTGCCCTGTTTTTCCATGAGTTCTTTGTGAGTGCCCTTCTCTATGACTGTCCCGTTGTCAATCACAACGATCTGATCCGCCCTCTCGATGGTCTTCAACCTATGAGCAATCACCAGCAAGGTCTGGTTGGGGCAGGAAGCGAGTGCTTTTTGGACCTGTGGAATATGACATATTAACCATAAGACATATTGCCTCAAAGGGTGTGTGTGTGCATGTATTTGTGTGTGTATCTTTATACATATGTATGCAGTAATGTTTGAATAAATATACAAATATGCCTAAATTATGCCTGTTTCAGTAAAGCCTGTTTAACAGGGCCGTTCATGTATGAGGTATGTCTATGCATACATGTACTGTATATAGCCACAGCATATCGAAGTGAGAAATGTACCATTTGCTCGCTCTCAGTGTCCAGACAGCTGGTCACCTCGTCCAGGATGAGGACCTGTGGTTCTCTGATCAGCGCCCTGGCGATGGCGATGCGCTGCTTCTGACCCCCTGACAGCAGGCCTCCCCTTTCTCCTACATCTGATGGAGCAGAGAGTACAAACTGTGTGTACAAAGTGTACAAACATTACAAATTTAAACTGTGCCTGCCTCCACTCTTCTGTTTTGTTGTTGTCTGTTTGCTTGACTGCTTGTTTGTATTTGTGACTTTACTTAAAGACCAAAGGTAAGATCACTGCTACACCTGAGACAATTATGTTTTCTTTGAGAACAAAGACCTAGTTGGACACCTTCAGAAAATGTAGGCAATTGGCACTATGTCTGTACTGTCCGTATAATGCTTTTTCACTCATAAAGTACCTGTGTCGTAGCCTTTCTCCAGCTGGGAGATGAAGCCATGGGCATTGGCTTTGCAGGCCGCCTCCTGAACTCGTTGCAGGGAACACTCTCCCAGCCCATAGGTGATGTTGTCTTTCACAGATCCAGAGAAAAGCACAGGCTCCTGGCCCACCATGGCAACCTGTGTGACAGTTAGAATTAGTGTTGATACCTGTGTTGTTAGCATCTATGCCAGTGGCCATATCTTTGCTATCACTTATTTCTATGCCAAGGGTCATAAATATCATAGCATTCCTCTGTACTGGTTGATTATACTAATTAACTTACAGGCCCTAAACCTGAAATGTGGATGGCAAATGTGGTTAGGTTCACCTTGAATAAGAATGTAATTAAAAGAAATTAGTCACCATTAGTTGTCATTTTAATTTATAACAATATTGTTACATAGTTCTGTAATGAAGTTCTATAATCACCTTTCTGTGCAGGTATTTGTGCTGATAATTTTGCAGTGGCTGTCCATCCAGGAGGATCTCTCCCTCCTGGGCCTGGTAGAACCTCTCCAGCAGACCCACACAGGTGGTCTTGCCTCCGCCTGAAGATCCCACCAAAGCAGTCATCTGCCCAGGCTTCAGCTCTAAAGAGAAGTCCTGGAAATAGATAAAAGCAGCCCTGCTTACAGCCTGTTTTGGGTGTTCATTACACACAAAGATGTGGCCATAGTAATAGACATACAGTTAACACATTACATTGACTACTTGACAGATGTTACCGTAGTCAATTGAACATACAGTTGTGACACTAAAGCCTCTAGAGAGGATACCGAAGACCTATGTGTCATAGACAGTTGACACTAAAGCCTCTTCAGTGAATATAAAGGATCCCTTAAAAGGATCCCTGTTTCCTTACCTTCAGCACCTTCTGGTCAGGCCGGGTGGGGTAGGAGAAGGTGAGGTTCTGGAACTGGACGTGTCCCCTCAGAGCATCAGGCTGGAGGGTTCCCTCAGTGCTCACCTCAGGCTTCCTGTCCAGATACTCAATGACCTTACCAGCAGCACTTACAGAGTTCAGCATGTCACCGAAGATGTAGATTAAGGTCTGTGGAAATCAGAGGATACCCAAACAACGGCCGGATAAAGCATTATTATTAACACATTACATTTGATGTATTATTTGTTGTAGCAAATGTGAACATACAAGTATGTGCATACAAGTATATTTGGTACATATTTGGTTATTGAATGGTCTTGTCCCATGGCTTATCATAGATATCACAGTAGGGATGTGGTTTAAGGTTATATATAATGACAAACCAAGCTATTTGTGATAATAACAACCTGGAATACTATCTTGCTTTTATTTATCAGTTTACAAAATTAAAGTACTGCCACACAAAACACCACACTTACTCTAATATTATTTGCCAGGTCAGACTGGTAGAGGATGAAGGACACCAGATTGCCTGTGCTCATCTCTCCTGACTGGATGATCAGTCTCCCATAGTACAGCATGCCCACCTTCATGCCAAGTTCTGTGAGCTACAGAAGACAAACACACACACACACGCAGAGAGAGCTGTGTTATTTTAAGGTTATTTCCATCTGAAATGAACCTCATAGTATTTAAAATAATTAATTGTAACATGTATGTTGTTATTTTGTATTTTAGCACTCTTTTACTAGCCACGCTAGACATGTAAAGATACATGAAATATGGCATTCATAATATTGATTATTGTAGTTAAAAGATCGAAATCAAAGGTTTGTTGTCATTTACAGAATATGTCAAGTGTACAAAACAAAAACAGAACAAATACCAAAATGCAGATATACCCTTCGAACAAGCAGGTACACTGCTCTGACTGTATCTCTTCTAGTCTTCAAGTTGTGAGTGTCCATCAGCCGGGCATTATAGCGACATGACTCACTCTTCTCTGTTTTGAACCCTCTCACGGTGCGGATACCAGACACTGCCTCTTCCGCTGCATCATTGGCTCGTGCAATAGAGTTTTGCACCTCCTGAACTAGTTTCTAATTGACACAGGTAGACACAAACACATAAGTACCACTGATCCAGAAGACATTCAGAATATATCCTGATGATCAAGACACCTGTGCAAATTCCATAATCAACATCAAAGATTTGGTATCAAGTATACCACTGTAACATTTCTGTTGGTGGATTGTACATTTGTTTTTAAAACATAATGGGTTCTTCTCTGTCCTTGCAATGTTGTGTACTTTTTTTCTCCTTCCTCCTAATTTAAAGCAGCACTGCCCCTTTTCACATGTCAGTGGGTGTCTGAGGGGCATTTTTCCTGGTTAGATACCTGGTAGAAAGTGTCATATATGTTCTGCAGCAAGCCTGTTACTGGTGTTTCCATCAGCATTAGTATTGTCAGCTTCCAGGACAGGCTGACCATTAAGGACAGCATGCCCAGGGTCTTGATGAATGTTCGGAGCAGAACATTGACATTGAGAGCCACCGCACGTGCCATCAGATTGGTGTCTGTAGACAGCCTAGAAGTGAGGTCACCTGAAAAAGATATACAGATAATGACAGCTCTGTGCTAGACAGATCATTACTATTACTTCAGTATTACATATGTAATTAAGGTATGCAATTTAGGTATTAGTATTATATACTTTAGTCCCATTCCACCCACTTACCCCTAACCCCGCCCCCCCCCCCTCGTGCCACACGTTTACCCCCTCCCCCAGCACACAAACACAAACCATAGACACAGCCCTGACTTTTTCCCCCATCCGACCCCTCCAACACACTCTTCCCACTCACTGACTATCATCAGTACATCAATAGTCCCCCTTCCACCCATCAGTCCCCCTTCCACCACCAGCACAACTTTCTATGCACTTCAGTTCCATTCCTCGCTTTTAGCCTAACACCCCACCTCATGCCCCCTTACCCCCTCTCCTCACACACATTCGCCCCATCCCCACCACAACACACCCCCCCCCCACACACACACACAGCGCAGCACACTGCCCCCCCCCACCCCCCACTGTACCCCCTCCATCTTGTAACACAGCCCCCACCCAGCCCTCCCACCCAATGTCACCACAACTGCACTTTCTCCCACCCCTCTATGCATATGACAATAAAATACTCTTGTATCCTTGTTCACATTATAAATATCATAGGCAGGTTAAAGAAAAACCTGGTATTATATAACATAGTAAACAGTAAACCCACCTGTCTTAGTGGTCTCATAGAAACCAATTTCTTGACCAACTAGGGACCTGAACAACTTGACTTTGACTCTGCAGGTGAAGCTGTTGACGGCACACATGAAGAGGCCTCCCCGGCACCCTGCACTGACTGAGCTGGAGGACAATTAAAGGGTTAATGCAGCAAAGGATGTGCCTTGCTGCACAAATAGTTATACATTTTGCTTTTCGTGCACACTAACCTTCCTAAAGAAAAAAGACCCATAAACAGAATGGCTGTCAAGAAGTCATTCCACTCATACTGCGATTTGAGGATGTCAATCACCTGTCCGGTGTAGAAGGGAATGAACATTTCACCTGGATGCAAGAACACACCAGAATAGAAAGAACGATGTGAACTAGGCAGGTTGATTGACATTGTTACACTGTTATCAAGTGGGATATCAATAAATAGCATGACACGTCTGTTAGTGACACTTACATAGAACAGCTAAGGAAAGGAAGACGAAGGCTCCAAAAAGCAGAATGTAGTCCGGTCTGTAGAGAATTATGACTCGCTTAAAGAGCGCGCGTGCTGTTTGTCTTCTCTTCTCTCCATTACTCTGGTAACTTTTGTCGGGGCATGACATCTCCCAGAACAAACAAGCCGATGCAGCGGCCAGAAAATTTAACAACCAAACCCATGACTTTTCAAGTGCGAAGCTGTCAAGCATCACCATGCGTCCGGTAAAAAATATTGGCCCGAGAAGACAATGAGTTGTAACCCACCGCTGCAGCACACGATTGGAGCCATTCCTCGTAAACGTTATCACTGCTTGTACAATCAACCATCGTATTCCCGACGCAACCCATTCGCGTAATAAATTAGTATATGAAATACCTTGATCAAACTTTTCATACAGAACTCGATGGTCTACAGCGCATATTATTAAGTCTAGGCACACCGCCAAAATGAAAACGCAGGTAGAATGCATCTTCACGCCGGTAAGGTCACAGACAGCATCTAGCGAAACACACTATAACGTAAGATAAATAAGTCCAGTGAATAAACTCTAGTTTACATAATATCGCGCTTGGAGTGAACCGTGACCCCGTCCACTTTATTGTGAGTCGACACCGATATAGTCAACTCTGAAATTAAAAAGTCAGTTTCAGTTTCGAAGATGGGAATTCCCGTTAGTGAACTAGTTGACAATAGCCTACGCAATAGCCTGCTTATAGATACCTAGTCTTGTCCTAAGTCTATGCCTATTTTAATGAGTATTGATCAAGTGAGCTGTTGAGATGCCGAAGTTTGACGTTTAATCTAAATAATAAGCTGAATTCTAATAAAGTCTCCACAGACACTCTATTAATATGACTACTAGCAAACAATTGCAATACTATCATTCGTGTTGCATAGTGTCTGTCAAATACGAAAACACAAACATAAAATGTTTCGACCCTACAATAAAAACACGAGACCCATGGTGCCCATAGACTGTATGTCAGAACCCGCTTTTGTCAATTCTGCCTGGCAACAACTGAGTCATCATCCAAAAAATCACGCACTCTGGCTTACCAAGTTTTCTCAGGTAAATGCTACCCTGTCGGTACTCTAGTCCTATCACAACTTCTCACCACACATTTTTTTCTTTTGGAATAACGAAGATATTATATATATATAAGGCAAAATTGTTCTTTTACACATGGTTTTAAAATATATGTTTAGCTTCATAACCAGGCTATTTAATAAAAATGTTATAGTATAATCCTTCAGATGGAAAATTGTTGATTGGATTGAATATTGATTGGATACGATTTTGAAGAAAGCAGCTTGATCACTGAATAAGTAGGCCTAGTTAAAATTGCCCATATGATTGTCCTTGTAATAAATATTATTCATCATACATCTTTGAGGTCTTCAAAACATTAACTAGGAACTATTTAATGAAATAAGTATTTTTCAAATCACCAAAGTGACGGCCAATCTTACACAGTTACTCATGTTGTAGTAGTTTATTTATCATTAGCAAAATGTGAAAGTTTTACATTTCTCAATCACTGATCAAAGAACTTGGGAAGGTCATTGCCAAGGACGCACTTCTCCTCAGCACCTGTTTCATCAATGGTGACAAGATAAGCCACACCCCCACTGGAACCATCTCGGTTCATTGCTAGTGTAAGAGCTGCAGAGAGAGAGACAGAAACAGAGAGAAAAGGGACAAACAGGTTCATTAGAAATATTAGATCCAACAAAAAATACTTTATGCAAAAATAGTTTGCCCTTGTAATGTAATACTTTCTTTCTGAAATTCTCAAATTGTGTGTGTTCTAAAAAAATTAGGTCCACACCAAGGCTGTGTTTGAAATGTACTCTCATTCCCTATGTAGTAAGGTGTGAGTTATATTGTTTTGTTCCCGACATAGTGCAGTATATAGTGAACAAGTAAACATTTTGAATTTAGCCCAAGTATTTAGGTCTGTTTAGGTCACATGTTTTTATCTTTCTTTTTATTTTATTACCTCCGCCAAGGAGGTTATGTTTTCGCCTGCGTTGGTGTGTCCGTTTGTCTGTCTGTTTGTGAACAGCATAACTCGAAAAGTTATGGATGGATTTTGATGAAATTTTCAGGATAGATCAGAAGTGGCCTAACTTAGAACTGATTTGATTTTGGTGGTGATCCGGATAACCATCTGGATCCAGGAATTTTTTATTCAGTCAAGTTACCAGTGTAGCATGGAATCTACCGCGTATTTTATTTTGAAAGGAGGGAATATAGGTTGGTACGGAAATTAGGCTCCTGTTGCGGGTCAAGGAGTTGTTGAGTTTTTGGTTAGAGGGTTCAGTGAAAGACAGAGGACAGTTAGAGAGGTAGTGGTGAGCAGCCCAGTAGTTCAGGTTGGCAGTGGAAATTAGATAGAGTACTTTCCTGCACCAAAGAGCCAACCAAGTTCGTGTGAGCATGAGTGAACGAACCGTCTTAAGGTGAGAATGACAATAAGGTGGAGACGTAAGCTGCCTTGGCGGAGGTCTGCGCTCTCTGAGTGCTTTTCTAGTTTTAATTTATTTCTTTTTATGCTATGGACCTTGCTGTGAATATGTAATAAAGATTGACTTGAACTGAATTCACCAACAAATGTAGGGGTGTAATCTGTTTGACTGTTGAGCTTGCATAGCAAAATATTTTGCCAGCACTACAGATCTCTTAGACTGAAGGAAAAGAAATGAGAGCAACCAACCATTCACAACAAACTCCTGACACTCTTTCCGGTTCATGCCCTTTCGATACTCTGCATCCACAAAGCCGTAGATGTACGAGCTGCCAGAGCCACCCACAGCAAAGGGCTGTCTTGAGAGCAGGCCATTCAGGGTGGCATACACCTGTAATGAGAAATATCAATGGTGGATGCATGTGTATGTATGTGGTATTCTCATTCCAGACATCCATATAATTTCCTAAGTGAACACATTAGGATGCTACCATCCTTTGTATCTTCAACTCTGTAATGTACAATACATAATGCATACTGTATAGAGGTCATCTTATTACCTTTGGCAAACCTCTTAATGATTCGTTTTGAAAAACATGCACAACCAGATAAAACACAGGGAAGCAAAGGGCTGCTTTCTCTACTAATCTTAGTGTACTGTACGTTTTATTCAACCATTCGGCACCAATTTTTACACTCAACAAAAATGGTCACCAACAGGTTTTTTTTCTGTGTATAGTGCACTTCAAGAATACTGAGTATATGGAAGTAAAACAATTACAGTGCAGATATTCTATCTGCTCCCTTGGTCAAATAAACTATAATTAGCTGTAAAGCAGCTTGGACAGACAGACAGACAGACAGGTAGATAGACAGACAGACAGACAGACAGACAGGTAGATCATTTAACTGAAAAGCTTACCTGTCCCCCCTTTTTCCTGTCCCACCCAGCAACAATGAGATGAGCTGACAGTTCCTCTTTATACTTATAGGAGATGTTCTTCACCAAGGTAGCTGCAGAACGTACAAGAGGGTCTTCTCCCAGTTCAACACTGATATTAAGAGCAAAAAAACATTGCAAATATAAAGAAGTAATTTACAGTAAACCCATCTCTCCATACCACACATTTCTTGGCCTACATTATGTTAGCCTTATGGACCAGACTCTTTCAATATATGCAAACTTTAAACCAATTACACTGGCACATTAACTTTAATTTCTGTTTGCTGATTCGTTGCTAAAAATGTAGTCCAGGGAATGGAGGACTGGAGAGTTCCTTAGTGAAATACAATATTGAGGTACACTGTGGTGCTAGCCTGGCAAGTTATGTTTAGGCTGAGGACCAGACTAACATGCAAAACTTAATGTGTTCTGAGGATAATGTGCAATGCATTACAAACCTGTGCACATCTAGCTGGTAGTTGACAACCTCGGCAATGGTCTGGGCATCAGCAGCAGAGCCGGACAGTGCACAGTAGATCTTATCATGAAGGAGGGAGAGCTTATTCATCACTCGGTTCACTACTGTTGCACTAAAGAAAATATAAATGTGTCAAAATAGACAGAAGAAAAAATATTATAGGTAACCTGATATACATTTACATGATACAGAGTATTAAAGTTGCCCCCCATTTTTAAAAACATTGCATAACTATTCCGAAGTTTAGCACCTGTTTCAAATAAATTTTGCAATAATCACAGTGCATGTAAGTTTTAGACATAAAAAGAGCTAAGCCTTAAAGGAATGACGTTTCAAGAAACTGTTTTGGTGTACATGCATGCACCAAGCTACTAGGCTTTAGGCCTATCTGGAATTGTGACCAGCAGCAGAAGCAGGCATGTACATAAATTACTTACCCTGCTGAAACACGAGAGTCAGAACCTAGCACGACTCCTCCGTCAAATTCAATACCTATGATCGTAGTCTGTGAACAAAACAGATTAACGGTGAGGCAGGCCTATTTTAAAAACAGAAAAATAGCATGCTGACGATTTCAACTGTTAATAGGATACTTTAAGTAAGCGTTATAACTTTTAAACCCTATGACTAGATGCCTACCCCAGTTTTTACTTGCTCCGACATCCATCCCGGTCCACTGGATTGCTCCAACATTTTGTACAATGATCCTTTTGTTGAACTCAGTGAATTAGTTGATGTCGGATGTGCTGAGAAAGGTTAATGTGATCTTAGTGACGCCAAGAAAGTAAAAAAAAAATCCTGAACCAACCTCATAAGATGATCATTAGTCGCGACCAAAAAACAATTAAGACATACTTTACTTAATAACTTTGATAACGTGTTTATGCATAAATTCACATTCTTTTTCCGCGTTAAACAGAAAGTGAAACTAAAGCTGTAGGGTCGACGACGACTTGGGCTTGAAAAGGGACGCACTCGCTGCAAGGGCATTGGACAAATGTATCACGTTACCTGCGATGATAGCTCATCACGTCCCCGGTCATAGCCTACATATAATAAGCCACCTCTTTAAGTGAGATTAGAATGCAACGCATGCAATTGCATTCCTCACGCAGGCCATACAAATATGTGTTATTTATGTTAAATGCATAATCCCGTAGGAAATTCTGCTATCCTTGCGCAACAATAATGCACACACATGACATGCATAGGCCTATATTACAAAAAATAATGTAGGCTTATAGAATTTATAAATCATGTAAGGGTTTATGTGTAGGGAGTGCCAGATTCTGCACAAAAAACAGACAGTTTAATAGAAATATTCATCCAAAATATCAACCAATATGACTGTTGGTTATAGGCTAACCTATCAATTTACAAAGATGCAATAACTTACTGTACCTGCAAAATAAATGTCTATTGTGTGTATAAAGTAAAAAGAAGAACTCTCCATATGAATTTGATTGCAGTGTTTTATCTTTAAATATATTTGCTAGTTACTGTATGTACATAACATTTTCTTGAATCTGATAATGTCTAGGACTGCAAGTCTTTATCTAATGACCTCTGATTAACAGATAGCACTCATCTGTGGCCACTTATTGTGCAGTGAGGACAAATTTTTCAAAGTTAAGTGTTGATGGACCGGCTATAGCTGTAACTTCTGATTCCATTGTAGGCCAAAAAATGAATACAAAATATGGTAGTCAGCTTTACGTTATCAAAGTTTTCACTTGTGACTGTGAAGTAGCGACAGTGGCCCAGTAGGAAGTCACCCAACAACCAAAGGGCTGCTGGTTCAAAATTAATTCCACCTCCTGCTGGCTAGGTCAAAGTGTTGGACAAGACACTGAACCCCACCATGCTTGGCGCCATTCATGGCAGCCTTCGCAAACTGCTGTGTAAATATATGTGTGAATGGGTAAATGTAAGGCATTCAGTGTAAAGCACTTCGGGTCCTCTGTTGAGTATATGAATGTGTTATATAAATGAAATCCATTTACCATTCCCATTTAGAGGAAGGTGTCTGAGTCTCCAGGCCAACATCACTAGACCAGATGCTTTACTTCATTGCTGTTGCTTTATTTTTTTGTATTTGTATACATTATTTTACTCTTTTACTCTTATGTCATGCACAGGTTGCACAAAAAGACCTTAGGGAAACACAATTAGTTAATATTCTAATTAGAATAAATATACAATGTCTACCCGTCATAGTTGTTGAAATTACATTTGATTTTCCTGAATGAAACTGGAAATGGAGCACCGAAGATCCATTTGACTGCTCTATTTCCTAAAGGAGCTTTAACTGTTTAAAACCGATACCATTTATTTTCTTGGCCTCTCAGGTCAGTAATATGAAAATCTCACATTAAAACCAAAGACAAAGGTTTACAAAATGTTGTTTTTATTATCCTCTAAAGAACAAAACCAGGATATTTACAAATGCAATCATGTGGTGTTTGCACTGAAATAAATGTTGTCAGTGAAATAATGGAAATATAATGGGAAAAGTTCTGTTAATGTTAAACCAAAATTGTTTCACACAGTGTTTCTACTCATCATGGAATTTGGGAAGTTTGTCTCCAGGAACGACCACATGCTCAACTTTATCTTCTGTGATCACAACCAGATGTACCACTCCGCCACTGACATTATCCCTTCCTATGGCCAGTGCAAGTGCTAAGAAGAGAGAAAGGAGAAAATGGATTATTATACTGTACTCCAGTATCATACCTAATCAACTGTCAAACAAAACTGTGCAATTCAGTTGATTTGTCCTCCTTACACATCAACTGCAGTTTATAGTTCAATGTTTGAACCCAAAAATCTCCATGGCTTTTGCACACAGTGCTGGCTTTGTAAAACGATGTCTCCATCCATTTTGTTATTTTTGGGTTGTAATGGGTCGTAACTTATGGGTCGTAGTATTATCACAAATGCTACTTTAAAAAGGAGTAATACTCACTGTGCAAAATCTAACCATGTGGGTCACGTCATTACATTACATTGCATTTGGCAGACCAACATTCAGATGATGTGACACAAAGCAGGACTTCCAGTTAGAGATCATTTTCACCTCAGTAGTCTGTCTGACTTTATAAACTAAAAAAAAAACATTAAAACTTTGTTTACCGTTGGTGGCAAACTGTAAGCACTCCTCACGGCTCATGTCAGGTTTGTACTTGGCATCGACGTAGCCATAGATGTAGGTGCTCCCCGACCCGCCGATAGTGAAGGGCTGACTGAGGAGCATCCCACCCAGGGACACAGTGTACACCTGTGGGCCCAAACACACAAGTATGTACAGAGATTAGATTGGGTAAAGTTATATTCGTGGATCACAGTATCATCAGCAAGGCCTACAAAAACTAAAATCACAACTACGGCTTTGAAGCATAGGTAAAATGATAACCATTTACATTAGTTAGTCAACCTCTCATTCTTTCATCTTACACAAACCGATGTAGATGCTTATAATCTGGATTCTTACCTGTGGTCCCTTCTTTCTGTCCCAGCCTGCGGTGATAAAGCCGGCCTGTAGTTCCTCCTTGTTGCTGTAGCAGAGCTCCTTCAAGACAGAGGCAGCAGCCTTCACCAGAGGAGGTGACTCCATCTGGATACTGCCACAGAGGCATTTAGAAGGCAAAAGCTTAATTTTTTAATTTGTCATTTAAGACCCAGTTTACTTCACAATCATTGCCTTATATTTCAATGTTAGTTACCCTTTTTTCGTTTTGGTTACCCTAAAATGTCAGCAATGAGTCTTACAGGTCTTGAAAAGCATTTTCCTACGTTTAAGATGGAGGAAGGAGGAACCAACCTATGGAAAGACAGCTGGAACTTTGCCATTTTGGTAACAGCCTGTGCATCTGCTAGGGACCCAGCAATACAGCAGAATATTCTGTCATGAACCTGGATGAGCTTGTTGATAGTTTTTGAAGATACATATGATCTGGAAAATAAAAAGAATCGTCCCAGAAATCGTAAAACGTGTGTTTTAGCCGTGTAGGTGAATATATTACTATAATTTTAATTAGGACGTACCCTCCCATGGATGCCCTGGAGTCCGATCCAATGACGACGCCTCCATTGAACTTGACAGCTAATATGGTGGTCTGTAAGGGAAAGAATGTGGTAGTTGATTCAGATACACGGCTAGGGCACATTGACATACGTTGAGTTGTCTTAGACATAAAAATTAGTCTAGTCTGGAACTGACTGAGCATATTAACAGTGTGCAGCACAGAACACCTGTAAAACAATACTAGCCTGCTACCTATGTTCGATAGGCTACTATTGTAAATGCTGCTTGTCGCTTTGTGCGCATGTAAGGACAAAATTAAGTTCATAATTGTATGAGACGCCAACTTCAAGAATAAAAACCCGAGGTAAGAAAAAAGAGAGATAATCTGAGGAAGAATGCGAAAGTGAAAGTGTTTACACTTTACATCTTTTGCGTAAAGTCATAGTAACGTTGTTACAACAGACTGAATACACAGACTGAATTCGCATGACACGCAAGTAGACTACATATGACAAATATATGTAACATTTGTTGTTGTTTAATGATGTGTTGTAACTCCACGCGATGTTGTAGCATTACAACACCATGCCATCATGCTATAACATAGTCGGTCGTAAAAACCTACTTACCCCTGTACTGACACCTTTTATTGTCGAGTCTGAAATTTGTCTGTCCATTTTCCTGACTAAGAAAGATTAAAACACTCAAGATGCAGGACTTCCCATTCGATTCGAACTAACAAGGTTCAGTCAGAAGGTGCAGCGACCCCGCTTGATTTTGGAAAGCATTGCCAGCATGGAATAAGGAACCCAACAAGCCGAACGGGGGGAGTAGTCAATTTGTTCTCCAACATGGCACTGTCCTGCGTTTTTGAAACACCTGTATCAGGCTTTAACTTTGAAAATTCTGCCAGGTAGGTGAGGTGATGTGTGGGGTATTCTGCATATGAGTTTAAGGCTAGTATTATTTTAACAAAATGTAGCTTTTTGAAATTGTGACATCGGAGGGTTAGCCTACCAAAAGCGAAAGTGTGATTTTTTTCATTGCGAACCTATGCGAGTTTTTGTTCGATGATATGTCCTTATTTGTAAGGATCATGTATTTTGTTCAGTGAATATATGTACGTGCCGTAAGTATCATCTGATTTCAGTCATCGTCTCATTTTCAGGAATGCTGGACTGGAGAGTTTACTTGGGGACATTAAGGTCAAAGCCCCAAGACCTCTTAAAACAGGCACTACCATAGCTGGAGTTGTTTATAAGGTAACCTACTTCGATAAAGAAGTAAACGTTTGAAAAAGATCCAATTTTACAGTAGTTATGACACATCTCTCTCATTGTCCTCAAAGGATGGCGTTGTCCTAGGAGCAGACACCAGAGCCACATCAAGTGAGGTAGTAGCTGATAAGATGTGTGCAAAAATCCATTACATCGCTCCAAATATATAGTAAGTGCACTTAGGTCACAATATACAGTAGATAGAAATGTTGGCAAACTGATAGCCCACATTCAACAACTCCACTAGATTTACATATTTTCCAAAACTTTTCAGTCTTAACACATTTTAATTTGGGGATGTTTTTCTTATTTATTCTTGTAACTCAGTTGACATTTTGCTCTTTAAGTGAGGCTCTAATGTTGTTTCTTTAATGATGGGGGGATGGTCTTCCTTGGTATAGTTGCTGCGGTGCAGGAACAGCAGCGGACACAGAGAAGACCACAGACCTGCTCTCCTCCAACCTCACCATCTTCTCCATGAACAGTGGCAGGAAACCACGCCTCGTTATGGCTGCTAACATCCTACAGGACATGCTTTTCAGGTGAGTATGTAAAGGACTGTGGCACAGTTTAGCATGGTTGTGTTGTGGAAATCAAGTGTACTATCAAAGATGAGTGTACCATCACACATAGCATGACACCATCATAATATTATTGACATTATGTCTCTATCTCTTTGAATTATTGTCAGTAGGGTAATTGACCAGACCGTTGCCAGTTAGGATGTTGTAATAAAACATGTTTACAGCTGGATTAGCTCTCACTGTGTTATAACCCCTTAGATTCTCACATAACAAGGTACTTAATGGCTCCATTTAACCTTTAGGTACAGAGGTCAAATTGGGGCCAATCTGATCCTGGGAGGGGTCGACTGCACAGGAAACCATCTCTACACTGTTGGACCCTATGGAAGCATGGACAAAGTGCCTTATTTGGCCATGGGTGGGTATTACCCAATAAAAAATCCATAAGTTCATGTCATCTAAAGTTTTCTTCTCTATATTACATGAGTACTAGTTTGATTAATTTGTCTGTGCAGGATCTGGAGACCTAGCTGCTATGGGAATACTGGAGGACAGGTTCAAACCAAATATGGAGGTAAGTGATCATGCAATTTGGTAATAATGCATCAATCAATAACTCAAGAGCTGTATAATTTGAATGCATCTTTGTCTGTTCTAATATGTTATGAGCAATATGAGTGTGGTATTTTTTATTTAATGAACAATAACTTTCTATGTAGCATAACACCAAGTCTCACAACTTCTCCCTTGAACATGCTTAACCCTTAGATTGAGGATGCCAAGACTTTGGTGCGTGATGCCATCCATGCCGGCATAATGAGCGACCTCGGCTCAGGCAACAATATAGACATTTGTGTTATCACCAAGGACGGCGTGGACTACATAAGACCATACCAAGAATCAGAATTTAAAGACAAGAGGTGAATATTGCTAGATGAATGGTCTATCATATTTGATTTCAACATGTATTAGCACCATCAGTAGACCATACAGTATTTTTTGTAAACTGGTAAGTGTTCACAGACATTTCCCTTATATACGTACATACATACATTTTACAGTCTCAACCATTTTTCTTTTGCTTAGGCAAAGAAAATACAAGTACAAGTCAGGTACGACTCCTGTTTTGGTGGAGAATGTGATTCGGCTTGAAGTAGAGCTGGTGGAGGAGACCATACAGAAGATGGAAACAGCCTAACTGCTCACCTGTTTACTTTATAAACATGAACCAATTTGTCATTTCAACTGTCAAAGTTCACCATACAGGGCCATGTATTTTATTTTAAAGTAACTCATTTGTAAGTTTATGAACGTTTTGAAAAGGACAGCCTGTTTAAGTAATCCAGGTTAAACTAAACTCATTATGCAGATTTGATGTGAAGTTTTTAGATATAGCCCATTTACAGACCTCAACACAGCACTTATAATGAAATGAAAGTAATGTTTTGGTTAAAGTAGGCTACTACAATAGCTAAATGTAAACTGAACAGTCCAAAATGCCTCATAGAAGGCACACTCACATAATTTGTTGTTGTTTTTTAAATATTGGAATTAAAACTGTTTGAAGATGAATGCTGCTTCTGTCTTCTTTGACTGCACAGATAGTGGAAAGAGGGGTAAAATGAGATGTACCCTGTTTCCAGGAAAAGGGTAAAATAATATAATCATGTGACGCCATTCTAAGGATAAGGAAACCATTTCCTAACATCAGTGGAGAAGGGCCACACATGGCAAATTTTGTAAGAAAGATATTTGTAAAAATGTGCTTTTTTTCTCTCCAAGTGAGTTCCATGTGTGTCCAGAATTAAGCTGATTTAGAGAAAACAAAAAGAGAACACTATTCATACATACTGCATCTAGTTGGTGTGTTTATAAGCTATTATATGAGGGTTCATCAAAACTCCAACTCTTAGCCATACCTTGTTGTGAGAAGCACTTTTTTCAAAATGATGGCTATGGGTTAAGATAAGTCAGCCAAGCATGGCTTTAAAATAATTGGTTAGAAATCATTTATCATTTAAAAATCATTTCGTTTTATTTTTACTCAAATATTGTATCTTTTGTGTGTTAACAATAGCACCTGCCAACTTGTATATCACCACTGAATAAAATAATGGCCTTGTGAAAAAATAACATTTCATTTTTCTACATTGTTCTTTTAAGTTTCAGTTTACAGGCTAAAATGGCTGTTCTAATTGCTAAAGGCCATATTTCCTGATAAGAACAGTGAATGGAACTATCAATGAATAATTTGTACCTTTTCTTTTCTTTTTGTTTTGGCTCAATTTTAACCCACGTAGAGGCCCACCTTACCCTGTACATGGGGTAAGTTGTGTGGAGGGCATACCACTCTAACCTAACCATAAAGAGTTAGCAATTAGTTTTTTGTTCTAATAGTTGAATTTTTATATGGTGTGAAGACTGCACACAAAACGTCTTAAGGATGCGGCTGTGATGAAAAATGTAAAAAGTGGCTCATCTTAGCCCTCTTGGCCCCTACGTATTTATTGATGTTTTTATGTGTTTTCACTCCAAGACAATAGGTACCTTCCCACCTCATTTAACCAGCAAAGGACGTGCGCAACCTGAAATCGTGATATCTACCCAAAAACAGATGACGCAGAGCAATAGATGTTGTCATTGGTCTAATCGGCGAGGGCAACTTTTAATGGAATTTTTGATATTTTCTAAAAGTTTCTTTGTTTGTTTACAGAATCAAGTTGGGCAACAATAAAGTTGCGTTTTCTTTAAAACCGGACTAGATTAAAGGAGTAAGAGCAACACATTTGCCTAACTGTAATTACAGGCAGTGAAACGCTGATCATAATCGAAAGCACACTGCTTCATCCTTTCAGTTTCGAGCGTTTACCAGGAAGAAACGCATTTTCATCAGTAGACATAATAGCTTAATGTATTTTTCAGTTGTTTAAACGTTTTATATTCCGCGTCTAATTTTGTTATTATGGCACTTCAAGATGTCAGTGGCTTCAAGTCTAACTCGGGTCTAGGGGTTTTCGGTACCGGGGCGTCTCAGCCTCGGAACAGAATAGATCACTTCACTTTTGGGTCTAAATGTCAGGAATTTGCCTTACCTGTTGGAACAGATGTAAGTAAATTCTAATTAAGTAGTCGTCATTTAAAGGATAAAGAGCGATTACTTTAATAGATGAAAATATACAATTACTCTTAACGAAAGCTGGTGATTGCGAATATGTGCATTATATCTGATGTGTTGTCTTGGTGTCCAACTGTGACCAGAGGGGTTGCTAACAGGTAGCCTACCGATTTTCTAGCTTTCTTACAGGAAACGGGTCAATTAATTAAACAATCAGATTTGTATTACGCTTTATGATATGAGAATATCGTGTGCTCTGCAGCCCGTTGGATTCTTGAAGTCATGCAGTGGCGAGAATGGCGTGTCCATAGACCTAAACCATGGCACAACGACTTTGGCTTTCAAATTTCGGCATGGTGTGATTGTTGCTGTTGACTCCAGAGCATCTGCTGGTAGCTACATAGGTAAGTAGCAGTGCATTTTATTTTTTTATCTTTCAAAACAAATTTTGCCTTTTGGCAGAAGCTGATATTGTAAAGACACTCAAAACGTAACTATTACAATTTTGTTTTATAATGCTCATGTTATGATTTGGTTATTATTACCACCCAGAAATACACATCATGTTATTGAACATTATTGAAGTCATGCCTTGTTTTTGCAGCTTCAAAGCATGCAAACAAGGTGATAGAGATAAACCCTTACCTCCTGGGCACCATGTCTGGCAGCGCTGCAGACTGTCAGTACTGGGAGAGACTCCTGGCCAAGGAGTGCAGGTCTGTTGCAGCCTCATATGTGGTTTTTCCATATTATGTACATCTGCTTCCAAAGTGTCTGCACTGATATTAGGCATATCATATCATAGTAGCTACACTAATGTCAGTGATATTTAATCCCAATCTGTGTTATGCTATGTCAGGGCTTCTCTGTTAGAAGTTTCCATCAGGCATGTCCACGAGGGTGGGGTGAGACTAGCCAGCGTGGTGTCGATTTACTTAGGTTTGAGGCCTTGGTCTTGGAGTGGTTAAAATTAAGAAATAACTCTATTTATGCAAGTCACAATATTCAGAATCTGTGAAGATAGGTTTGATTCATAACAAGATAGGTTTGATTTATAGCATTTTGCTGGCGCCCTTATCCAGAGTGAATTAGGTACATTTTTTTGTACTGATACAGGAATTGAACCTCTAATCCCCCAAATTTATGACCAACTCCCTAACCACTAGCCCACAGCTGCCAGAACCAAAAGTTGAATGCATACAGATTGCATATTATTCTTTAATAGCAACTTAAAGCCGTTTACTCTAATATTGACTAAATGCCATGAGGGATTCTTTGACATGTCTCACTGTGTCTCAGGCTTTATAAGCTCCGTAATAAGGAGAGGATCTCAGTGTCTGCTGCCTCTAAGCTGCTCTGCAACATGATGCTGGGGTACAGAGGCATGGGTCTTTCTATGGGCAGCATGATCTGTGGATGGGACAAGAAGGTATGGCTCATATTATGTGTGTGTTTGTATGTATGTTTGTGTGTGTGTGTTTGTGTGTGTGGGTGTGTGTGTATCTGTGTGTGTCTGTGTGTGTGTGTGCTATGACTGTTTTTAGTTAAGGGAGTGGATCACAAGTGACACACAGATATATAGCATATTATTTGCAGTACTCAGGCAGTCAATATCATATATTTATACCTGCAGTGATTTACATTCTGGAGACTGGAACTGGTCATATATTGTGTCATTTCCGGACTGTGTGCTTTTGTGTCTGTAGGGCCCGGGTCTCTACTATGTGGATGACAATGGCACCCGTTTCTCTGGCCCCATGTTCTCCACAGGCTGTGGAAATAGCTATGCGTATGGAGTGGTGGACAGCGGCTACCGTGAGGACATGACTGTAGAGGAGGCCTATGAGCTGGGCCTGCGTGGCATTACCCATGCCACACACAGAGATGCCTACTCTGGAGGAGTGGTGAACAGTAAGTGCCTTTAACTTGAACTTAAGCAGTTGTTAAGAGAATGGGGGAAATGACAGTGATTTGCTATACTTGGAGGGATCCTCATGAATGTAGATGCTTCAGGTTTTTTTATGTTTGCCTGATATCACTTTCTTTCATTCTTTTATATTGCAAATACACCTAAATAAAACCAGATTAGATTCCAAAGCAGTAGTATTCATTGATTGGTTTGAGCAGTAGTATTCATTGATTGGTTTGAACAAACCACTGTATAATTTTAACATTACATTTAGCACCTTATCCAGAGTGACTTAGATACAGGCACAGTCCCTTGGAGCAATGAGGGGTTAGTATGAGGGCATTTCAGCTATGGATGCAGGAGAGTTTAGCTATTCACTTCCCCACACAAATTCTTTTTCCTATTGACATGAGAACCCGTGACCCTCTGATCCCAAGACCAACTCCCTAACCATTAGGCCACTGCTGCCTACTTTCACAGTTGTCTATATGCATTATGTCCTGCCCCCCTGCATGCGCATGTGTAAGCACATCTGACCTGGATAATCTCCTGATGCTACTATACTATATAGTGTGAACTGTCAACTCCGCCATTGTCTCTGCCTGACTCTTGAACATTGTCCAGAATTTGTGTGTAAAAAATGTACACAGTACACACAGTCCAAAAGTAAGGAAATGTTAAAGGTGAACTTTCATCGTTATTTTTATTCATATTTCTGTGTCGCCACTATGGTTGAATGCATTGTGCGTCATTTCTGTGAAAAATTATGTCCTAGACCTCTTGCTTGACACTATTTTTCTGTAAGCTAGAACAAGTCTAGTGGTTGAACGACTGGCTTTTCCGGTGTCCCTCGTGAATATCCATGACGTGTCAATAAGGCACTTCTGATTGGGCAAATTCACTGTCTTTCGCTCACCTAGCTTCTGTCCACTGCTCTTCCTGTGCGATGTGGGCGAGCCACACATGGCTCTGGGCGGGGCTTACGACCTAGTGACGTAGATAGGTTTAGCCTGCTCTGATCCGCTCGTTTTGGTTAGCTTGACCCTTCAGTGAGCAGTAAAACCATGAGGGTCGAATTTCATGTCTTGGAGTGCTGCGTACATATACTGCTTGTTGTGACCCACCACATTGTAAATAGAGCTACTCAAAGTGTTTTTTAGCGGAAGGACCCCTTTAAGCAGGGTTTGTGGTCAGTATTGATCAATATGCTTACATATGAAAGAAAATATTTCTTTTGTGTGTTTGTGAAGTGTACCACATGCAGGAAGAAGGCTGGATTAAGGTGTGCCAGGAGGACGTGTCAGAGCTCATCCATCGCTACAAGAAGGGGATGTTTTGAATGTCACAGAACAGTCCACATCTATATTCACATTTGTACACTGAAAAGACTACAATGCAATAAACACAATAAAACACTTTAATGAATCTCATGTTCTTTCACAAAATGACCTTGTCTTCTTTTGTAACTTAAAACATCTTTTTAAGTACATATATTTTACAGATATCATTGCATTTGTGGTTGATATATAGTGCTATAATGCAGGAGTATGAATATTTAACCCTTAACAGGTTTTTATACTGGGCCAATTTTATTACATTTGTAGTCTCTGTACAGTCTGATGACATTTCCAGCCTTTTTTAACATTTTCAAGACAGTAAGTGCATTTTTGAGGATAGTTAATACAAATAGCACCTGCACCACCAAAAGAATGTAACTTTATTTAGATTAGTAAAATCATCATCATTAGTTTAAGACTTTAAGGTAAAGTTTTAATGAGTCCATTTATCCTGTCCCATCAATTATCATACAAGAATCATACAAGACCCATACAGATGTTTCAAGGCCATGGGGAGGTATCTGACTGCGTGAAAGTGCTTAACTGCATTGTACCAGCATTCCAGAATCTCAAACTCTATACATGTAACAGGAAGAATAACTTTTTTCCCCTTTTGTTTTATTACAGTAAAATTGCAGCATTATCTACAACCTTCAACAATTCAAAATATTTAAGTGCCATTTATCTGAAAGAAGTGTTTGTAGGATATATATTCAATTGTATATATATCCTATATGTAGTATATATCTTGAACAACTGCAAGTTAAACTTTTTATTACAGTAATACTTAATTAGTTACTTAATTGCAACTTGGTCATGCCATTCTGGTGACAACAAACTTAAAATGGGAGTTGTGTCTTATGGGGTTTAAGTATGTCCCTTTCCTCCGTAGGTATATGGCTTCTGCTAACGCCTTCAGTCACCCAATCTGGACTGATAGCCTGATGCCCTTGCTTTATACACTACTGTATGAGGATATGTGTGTACATGGGTGGATGTAAGGCACTGAAAAAGTGTACAGTGCTTTGGACACTCTGCTGAGTATATAAAAGTGGAGGCCATTTCCCTGCCAGGCATCTCCCACCAACATTGTGCTCCTCCTCCTGCAGCCGGTGTATGGGTGTCAGGGTGTGACTGCTCTTTATTATAAGAGTCAAGAATCAGCCTGCATGCTGGTAATATGTACAATTTAGCCCCACAGTATACTATATATACAGAGAAATTAGCCTGTGTATCAAAAACTCCTGAATGTGAGCTTTCCAACAAATATATTTGTTACTCTATGTTTATATTCCAAGATGTAAGCATTTAAAATGTGTCCTGTATTTTTGGCCCTTTATATTATGTGTTTTTGGAATATATGGAACATAAATATAACATTATTTACTATATAAAATGCACAAATTTACAAAAACTATGATTTTGATCCTGATGAGATAACTGAAATGTTTAACCATATGAATATCTGTATTGTAAAATGGTATTATAAAATAAAGCGAATGCTGGTTCAATTGGCAGAATATGGTATTTGCATTTTAAGCAATTAATTATCAAGCAATTTGTTTTTCTTAGGCATGTACACTACTGGTCAAAAGTTTTACAACACCACACTTTTTCCAGTCTTTACTGAAAATTCAGTTTGTGTCATTGCACAGAACAAATAAGCAATTTAAGTTGGAAAAAAATCATGAAATCAATTTATAAACCAAAATGTATTTGAAACTTTTGACTTATCAAAGTAGCCACCTGAGCATACTCATGGCATTCTTTCTGCAAGGGAAATCAAATATTCTTCAGAAAGTTCTTCCAAAGTTTTTTTTTTTTTACCTCTGGCTGTTCAGTACTTATAACCTAAGCATCCCTCCATGTAATGTCTATCTTGGTTGCAATTTACCCTATACCATCAAACCCAGATGTTCCATGTTCCACTGCATTTGAACAGACAACACAGACAAAAAATCCCCTATGTGAAAAACTTTATTTCTTAGTAGATCAGAAAACAGTAATGAAATTACAACAGCATCCACAACCTTAAACAATTCAAAAGGTGTAGGTGCTTATTACCTACTTAACAAATCATTTACATAGTCACTGAAATAATAAAAAAAACTTTAATTATTTATGTGAATACCCACACCATTTAACTAAGAAAAAAAATAAACCCTTCCCATCACCTACTAATTTCTACATTTTTTAAATGTTGAAAAAGTAAATAAAAGCATACAGCACATAGAGAGTAAAACCATACAGCACATAGAAAGAACTTAACAAATCTACACTCTTGCCTTACATTGATCTGGCCTGTTCGACATCCTTCATTTATGTAATGATCATATCAGCATATTAACACAATGCTCTGACTGAGTAATTGGGTCAAGGACCATAGAGAGTACATCTTGCTGTCAGATGCATTTTAAAAACTATTTGCAACAGGTAACTTGTAATCTCTGAGTTTTTTTTATCTCATAATATTGATTTTAATCTTTGTTGAGCTGTTTTAAACAGCTTTTTCAAATGATCTGAAGAAAAATCAAAGACGTACAAACTGAGTAAGTATATGCAAAAAATCTGTCAATGTCATGTACATGTAAAGAGAATGTATACTGTCTCCTCCAGGCCATCCTTATCCTTAGCTGAGACCACCTCTTTCTGAAAGCAAATCAGTCTTCAGATATTACACCAACAAAATTAAGCAACCAAAAACAGCTTAGCAACAGAGCACAACTCCTGATCAATTAGGCAAATGTAACAGATGTACCTGCATATTTTTTTAAGGTCACGTCAATTAATTACTACAGGTGATTATCTTACCATGCCTCTGGAGTTCAGACAGATGATTCCTCTAGGCCTTTGTAGCTCCAGCAGAGTTGTCAGAACTAGTATCAGACTCTGTTATAGAGGATTCAACAAATTAAAAAATATTTAAAATCTACTATTTAGATTAGTACATTTTATTTATTTACTGTAATCTTGTAAATATTTAACAGATAAGACAGCTCAAATATTTTTTTAAAAATCTAGCAATAAGTACTCACGGGGCGCCTTGGTGTAGCCTGCAAAGATAAAAGGAAGAACATTTACATAAAAAACATGAACAAGTCCTTATTAGATGCTGGAATTTCATGTTAAAAGTCAAACAAATGAAAGGCCACCCTCACCTCTCTTCTTCATAATCACAAATGCAACAATCCCAACAAGTGCGACAGCTGCGATCACACACACAGTAATGATGATAGGAAGGGGGTTGTAAGCTGTAATAAGAGACTTATGTCAATGACATCTTAAAGGTCTTGAAAACAATAATGAATCAGAAATGTAAAAACGCAAGACTTATCACAAAACCAGGTAATCAGTGCAAAACCATGGGTGGGTGGGTGTATAATTGTGTGATATATGTTAGATATTTATATATATATATATATATATATATATATATATATATATATATATATATATATATATATATATACTTTTCAAAGACATTTCTCAGAGATACCTCACCCTCTTTAAAGATCAAGACAATGGGCTCTCCGCTCTTGTGGGCCACCTCACAGGAGTACTGTCCCTTCTTCCTCTGCTCAGGTGACACGGTGAGCACAGCTCTCTTCTGGAAGGTTCCATCCTCATTGGGCAGCGTCTCCCCCACATCCACATCATCCTGCATCTCCTCTCCATCCTTCTTCCAGGTGATCATCACTCCCTCAGGGTAGAAGCCTGTGGCATGGCACACCACTCCAGAGGAGCCTTTCTGCAGTAGAGATCCCACAGGGCGCGAAACTGACAGTAGGAAAAATAAAAATCGTTAGATTCCAAGATATAAGCATTTAAAATGTGCCCTGTATTTTTAGCCCACCCTGTATATAATTGAAACACACACACACACACACACACACATATATATATATATATATATATATATATATATATATATATGGCCAATAAAAATCAATTCTGATCTTGAAAATGAGTTAGCTATGTCTACACTGTACTTTTGACTATCTAATATTTATTTACATTTATTTATGAACAACTACTCACAATACAGCAAATCTAAGGAACCACTGCATAATCAAAGGATGACCAAAAATACCTTTGTTTTGAAATGAGGATTTTCCATATGTCACATACTTCTGCAACCACTCAACGCATTCCTGTGTGATGTAGCTCTTCCGATATTCTAACTCTGCTTGATCACTGTTCCACTTCCTCTGTGTGGACTCTGCCTGGTGAACAGGAGCAATCCACCTGAATGTCTTCATGTCATATACAAGCCAATCCTCTCCATCATATCCGTATTGCCTAAATCCAGTCTTTTGATCTGTCTCATCATCCCATTCACAGCCATACATTTTCTGGACGGTGTGAATGCCTGAAACAGAGTGACACAGACAACAACTGTCATTACTGCTTGATCAGTAAAGCTCTTACAGACCTGACTTTTCAAATATCAAGATGGTGGATGGTGGAGCATCCACAATTGCTATAGACTCCACATCAATATAACTAAATTTCCCATTCTAGAGGGTAGAATTTTCCTTTTCCATTCGTTGCCAAAGTTTTGGATTTTCTGCCCTATATGTTTACAATTGTTATTTTTTTTAAAAGGTTAACAATAATTCGGAGTAATTGTTTATTTTCTTTCATTGGCCACATAACTGTCCTCGTCTAGGTAAATGTTGGATGTTCTTGTTGGTGGTGATCATAGTGAGTCAAAAATTAAAAGAATGTAATGATAGATATATTGGTTATTATTGTACAGTTATTTTAGTGCCAGACTCCTCACAGGTTTGGTAAATCTGAATGTGTTGTGGGGTTTAATAGCTGTAACACACAGGGTACATTGTATATGTCTGATCATGTGTTTGCAGATGGAGGTGATGTGTATGACTGAAGGGGCACTGAGCTCTCTACTCAGGTGCAGTTCTTTGGTTCTAATGGGAGGTGGAATTGTGTGCATGAGGAGTGAATGGGATAAAACATGGGACTGACTGGGTGGACTAAGATTAAACTGGCACATGCTCTTCATGATGCAGCTCTCCTTACTGAGGCTCCAGCTCTGTCTGGTGTAACACTCTACTACTACTACTCTACACTTCCCTCAGCACTGACACCAAGCATGTTATGTAGAGCTGGAAGATGGTATTACACTTCACAGAGCACTATTACTTAATTATTTTCCCAATGGGTATGTTATACTACAGTGCAGAGTCAAACAAATGGACATCTGCACACATATTCCCCTATCATCATTTACAGAGGCCTACTTGTTTGTTTCCTGCTTGTTTATTTCCATGTAATTAAATTCTGATAATGTTTTAGTTTTTACAAACTTGACTATGTCATAGTTAATCTCAGCCACAGTCAAATATATTGATCTAAACTAGCTTTTAATAGTCACATATAGGAAGAAAGTAATGATGGATATGATTTTAGAACATTATTGTTCGTTATTTAAGGTCCAGGCTCACAAGTTTAGATTAAGTACTGCATGTATTGTGGGGTTTAATAGCTGTCACACACAGGATCCTATATGACTGTGTGTGTCTGTGTCCCTCTGCCCAGTGTGCTGCCCGCTTGTGTGTGTGATGACTAGTGATGCAGTGGGGGATGCAGTGAGGTGTGCTGGGGTAACAGTGCTGTGTTGGGAAAGACAGTAATGTGGTCAGTGGGGGGTGTTTTTGTAAAGGCAATGTGATGTCATGCTGCTGCTGAGTTTTGGGTGGTAATGGTGGTATGCTCTGAAATGTACTGGACTGTAATATAGTTACAGTCAATCATATTGGTATTGGTCCAAACTACTTTTTAAGAGTCAAATATCAGAAGAAATAGTCAAATAAACTGACATTTGCACACATATTCCCCTATCATCACCTACAGAGGCCTACTTGTTTGTTTCCCTAGTTGTTTATTTCCTTGTATTTAAATTCTGCTAATTTTTTTAGTTTTTACAAACTTGACTATGGCATAGTTAATCTCAACCACAGTCAAATGTATTGGCCTAAGCTACTTTCTAATAGTCATATATAGGAAGAAAGTAATTGTGTATATTGCAGTTATTTTAGAACATTATTGTTCATTATTTAAGGTCCAGGCTCACAGGTTTGGAGTATGTACTGTATGTTTAGTTTAATAGTTGTAACACACAGTATTGTATATGACTGTGTGTCTGTGC
The DNA here is from genome assembly GCA_030347295.1 of Setipinna tenuifilis. Lineage (NCBI taxonomy): Eukaryota > Metazoa > Chordata > Actinopteri > Clupeiformes > Engraulidae > Setipinna > Setipinna tenuifilis. The sequence continues at coordinate 15,421,479 of CM059283.1, forward strand.
GTCCCTCTGCCCAGTGTGCTGCTGTGTAGGGCAGGTGAGGAGCCCTGAGTCCCAGCTGGATATTCAGGGGCCTCACTTATGCTGAGGCTCCACCCCTCCCTCTGCTCTTCATCTGAGTCATGGTCCACTGACGGGTCTGTCTGTCTGCCTGTGCTTCATTCTGTCTGTCTGTGCTTCATTCTGTCTGTCTGTTCTCCTCACAGCTCCTCTCCTGCAGCTTAATGGCTCAGAGAGGAATGTGGGGTGTGTTTGCACACTGACCCCTAATGAGCCTGTTCATTCAGATGACCCCCAGTCCTCCCATCTCACTACAGTAGCCCAAGCTTGTGTGTGTGATGACTAGTGATGCAGTGGGGGATGCAGTGAGGTGGGCTGGGGTAACAGTGCTGTGCTGGGAAAGACAGTAATGGGGTCAGTGGTGGGTGTGTATTTGTAACAGCGATGTGATGTCATGTTGCTGCTAGTGCTGCTGGGCTTTGGGCGCTAATAGTGGTATGCTCGGGAGGGTACCGGACTGTGATATAGTAAAGGTCAATCATAATGGGCCCATTCACTCAGATGACCCCTGGTCCTCCCATCGTACTACCGTAGCCTAAGCATACGTGTGTGTGTGTGTGTGTGTGTGTGTGTGATGACTAGTGATGCAGTAGGGGATGTGGTGAGGTGTGCTGGGGGTAACAGTGCTGTGTTGGGGAGGGCAGTGATGAGCGTCAGTGGTGGAGTTAGGTGTTGGTTATTAAGTGTTAACAGTGATGTGATGTAATGTGAAGATGCTGCTGCTGCTGGTTTGGGGGCTAATGGTGGTACTATGGGGAGACTAGAGTAGTGTGGGGGGCCATGAGGTGTGTGTGGAGGGGGTGGGTGGAGGTATCAATAGACTGTTGGGGAAACACATAAGTGGGCAGTTAAGCTACTGAGGACAGATGTCGATATCAAGCATTCTGGCTCTAACTCCAGTGTAGTGAGTGACCATCTATTACTCTTCAGTGTGTTAATGTGTGTTGGTTCCTTCACTCCTGTTCTACCCTCCAGCTCCTCATGACTATCAGCACTGAGAGCACATAGGCCACCCTACAGCCTCGTATGGCTCCTCATAGCCTCTTTACTGTGGGGTCTTCCATTACACTGAATTCACTCTGTGACATCAGCTATATCTATCAAATTCTGAATTTTATCACAATTTGTATTACTTTTGTCTACTAAAACTGATAAACACACAATTTGGTTGTGGTTATTGTGTTAGAGGGTTACGGTCATCTGTGGCTCACCCTGTTTTTAAGAGCAATGAAGTTCCTGTATAATAGTTTATGAGACAAACAACCTGCCACTTTACCTTTATCTGCAGGTTACTAGTTGCTGGCCTGCAGGTAAGGAAATGTGTACATTACATTACATTATGGTGTGTGTGTGTGTGTGTGTGTAATCTAGTACCCCCTACTGTGTCCCTCCACTGTCCACCTGAGAAGTGGCCACCTCATACTGATGTCAGTGTAAGTGGAGGGCAGCAGGAGCTGAAGGTGCTGGATGGGACAGACACTCTGGCCATGTGTGTTAGCAGTGTGTCAGGAGTGGGTGTCTAACTGGGTCTTCTGTAAGTGAGATGAATTTGTCCCCCCTGTCCTCTCCCTCATTAGCTGAAGCTACTTAGTGCTGGCCCCTATGGGTTAGGTCTGACTAGCTGGAGTCTCAATGTATGTGTGTGTGTGTGTATTCATGCTTAGATGAGTGCTAATATATATACACAAGTATATGCGTAACAGTGCTGTGTTGGGGAGGGCACTGATGAGGGTCAGTGGTGGAGTTAGATGTTTGTTATTAAGTGTTATGTCGATATCAAGCATTATGGCTCCAACTCCAGTGTAGTGAGTGACCATCTATTACTCTTCAGTGTGTTAATGTGTGCTGGTTCCTTCACTCCTGTTCTATGCTCCAGCTCCTCATGACTATCAGCACTGGGAGCACATAGGCCACCCTACAGCCTCATATGGCTCCTCATAGCCTCTTTACTGTGGGATCTAACATTAGACTGAATTTACTCTGTGACATCAACTATATCTATCAAAATCTGAATTTTATCACAATTTGTATTACTTTTGTCTGCTAAAACTAATAAATAAACACACATTGTGGTTGTGGTTATTGTTTTAGAGGGTTAATTACTGTCATCTGTGGCTCTGTAGCTGTTTCTCTGTAAAGTCTTGGTGTCTCTATTTCCTACATGTGTAATGCCTCTGTCTGGACTAGAGCTAGATGTGCTGGATATAACAGGCACTCCACTGGCCCACTGTGTGACAGTGTGTTGATGGGGATCACAGTGCAATTCTGAGTCTATATACACTAACTACTAAAGCCTCCAATCAATCCTCCTATAATCTGAAAACCCTCATGGATGATTCATGTCATTAAGTATAAGGGGGTGTGGGGGCAGGCAGTATCAGTGGACTGTTGAGGAAACAGAGAAGTGGTTCAGTTAAGCTGCTGAGAACAGATAATGACATTAGCCATTCTGGTTCTAACTCCTGTGACAATCTATTACACTTTAGTATGTTAATGTGTGTGTGTGAATCCTTTTACTCCTTTTCTATTCTCCACATCCTTATGACTATCAGCTCTGAGAGCACCTTATCCACCCTACAGCTTTATATGTCCCTGATAACCTATCTACAGTGGGATCTACACTGCATTTATTGTATGGGGTAAACTGTATTATATTTAGAAATGATCATATGTTTTATTTTGTGTTAAAATTGGTAAAATAGGTTAATTTATGGGTTTATCATGTATGACTCACTCTCTTTTAAAGAGAGCTCAAGAATAATAGTTTACAACATCAACATTTTGCCAAACGAGTTCATATTGCCAACATTTTGCCAAATAAGTGCATAATTGCAGTTGCTTGCATGTAAAAGTCTGTGCACATCACAGTATGTGTTTGTATATATATGTGTGGGCTAAATCAGGTGTGTTCCCTCTGAAAGTATTATATATCCTTGTATCCTTGTGTATTTTTAGCCTAAACTGGTGTCATCAAGCAGACAAAAGAACAATACATAAGGGCATTACATTTAAAAGCCTGTACAGACTTAGAGAAAAACAGCATTCATTTTTTGTGTGTAGCAGAAAATGTAGAACTATTTGATGTTAAGACACAACTAAAAATTGTGTCTTAATTGTGTCTTAATTGTTATATGCATCCTTCCGCAATCTATTATTTTCAGTCAGTGACTGTAGTTTGATCCTTGATTAGTTGGTTTTAAAACAGTATGGAAAGATGTTATCTGTATGTAGGATTTATGACTAATTTTCCACCATTTGCCTTTTGTTCTCCTTGTCTAGTATTTCTGTTTAAGAGACTGTGCACATTGTGTGCGTATGTCATGAGCCATTCTTGTCATTAGTGTGAAGCTGTGCTGGCCATCAGTGTGTTAGCCTGAATATGTCACTGAGCTTCTGTTTATGTACAGCACTCAGTGGCGGTCTATGGTTTGTCAAGGATGAACACAATTGTTTCCTCACTGTCACATATTGTGATGTCAGGGTTTTGCCTAGCATGACAGCAAGGGTGGAGAGGCCACTACAAATTTAACCCATGTAAATTCAAGGTCATTCAGTTCTCTTTCCAGTGATATCATGGTTTATGCACAGAATGGTATGACCAGCATGGGCATTCGGAAAAAAAAACTACCCATGAAAAAAAATTGCCAATTGATTTTGCCTTCATAACCTGATGTTTTTTTTTCTAGTTTTTGAACTCACCACATCACTAACAATGAGGTAAAAATGCAAAAGTGGTTTGAGGAGTACTTGAGAAGGGTATGACAAAGCAAAAAGTAAACATCCAGCCAACTGAGGGCACCAGCATTCTTTACCTGCATCTTAGAAGGCAAACTTTACAACGCCTGTGGAACACAAACCAGCTATTAGCTCCCGCTTTCTTTATAAGGATGTTGTGATTGTATAAAGGGATAGAGGACACATCAGATACATTAATGTGTCCATAAATCCATAAAAAGTTAGTTTAAAACACTCAATTTCAGAAAACAGGCATAATTAAAATGCAAATGTAAGAAAACATACGGCAACTTTTTTTCAGAGGTAGTTCTATTCAAATGGCCGTAGTGGTCATCCCCTTCCCTTCATGGTCATAAACCAGTATCACCAGAAGGAGAACAGAATAAGCTTTTATTTGCAAGGTTTGTGGTATCCTAAATGATTAAGGAAAGCCTTTGTTTAAAAAGTGTTCCATTTTTCGCCCACCCTGTATGTATAAATAAATGCATGTACAGTATGTGTATGTCTTGTCTAGGTATGTAAGCAATAAGGTGCCTCTTGGAGCCTATGCTCGCTTCCCCACTTCAGCATCTTGTATCAAATCAACTTAATTCCCCAAACTAGTTGGAGTTTTTTTTATTGTAATTACTACAACTACTTTTTTATGTAGTTGCGATTACTATATCCGAAATAAGCCTTTAAAAAGGTACTTCCATTATTCTTTGCAGCTTATTTTTTTCTTTAGTCCATCAAGATGCACAAGTGGATGAATGCTGAATGTTCTTGTTGTTGAGGCCCACAGTTTCAAAATAGATGTATGCACACAAGATAATAATTTACATTAAAAATAATTTATGGATGCTTATTCAGTGTTGATGAATCCACCACAATAACCATACATAATTGAAGATGAAATGGAGAAATGAAGATTCCATTCTTTTTTAAATCTAAGGCACTGTCATTTCTGTACAGATGCAACATTCTGTGATGAATTTTAATACTAAGATAGCCACCACATAATCATTTCAATGTTATACTCAATTATTGTGGTGAAAAGATAATAAAATTCGTTTTTTTTTTCGTTTTGGAAGAGATTTAGTTTGATTATTTGTCATATATTTTCAAATTTGCCCTTTTACAATCCTTAACCATGATTGATCATTACTCACCTCCAGTTTGGTTGAAACGTGACTTGACAGTGTCTATGTTTGCCTTGAAGACCTGGCTGTGACCCAACAAACCGCTTGTCTGTCTTTCCCAATACTGGGAACCTTCATTTTTTGCCATCCAGTCCTGTTTAGGTACAGCTTTCTTGCCGTCACTGTCGTAGTGCATGAACTGGACACCATCCACTTGTCCTACCGCAACAAACTCAGGGAAGTTCTGTACTTCAGCAGAAGCAGTGTAGAAGTACTTCAACGAATGGATTTCTGGGGAAAAAAGTTTCAAATTAGGTTTTTTTCTTTGTTTCAACACAGACTTTTTTTTAGCTTTTTATGATAATTTTAGTGTCTCGTGTTCTTTTGTTACCTACAATGTGTTTGAATATGTCTTCACATAAATAATACAGATTTATTAACATGCTGTACATACAATGCCAGCTACCAATGGACAGTTTTAAGCTGTTGTTTCCCTTCATATGGCAAACTATGAGCTTGGACCTTATACTGTACACTTCAAATTAAGAGCCCATAAAACATCTTTTACTATCACCGTTTTTCTGTAAAACAGTAATGTAAAGGAGAAAATAGGCAAACAATGTTTTAAGTCTCTCTATGGCAAATTACAGAAAGGTTTGAATTCATAATTGGGGACAGCTTTATTTTTTTTGTGTGTCAATACTTGTAAGCACAACTGAACTTCATGTCAATATCTCAATAGATGCGCTAAGGAAAAAGATCAAACCGGCTACACACTTTGGTGTGTAGAGCCATCTGAAGATGACTCAGTACAGAATAGAGCTGTGCCTAAAATGTCACTGACTTACCAATCTATGAAATGCATCAAATCATTAAACACCCTTTCTGGAATACCCCAGAAGATCTAATCAAAATAATTACTGCAGCTTAAGATCTAAAATGATTTACAGATAAACTGCATATATACTGCACTAGCTTTTATTGCTTTTTCAGCCACAGAAGAAAATTCAAAATCAGAAAGAGCCTACACTTTACAAAGAGCCTACACTGCCATCTTGTGGCAATAAACTGAAAACATCAATTCAAGCGTCTCTAAAATGCAACTACTAAATTATGTAGGTTCCAACACTACACTACCAACAATCAAAACAACAATATTTACAACAGCCATGTCAATAATAATAATAATGTTGGCCATTGTTATTATTATTATTATTATTATTACCACCACCATTAGTCATCAACATTTCCTCACAACTTGCATTCTGCCGCTAAACAAAAACGCTTCAGAATGGTTTTTTTTTTTGAATGTAAATGCTATGTTAAATAAAAAAAAAATGATCGTAGTCTAATATTGTTTAACACGCTAGAATCATATAGGCTTAGACGACAATTTGTAAAGTAGGCCTAATTATTCTGACATTAACGTAAATTGTAAGAAAATAATTAGGTCAGACGATAACAAGTCACACTGAAATAAACAACATAGGCCTACACAACCCGTGTCTTTCTAAATAAAAAAAGCTTTGCATAGCCCTCGGTAACAATCCTTTCAACGAAAATAGAATGAACGTGTGAACGTGAACAACAGATGACCTTATCTGAGGAGCTTAACTTTAACATTTTAAGTTTTAAAACCTACACCAACCCAACTCATTAACGTTCAGGAGACATATGGTAGACATACTATTCTAGGCATATGACATATTAGAGACTTTGTCATATTAGACACAATAGAGGATATGTCAAAACTGTTTTGTAGGAGTGGTTCCTGGACTAAAAAATGTTGAGATGCTGTATAGGATAGGCTACATGAGGGTAACGTTAAATATTAAACATCTTTGAATTCTACGAAGGTTCCTTTACACATATTTTAAATGTCTACTGTTTTTATTTCAAATGTTTAGTGGCAGGATCAAACACAGCCGATTAAATAACATCGATTTTCGGCCTCACGCAGTGTGCATGTGTCTCAAAAAGGTTAACATAACATGGAAAAACACACTAGGAATACCATGACATTCCAAACATTTCCAAAACAATTTACCTGCAAACGTAAGGTGCGCACAGCATAAGACAGCTACAAGACTTGCGATCGCCATTTCTCGTTTCATATCTATATTGCGTGGACCCTCTTCGTGTAGTTCGGCACTGGTTACTGGTCACAACTCACAAATCCACAGCTTCAAGAAGCGTGACATGGTCACTTGTTCAGTTCCTTGGCGCGCCCTGTAGCCAATCACATTTTAGAAACGCACTGGCGTAATTTGTTCTCTGGCAGAAATCGCTATTTGCCGTTTGTTATCGAAACTGAAACTAAACAATTGGATACTTGTTTGCTGGAATTGCTGAACTTGACTGAAAAGTGAAGTTCCCACAAGCCAAAATGATTGTTTAGTCCAAAGTTGCAGGTTATGTAGCAGTGGGGGAAAACCTAACTGATAGCCGTACACCAATAAAGTTCTGCTTTAAAATAAAAATAATAATAGTAATCTGGCCACTGTTGCTGGAGAGAATTTTAATACTTGATCTTTGCAAGAAAAGGACAAAAATAGCCCTATGTAGCCCTACAAAAACAGTAAAATTAAAAATAAAAAGATTAATGAAGAACTGATGGGATTAGCAAGATATGGGGAAATAAATGCCTTCATGTAAGTAAAGATGTTATGAGTCCGGTCATCAGGCCTGCATGAATGTTACAATTTAAGACAAAATCAACAACCCAAAGTGGGGATATTTGAAAGCACATGGTCTTTAAAGTACTGGCTATTGCAAGTAGCATGCAACCTTCCTATATGTTAGTGGCATAATTCAAAATTTAGAAAGCCATGCATTTGTATTTTGATGCTTGTTTTAAAAGATAAAATAGTCTACGTTTCAGCACAGAGGGGCCATGAGACCATGCCCGTTTGACTGTTAGACTGTTTACACAAGTTTTATATAGTTATTAATAAGAGAAATACAATATATAGAGGCTATAAAGGAACGTATGTCACATCCCCTACAGCAGGCATATGAGCTGCTGCCATCAGGCAGGAGGTTTAGGCTGCCCTCTTTCCAAACAAATCGAACTCGCAGGTCATTCATCCCTATAGCATAGCACTGATAAACAAGAATCTGAAACCACATTTTAACAGCTGCATTTTTATGTATTAACTAATGTAATAATATGCACAGCTGCACTTTACAATTCTATTTATGATGTGTGGAGAGGGGTCATATGTTTTGTCTTGTTTTTAGGGTTGGGGGCTAAAACTGTCCTGTTCTGTCTAGTAGTGAGCTGTCTTTCTTGTTTTATTCTGTCAGGATACATCACTGAAAATGCATTCCAGAGCATCCATAAGATGTTTAAGCAATATAACATGAGGGGGAGTGAGGGTGTTCGTGGATATCCTCACAAGTGTGGTTCGGCCGCAGGTACTGTGTATGGCACAAAACAAGTTTCCACAAAGACAAATAAACATCTATCTATCTATCTGTCTGTCTGTCCGTCCGTCTATCTGGGTGTATCTGAGTTTGGATGGAGAAAACTGGACCACTTTTCAAATTATTATAACCCCTCAATGAGTGAGGATACCACTATTAAACCCAAAAAATTTTGGCCACCAGTGTCAACGTTTATATATTTACATATTTACACACCTCTGCTCTGTTGTTTACTTTGAAGTGTTTTCAGTGTCAAAAACGAGTGATGGCGTAATAATGCAGGGAGAAGGCAGCAGGTCGAATCAATATGCTGTATTAATGACAAAGAGGAAGTGCCAGTGATTGAGACCTTTTATGAGATATCCCTTCAGTATATAATCAGTTTAAGTATGAAGAAAAATGTAACAAACATATTTGTTATATAATTTATATAATAAGTTTCAGCCTATAGAAAACAATATTTGCACAATAATAGGCCTAGAATAAAAGCTTATGTCACACTTTCCAGCATACATCAAAATCGCTTTTGTGACAGAGAACTGCTGATGCAGTCTTTTACCAGTTCATAAGACCAACTACAACATGCATTTTCTGAGAGACAGCCCATGGAGACCTATACCAAGGCTTTATCTGTGGTAGCCCCACATACACATATTGTACATGTAAACTCAATCAACGATTTTCAAAATATTCACTAAACATGACATCAAATTACAACAGACATGAGTTAAAAAATAAACAAAAGAATAAAACATATATATGATCACTTTGCTATAAAAAAGGCTATAGCATAAACCAGGAAGGGTGCTCTTGACTGCCCTGGTGCAGAGCCTGCTTGTCCTGTCCATAGACTACCCAGGGACACCTGTTGCACTGTAAACCCGGATATGTTAATACAACTCAAAACTTTTGATGTAACTGATTACGTCAATAGTTTTGAGTACATTAACTATATATTTTAATTAAAGTTAATTTAAAAGTTTAAGTACATGAATTTTGTACTTAAACTTTTAAAGTTTACTTTTTAGTTAATGTACTCAAAACTATTGACGTAATCAGTTACATCAAAAGTTTTGAGTTGTATTGACAATCCGGTTTTACAGTGTGGGCTGCACCCTGCTCATAAGTGTGATGGGTTCTCATTGTGTGGTGTGTGTTCACTATGACTTTCAAAGTGTTGCTTGTTTAAATATAAACAATATATATATATATGTGTGATTTGAAAGTCCTTCCTTGGCACTGGGTTACATCATCAGATCATATTTACCTCTTCTGTGTGTATCTCCCACTTATACTTTTGATGACTTAGGTATAATGTTTTGCTTCTTAGGTGTAACATAATTCTTGCATCCACAATAACTTTCTGCAAAGCACTTTTGTTCCCCAGCCTGAAAACACGCCTTGGATTTTGTTTCTTCTCACCCACAAACCACAGGCAATAGTTATTTAATAGAGAAAGATTTTTTATTTTGAATTTACAAACTAAATAAACAGTTCAAAGCAGATTTTATTCTTCACAACATCACACCATGTGACCACTGAAAAAGTGCTGCTTACAACTAACTTAAAAAATCTTACAAAATATATAGGTATACTTGAAAAATAGTGCAAAGAAATAGTGCAAGTTTTAAAAGCAGTATAAAAATATCCATACAGCATGTGGCCCTAATTCTTTTAAGTTGGTTCTTCGCAGCACTTTTTAGTGTGCATTATACAGAAAAAGCAAACCTTGAAAACCCATAAACAAGAACAAAGGTCATGACAAATCAGTTTTAATTTACAAATACGTATGTACTGGAACTGGGAATACAGTATGATTTGTTTAACTATGCTTTGTGCCACTGTCTGTCTGTGTAATTCAAACAATATAATTCAAATATAGTAAGGTCAGAAACAAAGACATACAGAGTTGGAGAGCAGCTCTAAATATCAAACTTACAAAGATGTTATATGAATGAGAATCACTTTATGTTCATAGAACAACTCCCTTGTTTTCAGTGAGTAGCAGAATGCAGAACCTTCACCAAAGTTTTTAAATGTTGCTGCATGCTCTTTGAAAGTTTAACAGCATCGACAAAAATGAAAATCTGGGATCCAGAGAGGGACAGCGTAGGGTCTGCACTAGGACAGGAGCTGAGCTGGTCTTTGTGGGAAGTAATCCGTGACTTAAATGAGTGGTGGAGAAATCCGGAAGATCTTGGAGAGAACCAGGTAATCCAGGGCCGGCCGCTGAAGAGCGGAGAGGAACACTATATACAGTATCAAAAGCAGGACCCTCTGGACAAGGACAGGAGCCATGGATGGTTGCTCGGGAGGGGGGAGGGTGAACGCAGAATACACCTGTGAGTAGCAAAGCAGGTAGGAGAGGTGACGTAATAAAAGAGAAGTGTTAACATATGATTGGACGTTAATTATTAATATATAATTAATGATGTGCATTAGGTTTTCCTGGCAGAACTTCTAGCTACGCTTACATTATGAGGGGCTGGTTTACCAGGTTATCTTGGTTATGTGTATGAGTAAGCTTCCCACAGCCAGTAGATGTTCAGGGAAAATTCTATTAGCAATGTCTCAAAGGCTTCTATCACCGCCTTCAGTCACACAGTTTGGACTAATAGCCTAATGGTCTTGCTTTATACACTACTGTATGAGGATATGTGTGTACATGGGTGGATGTAAGGCACTAAAAAATGTATAGCCCTTTGGACACTGCTGACTATTTAAAAGCATTATATTAAATAAATGTATACCATTCCCCTGCCAGGCCTCAATGGCCAACACTGCAATGGCTCTCCTGCAAAGTATGGGGGTCAGGATGTGACTGTCCTTGATTGTAAGATATGTACTGTAAGTATAAGATGTCTGGTCCTATCATTCTGAGTGTGTTCCGTTCCCGTATTGCCATTAGACCTTTTCTCTATTTTTTTGCCGTGTGCTTAACATCTTGCACACTTGAGTCTAATCTGCAGGACAGTTTGCTTTCCCCAACCCTTTTATGTTCCTCATTCACTCTTGAAGTGCATCTATGATTATTGCTTTTCTGCTCTACTTTTTGACAACATATTGAAGACAATGATTCCTAATTGTAAAGAAATTATAGCTCCGCTTTGTGTCGGGAAGTTATTTCTCCGTCAGCTTTGACTAATTCCGTCGAATGCACGACTGCAGCTATTATATGTCATCATGTAGCCAAGCCACAAATCAGCCTGCATACTGGCAATATAACCAACCAGTAGTGAAAAAGTAGTGAACACACAGTACTGAAAAAGTAACACCTAGTTTTTTGTAAAACTGAGATACAGATAATTTGTTTATATATATTTATTTATATGCACGATTCACAATAATAATAATAATAATAATAATAATTTTTTTATCCAGGTCTGTAGTTTCACATGTAAAAAAAAAACTGGTTTTCCAAATCTACCTTTACATTTTAGATGCCTTTAGTTCGCTTCCAGAGTGGTGTCCAGAGAAATTAGCCATAGTGTCAAAACTTCTAAATGTGAGCTTTTTCATTTTTAGATTACAAAATATAAGCATTTAAAATGTCCTGTATTTTTGGCCCATCCTCTATATATAATATATGTACGTGTATGTGTTTACATATAGAACATACGTGTAACATTATTATATTACTATATAAAATTCACAAATTTACAAAAACTGTAATTTTAATTTAAGATAACTGAACCATATGTTTAACCATATGTATATCTGTATTGTGAAATGGTATTATAGAATCAAGCAAATGCTGGTTCACCTGGCAAAACACAGCATGTGCATTTTGCTCAAGTAATTTCCAAGCATTTTTTTTCTTAAGCATTTACATGTTTAAACTATAATTATTATTCCATTATTATGTCTCTCGCATTGACTGTATATAAGTTCATAATATACAGGCGTCTTCATCCTAATTTTAACATTGCTCCATCTAATATCCATCTTGGTTGCAATATACCTTGTGCCATCAAACCCAGATATTCCAAAGCTATGGGGAAGTTATCTGTCTGAAAAGGTGCTAAACTGCATTTGATTACACAACACAGAGACAAAAATCCTGTATGTGGAAAACTTTATGATTTTTACTAGATGTAGAAACAGCAATGAAATTACACCAGTATCCACAACCTTTAACAAAATATAGAAGTGCTAATCACCTACTTAATGACTCATTTAAAGGGTCACTGAAATAAAAAATAAAAAATAAGCATTTAAAAAATAAACGCATCCCACCACCTACTATTTGTACAGTGTAAAATGTTGAAAAGGTAAATGGAAATATACAGCACATAAATCAGGACACTAAAAACAGAACCTACCTCATCTATAACACTTGCCATCAACTCTCACATCGATGGCCTGTTCTACATCCTTCATTTTTATGTAATAATCATATCAACATATTAACAAAAAGCTCTGACTAATTACTTAGGTCAAATTATTAAAGGACCACAGAGAAGTAAAGGAAAATGAGTAATTGTTGTTGTCAAATGTATCTGTTGTCATCTGTTGAAGATTTAACATGAATAATTTTACTTGATTTTTTGTTGAGCTGTTTAAATTATCCTAAGAAAAAACGAACGACACACAAATCAAGTGTACAAACTGAATAAGTATATGCAAAAAATCTCTCTCATCACGTAAATGTAAAGAGAATTTGTATTGGCTACTCCAGCCCATCTTCATTCTTAGCTTAGTCCACCTCTTTCTGTAAAGCAAATCACATTAGACCAACAGCATAGCAACAGAGCACAACTATTGGTCAGTAAGGTGAAATACAACACATGTGCAGTCATGTTTGTCTTCCAAGTTAACATATAATACCAATTACTTGATATAATTGATGTTTTACCATGGCTTTGGACTTCATGCAGTCAGACAGATGATCCTAGGCCTTTGGAGTTCCAGTAGAGGTGTCAGAACTGGTATCAGACTCTGTTATGGAGGATTCAACACAAGTCATAGTTTGACAGCTAATATCTAACAAAACTTAAACCAATATGTCATTGTAATCTTTATTATAATTTTTTAAATATTTATCACATAAGACAGCTGAAATATTAAGAAAATCTAGCAGTAAGTACTCACGAGGTGCCTTCTTGTAGCCTGCAAACATAACAGAAAGAGCATTAACATATAAACATGAACACGTTGTCATTAGATGCTGGAATTTCATGTTAAAAGTCAAACAAATGAAAGGCCACCCTCACCCTTCTTCTTCACAATCACAAAAGCAGCAATCCCAACAACAAGCGCGACAGCTGCGACCACACACACAGCAATGATGATAGGAAGGTGGTTAGCTGTAATAAGAGACTTATGTCAATGCCTTTTTTTCAGAAACATGTTACAAACACAGAGAAGTTAGCAATAGTTAGCAATAACACAAACACACAATTTACAAACTTAAGATTTATCACACAACTGGGTAATCAGTGGTAAAAAAAAATCATAACCACATAAATAAGCTATGCTCACCATCTAAGGCATGGCAATGGGTTTGTAATTCTGTGATTTATGTCAGATATTTTTTTTATTAATTTCTCAACGACACTTCTCAGAGACACCTCACCCTCTTCAAAGATCAAGACGATGGTCTCTCCGCTCTTGTGGGACACCTCACAGGAGTACTGTCCCTTCTTCCTCTCCTCAGGTGACACGGTGAGCACAGCTCTCTTCTGGAAGGTTCCATCTTCATTGGGCAGCGTCTCTCCCACATCCACATCATCCTGCATCTCCTCTCCATCCTTCTTCCAGGTGATCATGACCGCATCAGGGTAGAAGCCTGTGGCATGGCACACCACTCCAGGGCCCTTTTGGAGCAGAGTGGCCTTTGGAGAGACTTAGGGGAAAAGGGAATACATCATGAAATAATGACTTTTGCAACTGTTGCATGTCTCAACAACTGTTGATTTGCATGTCTAGATTGTCAAAATTGGTTACATTTCTAGTAATACTTTACAATTATTTACTGTGATTACTATTTAGTGATTTCTTTGGGGTGCAGGAATTAAAACAGCAGGACAACAACATCCTAACTGGCCATCACAGCTCTTATAAGCAATTTAGTTGACCCATATAACCTATACCCAAAATTAATAAAACAAGCCAAACACCTACAAAAGACATCAGACTTTTCAATTGTGGTCATTTTATGGGAAAGGCACAACCTAATTTTAATGATGATTGAAACATCATGTATTGGCTGCAGTAATCAGGGTTGTGTGTTGAGTTACCTTTCCTCCCCAGAGTGCTGCTCCCATACTGGACATACTTCTTCAGCCAGTCGATGCAATCCTTGGTGAAGTAGCTTCTGTTAATCTCAATTTCACCTCTGTTAGCATCCCACTTGTTTTTTGTAATTTCACTTTGTCGCACAGGGGCAATCCACCTCATACTCTCCAGATCCAGTGAGATGAAGTCCTCTCCATCATAGCCGTACTGCCTATACCCATTTGTAGCTCCACTCTCATCGTCCAACTGACAGCCATACATCATCTGAACTATATGCACACCTGACGGGAGGACAGGGGTGGAGAGAGATTTATCTTTAATGTAAACAGCTCTCTTTGTTAAGCATGTTTCTACATGTGAGACAACCCTTTGCACTGACACGGTGTGTTTGACTTCTAGGCATGACACTTGCTCTGTTGTGTCTGTAAAGTTGTACTGGCCATTAGTTTTCCCAGATTTTACATAATCTACTTTCCTCTGTTCACTCATACCCATTCTATCATTTCGTCCTCTTAAATCAGTCATGTTTTTTTAACATCGAATTTTTCAAACATTTTCTTTGTTTGCCAAGAATTGTTTATAAATAAGTCCTATGATCCATATAATTGTTTGGGTTCATATTGTGAGGCAGTAGATGTGGCAGGAGATGTAACAAGGTCCATGACTGATGTGCTGTAACTGTGTCCCAGTGTGAGTGTCATGGCCCCAGAGCACTATGGGACTAAGCCCTCACCTGGCCCCATCAGGCCCACAGGGCACTGACTGGGTGGGCTGAGATTAAACTGGCACATGCTTTTCATGCTACAGCTCTCCTCACTGAGGCTCCAGCTCTGTCTGGTGTAACACTTCCCTCAGCACCGACACAAGCACTTTATGTAGGGCTGGAGGATGGTATTACACTTCACAGAGCACTATAACTTAATTATTTTCCCAATGGGTATGTTATACTACAGTGCACAGTCAAACAAATGGACATCTGCACACATATTCCCCTATCATCATTTACAGAGGCCTACTTGTTTGTTTCCTGCTTGTTTATTTCCATGTAATTAAATTCTGATCATTTTAGTTTTTACAACTTGACTATGGCGTAGTTAATCTCAACCACAGTCAAATGTATTGGTCTAAACTAGTCACATATAGGAAGAAAGCAATGATGGGTATATTGGTTATTTTAGAACATTATTGTTCGTTATTTAAGATCCAGGCTCACAGGTTTAGAGTATGTACTGTATGTGTTCTGGGGTTTAATAGCTGTCACACACAGGATCCTATATGACTGTGTGTGTCTGTGTCCCTCTGCCCAGTGTTCTGCCCACTTGTGTGTGTGATGGCTAGTGATGCAGTGGGGGACGCAGTGAGGTGTGCTGGGGTAACAGTGCTGTGTTAGGAAAGACAGTGGGGGGGTGTGTATTTGTAAAGGCAATGTGATGTCATGCTGCTGCTGACTTTTGAGTGGTAATGGTGGTATGCTCTGAAATGCACTGGACTGTGATAGTTACGGTCAATCGTATTGGTATTGGTCCAAACTACTTTTTAAGATTTTTCAAATATCAGAAGACATAGTCAAATAAACTGACATTTGCACACATTTTCCCCTATCATCATTCACAGAGGCCTACTTGTTTGTTTCCCTACTTGTTTATTTCCTTGTATTTAAATTCTGCTAATGTTTTAGTTTTTACAAACTTGACTATGGCATAGTTAATCTCAAGCACAGTCAAATGTATTGGCCTAAGCTACTTTCTAATAGTCATATATAGGAAGAAAGTAATTGTGTATATTTCAGTTATTTTAGAACATTATTTTTCATTATTTAAGGTCCAGGCTCACAGGTTTGGAGTATGTACTGTATGTTTAGTTTAATAGTTGTACCACACAGGGTCGTGTATAACTGTGTGTCTGTGTGTCCCTCTGCCCAGTGTGCTGCTGTGTAGGGCAGGTGAGGAGCCCTGAGTCCCAGCTGGATATTCAGGGGCTTCACCCATGCTGAGGCTCCACCCCTCCCTCTGCTCTTCATCTGAGTCATGGTCCACTGACAGGTCTGTCTGTCTGTGCTTCATTCTGTTTGTCTGTTCTCCTCACAGCTCCCCTCCTGCAGCTTAATGGCTCAGAGAGGAATGTGGGGTGTGTGTTTGCACACTGACCCCTAATGAGCCTGTTCATTCACATGACCCCCAGTCCTCCCATCCCACTACAGTAGCCCAAGCTTGTGTCTGTGATGACTAGTGATGCAGTGGGGGATGCAGTGAGGTGTGCTGGGGTAACAGTGCTGTGTTGGGAAAGACAGTAATGGGGTCAGTGGTGGGTGTGTATTTGTAATAGCAAGTGATGTGATGCTGCTGCTGCTGGGCTTTGGGTAGTTATGGTTGTATGCTATGATGAGTATATTGGTTATTATAGTATAGTTATTTTAGTTCCAGACCCCTCACAGGTTTGGTGAATGTGAATGTGTTAAATACCTCTAACACACAGGATACTATCTGACTGTGTCTGAGTCCAATATCAGAAGCATGTAATGATGGATATATTGGTTGCTATAGTACAGTTGTTTTCATTCCAGACTCCTCAGAAATTTGGTGACTGTCAATGTGTTGTGGGGTTTAATAGCTGTACCTCACAGGGTTGCATCCGTCTGTGTGTGATGACTAGTGATGCAGTGGGGGATGCAGTGAGGTGTGCTGGGGTAACAGTGCTGTGTTGGGAAAGACAGTAATGAGGTCAGTGGTGGGTGTGTATTTGTAACAGCGATGTGATGTCATGTTGCTGCTAGTGCTGCTGGGCTTTGGGCGCTAACAGTGGTATGCTCGGGAGGGTACTGGACTGTGATATAGTTAAGGTCAATCATAATGGGCCCATACACTCAGATGACCCCCAGTCCCCCCATCTCACTACAGTAGCCTAAGCATATCTGTGTGTGTGTGTGTGTGTGTGTGTGTGTGTGTGTGTGTGTGATGACTAGTGATGCAGTAGGGGATGTGGTGGGGTGTGCTGGGGCTAACAGTGCTGTGCTGGGGAGGGCGGTGATGAGGGTCAGTGGTGGAGTTAGGTGGTGGTTATTAAGTGTTAACAGTGTTGTGATGTAATGTGAAGCTGCTGCTGCTGGTTTGGGGGCTAATGGTGGTACTATGGGGAGATTAGAGTAGTGTGGGGGGCAATGAGGTGTGTGTGGAGGGGGTGGGTGGAGGTGTCAATAGACTGTTGGGGAAACACAGAAGTGGGCAGTTAAGCTGCTGAGGACAGATGTCGATATCCACCATTCTGGCTCTAACTCCAGTGTAGTGAGTGACCATCTATTGCTCTTCAGTGTGTTAATGTGTGCTGGTTCCTTCACTCCTGTTCTATGCTCCAGCTCCTCATGACTATCAGCACTGAGAGCACATAGGCCACCCTACAGCCTCATATGGCTCCTCATAGCCTCTTTACTGTGGGATCTTCCATTAAACTGAATTCACATCAACTATATCTATCAAATTCTGAATTTTATCACAATTTGTATTACTTTTGTCTACTAAAACTGATAAATAAACACACAATTTGGTTGTGGTTATTGTGTTAGAGGGTTACTGTCATCTGTGGCTCACCGTTTTTAAGAGCAATGAAGTTCCTGTATAATAGTTTATGAGACCAGCAACCTGCCACCTTACCTTTACCTGCAGATTACTAGTTGCTGGCCTGCAGGTAAGGAAATGTGTACATTACATTACATTATGGTGTGTGTGTGTGTGTGTGTGTGTGTGTGTGTGTGTGTGTAACTCCCTACCCCTACTGTGTCCCTCCACTGTCCCCCTGAGAAGTGGCCACCTCATACTGATGTCAGTGTAAGTGGAGGGCAGCAGGAGCTGAAGGTGCTGGATGTGACAGACACTCTGGCCATGTGTGTTAGCAGTGTGTCAGGAGTGGGTGTCTAACTGGGTCTTCTGTTAGTAAGATGAATTTGTCCCCCCTGTCCTCTCCCTCAATAGCTGAAGCTACTCAGTAGCCTACGCTTGTGTCTGTGATGACTAGTGATGCAGTGGGTGAGGCAGTAAGGAGTGCTGGGGTAACAGTGCTGTGTTGGGAAAGACAGTAATGTGGTCAGTGGTGGGTGTGTATTTGTAACAGCAATGTGATGTTACTGCTAGTGCTGCTGGGCTTTGGGCGCTAACAGTGGTATGCTCGGGAGGGTACTGGACTGTGATATAGTTAAGGTCAATCATAATGGGCCCATACACTCAGATGACCCCCAGTCCTCCCATCGTACTACAGTAGCCTAAGCTTTTGTGTGTGTGTGTGTGTGTGTGTGTGTGTGTGTGTGTGTGTGTGTGATGACTAGTGATGCAGTAGGGGATGTGGTGGGGTGTGCTGGGGGTAACAGTGCTGTGCTGGGGAGGGCAGTGATGAGGGTCAGTGGTGGAGTTAGGTGTTGGGTATTAAGTGTTAACAGTGATGTGATGTAATGTGAAGCTGCTGCTGCTGCTGCTGCTGGTTTGGGGGCTAATGGTGGTACTATGGGGAGACTAGAGTAGTGTGGGGGGCAGTGGGGTGTGTGTGGAGGGGGTGGGTGGAGGTGTCAATAGACTGTTGGGGAAACACAGAAGTGGGCAGTTAAGCTGCTGAGGACAGATGTTGATATCAACCATTATGGCTCCAACTCCAGTGTAGTGAGTGACCATCTATTGCTCTTCAGTGTGTTAACGTGTGTTGGTTCCTTCACTCCTGTTCTATCCTCCAGCCCCTCATGACTATCAGCACTGAGAGCACATAGGCCACCCTACAGCCTCATATGGCTCCTCATAGCCTCTTTACTGTGGGATCTAACATTACACTGAATTCACTCTGTGACATCAACTATATTAAATTCTGAATTTTATCATACTTTGTATTACTTTTGTCTACTAAAACTGATAAATAAACACACAATTTGGTTGTGGTTATTGTGTTAGAGGGTTACTGTCATCTGTGGCTCATCCTGTTTTTAAGAGCAATGAAGTTCCTGTATAATAGTTTATGAGACAAACAACCTGCCACTTTACCTTTATCTGCAGGTATAGTTGCTGGCCTGCAGGTAAGGAAATGTGTACATTACATTATGGTGTGTGTGTGTGTGTGTGTGTGTGTGTGTGTAACTTCCTACTGGCTACTGTGTCCCTCCACTGTCCCCCTGAGAAGTGGCCACCTCATACTGATGTCAGTGTAAGTGTAGAGCAGCAGGAGCTGAAGGTGCTGGATGGGACAGACACTCTGGCCATGTGTGTTAGCAGTGTGTCAGGAGTGGGTGTGTAACTGGGTCTTCTGTAAGTGAGATGAATTTGTCCCCTGTCCTCACTCTTAATAGCTGAAGCTACTCAGTAGCCTACGTTTGTGTCTGTGATGACTAGTGATGCAGTGAGGATACACTGAGGTGTGCTGGGGTAACAGTGCTGCGTTAGGAAAGACAGTAATGTGGTCAGTGGTGGGTGTGTATTTGTAACGGCGATGTGATGTGATGTTACTGCTAGTGCTGCTGGGCTTTGGGCGCTAACAGTGGCATGCTCGAGAGGGTACTGGACTGTGATATAGTTAAGGTCAATCATAATGGGCCCATACACTCAGATGACCCCCAGTCCTCCCATCATACTACAGTAGCCTAAGCATATGTGTGTGTGTGTGTGTGTGTGTTCACTAGTGATGCAGTAGGGGATGTGGTGAGGTGTGCTGGGGGTAACAGCTGGGGGTCACCCTCTTTTTAAGAGCAATGAAGTACCTGTACAATAGTTTATCAGAACAACAGCCTGCTACTTTACCTTTACCTGCAGGTTACTAGTTGCTGGCCTGCAGGTAAGGAAATGTGTACATGCCATTATGGTGTGTGTGTGTGTGTGTGTGTGTGTAACTCCCTACCCCCTACTGTGTCCCTCCACTGTCCCCCCAAGAAGTGGCCACCTCATACTGATGTCAGTGTAAGTGTAGAGCAGCAGGAGCTGAAGGTGCTGGATGTGACAGACACTCTGGCCATGTGTGTTAGCAGTGTGTCAGGAGCGGGTGTCTAACTGGGTCTTCTGTAAGTGAGATGAATTTGTCCCCCCTGTCCTCTCCCTCATTAGCTGAAGCTACTCAGTGCTCGCCCCTATGGGTTAGGTCTGGCTAGCTGAAGTCTCAATGTGTGTGTGTGTACTTGAATGAGTGTTATTATATGCATAAGTGTATGAGTGTATCTTGTGTATCTGTGTGAATGCATGTATATGTATATATTTACTAGGAGTGGAACAGTACACTGAAATCACGGTTCAGTTCACACCACAAGTTAAATAAATCATGAAGTTTAAACCTTCCAATACCCTTGTCATTTGTCTTCAACTTACAGGGCTGGTTTTATCCAACAAGAAAGCATATTATAGTAATATGTTAAGTAATGTTAATGTAAGTAAAGTAATACGCAGCCAGATCATCAAAAGAAGTGTGTTTAGTTGATAGGGTAGCAATGCCAGCCCCTATAACCCATGGTTTAATAAATATTCAGCTCAGGAAATTTTATGGGAAGCAACAGTTAAAATTCTTACCCTATTTGCCAGGAATATGGATGTATTGTAGGGATAAAAAGTGATAACACACAAAAAGATAGCACCAGTGCAACGCTCTCATTTATGGAACTTCAGCATATCATACCACTTGGGATCAACCATTTTGGTGTTGATCCTAAGTGAAAAGTGAAAAATATGCGTAGCTTTGCGCTTTCCTGCCTGCACGCCTTCTGCTGTTAATATGCGAGTCTGTCAGTTAGACTTAAAAAAATCACAAGTGCAAATATTTTGACAGCACACATCAGAATTATTTTGGTATGCTGTGTTTAAAAGGCACAAATTCAGTAGTATTCCCTCAAATTAAACTGTTTTGTCATGTCTCACAATAATAACTTATAAGTGTATACATGCAAACAATTTCTCTCAATCCCTTCTTGTAGTAATTGTTGCCCCTCTTGTCATATAAATTGTTAGAGCACATATTTATATCAGGACCCAGTGTGCTGACCCAGGTCACAATCCCTTGTCATTTTTACATACATTACTACATAAATCTAGTACATCTGTTGACATATCAACTTACCCCCTGTTTGGTTAAATCTTTGCTTGACTATATCGATACTAGCCTTGAAGCTCGGTTCTGTTCCAATGCTGATTTCGGTTTGTCGGTTCCAGTAGTCTGAGTCAAAAGCGTTCTTCATCCAGTCCTGACGGGGTGTCTCTCTGCGAATGATGCTGTCATAGTATGAGGCAGGCTGCCCATCAACCACCAGCACTGTGGAAAATTCTGGAAACTCACGAATCCCTGATGTTGCAGTGTAGAAATATTTCACAGTGTGGGTCTCTAAAACAAGTGAAATGATTAAGACATTTTACAGTGATACTTATTTTTGTATGTGAAGGATATAAGTCTGCCCAATTC
Source organism: Setipinna tenuifilis (assembly GCA_030347295.1). Lineage (NCBI taxonomy): Eukaryota > Metazoa > Chordata > Actinopteri > Clupeiformes > Engraulidae > Setipinna > Setipinna tenuifilis. The sequence continues at coordinate 15,443,456 of CM059283.1, forward strand.
ATAGATTGGTATATATTATTTTTTAGACACTGGGAAAATATATACATTTTAATTTACCAGTGAATATTTAAAAATTTACGTTGGTGAATACAAGTAAGATTATTATATCTACATACAATGTCTGATTCAACACCAGCTGTTTGTAAATGCATACACAAATCTGTAAATATCGCAAATATGACACTGGCTCTCAGTGAGCATTTCTGAAGCTCACCCTTAGTTCAGAATGTCAGAAAAAAAAACCATCAAAACGAGTGCTCTTCAAACACATGGATGTGTGTTATACTGCTGGCAAGTAGTGATTAAATGCAGACTGTCAACAATTAAAAACAGACCTGTTAACTCCATCCAAGTAAAAGGAAGATGTGTGTGTGTGTGTGTGTGTGTGTGTGTGTGTGTGTGTGTGGGTGTGTTCAAAATAGCCTAACAAAGACTACACAAACAATCGAATGTGCTAACAGACTTAAAAACACACAAAAATGTCAAATTTACCTTCAGATTACATACGCTTACAACAGTGAACATCTAGAACAGCTGAAATTTTCATTTTTATGTTCATAATATCAGCATTTGTTTGATGAACCACATAAAAGTACATAGTATGAGCATTGGATGGTGTTACCATGTTCTGTTTAGAGGAAGTGAAAAAGTAAAGTAAATAAAACATAGTTCTTAATTATTCCTCATGCCTCAAAACTAAAGGGGACAGAGCTTTCGCTGTTGCTGCCCCTAAACTCTGGAATAGTATCCCTTTTCACATCAGATCCTTCCCTACCATTGATCATTTTAAATCTAACTTGAAGACCTATATTTTCTCTTTATTTTTAGCTCAGTATGGGGCTTTTATTTGATGCTGTCTAGTCTGTGAAAGTGTCTAGTCTGTCTACAACTTCATGTTTCATGTTTCCCAAATTACTTTTGGACCCTGCTTGCTGACTGTCCATACTAATTAAAACAGTTTGGGGACACACTGAAAATATTTTTATTGGAAATCAGCTGCTGACAATGCAATTGTATGGAAAGGCACATGTGTGAGAATTTCTTCCATAGCGAGATCATGTCGCTATGCATTATACAATATTAGAAAAATCAGACCGTACCTGACCCAATATGCTGCTCAATTGCTAATACAGGCATCAATCACCTCGCGGCTCGATTACTGTAACTCTCTCCTAGTCGGTCTACCTGCCTGTGCGATCAAACCATTGCAAATGGTCCAGAACGCGGCAGCGCGACTGATCTTCAACCAACCCAAAAGAACACATGTTACCCCACTCTTTAGAGATCTTCACTGGCTGCCAGTAGCTGCCAGAATTAAACACAAGGCTCTGACACTAGCCTACAAAGTAATTTCAGGTTCCGCCCCCGCCTACCTCAGTGTCTTATTACAGGCTCACGTCCCATCCAGGGCGCTACGCTCCGCTCACACAAATCGTCTATCGGTACCCTCACTTCTCACAAAGAGAGGTCACTCTAAGCTCTTCTCTGTGGTTGTCCCCAAATGGTGGAACGACCTACCAGTTGCAACTAGAACAGCAACATCCCTCCCTATCTTTAAAAAGCTTGTAAAAACCCTTCTCTTCCGAGATTGCTTCCCTCCCTAACAAAACTAATATAACTAACAAACACTAATCTAAACTCTCTCTCTCTCTATCCCTATGCAGAAGTACATATGTCTATTGTGTCTCTACTCTGTGTCCTCCTCTATTGCTTATGTCCCCCTTGATTGTAAGTCGCTTTGGATAAAAGCGTCTGCCAAATGCAATGTAATGTAATGTAATGTAATGTAATGTAATGTAATGTGAGAAAATAAACACATTACTAGTTCCACACTGACAAGGAAAACTATAAGCTACTTGATTATATTTCAGTAGCAGTCTAGACCTGAGCAAGATGTTACACACACCAATGTGGCTACATGTATTGGTATTTCAGATTTTAAAAAGCATACAATATAATGCAGAATTGTTTACTCAAGCAAGTGCATACATAAAAACCACAATGTTAAGATACCAAACTTCAAGAACACGTGATTACTAAACAAAGGACACCATCAGACCCTGAGATGACTTAAAAATGTTAACCCTATACTCCTAGGGACTCCACATTTTTACTTTATTGAATCCTGATTTGGTGTTTCTGTCTCTCTCTCTCTCTCTCTCTCTCACACACACACACACACACACACACACACACACACACAAAACAACAACGAAGGATAGTCCTTATTCTAAATGAGGAATTATCAATCATCAATATGCTATTGCGCAGAATACGTTAGAACATACTGTACTTAAATCACAAAATTGTTTTGATAGGGTGTCTTCATTTAGAAGATTTAGAGTTTCCTTGCTCTTTTGTAATATTAACGTGTGCAGTAGAGGTAGGGTCTAGGAGCTAAGCCGTAAGCAATTGGACTTGTTTTTGGAGCTTGAACACGTTTCACCTTTCATCCAGAAGACTTAAGTTCTGGCCTGATGGTAGGGAACCAGGAGCTAGGGGTTCCTGCTGTAGACTGTAGACATGCCATATTGACCATATTGACCACAAGCTATAAATTGCTTGTGCCTGTACCCACAACGCTTGAGCTACAATTGCATTTAACTTGATGTACGAATATTATTGACTTTAAATTTCTTAAAACCAAACTCTTCAATATGTGTAAAATTAGCTGTTAAAAGCTAAATTCTTTAAAAGAAGAAATGGCTTTAATTTTTACCACTACAAAGTGGTGACGGTTAGTTAATTCGTTAATAAGTTAAAATTTAAATAGGCCTAGCTGTTTAGTAGACAAATAAAACTACTAAACATTTAAAGTAGCCTACATTAGATTATCATAATATTAGGCCTACTAGTAGACTATTCGTGAATGTTGACCTGATGTTGACGTTTCTAAGATACCAACATGTAGGCTATTTATGTATAGCCATCTGAAAAAGTAGGCTATGAATCACAAAAAAAAAAAAAAAAAATCTTAGCCTTACTCAAGTCACTGTTGGAACGGCAAGTGCAATTCCATGTAGCCTACATTTATTTGGGATCACAGTTCCTTGTAGTAAGAAAGATAAGGAATTCATAGCCTGCACTGACCCGACATAGAGGCAAAAATGCGTTGTGATCTCGATGATCAGTGTCTAAAATCCTCCTGGCTAAAACACAACACTTGTGAACACTAAAATCTTCAACACATACTAACTTGATTAAGAAATATTCAGCTGTTATGTGATGTCTCAACGAGACAGGAATGCCCAAACAATCTTAAAAAAAAAAAAAACATTAACATCAAAAACCTACCTCCAGACGCCAGATTCGCATAATAAAAGATCGCCAACAGCGTTGCAATCTTCATCTTTTTCCTTCGTTTGATCTGCACTGCTGTACAACCTTTCCCCTCTCGTCGCTCAATAGAAGTCTCCGAACAACTGGACAACGTTTGGTCACCGTACTATTCCTAAATTCATCACATGCTCAGAGCGCGGTCCCCTAAAAACGCGCTGCAACCAATCACATTTTAGAAAGGCACACGCATAATCTGTTTCATGGCAGAACTTGCTGCTAAACCTTAGTTATCGAAACTGAAACTAAACACATTGATGTGTGGGTTCAATTTTGGAATCAAACTAGTAGGATCTAAGACAACTTAACAGCAATATGGAAGATCGTTTCCCCTCATTTCTAGCCAGAGAGGAAAGCCCCAATAGACCCGACTGGTGCCTGTTGTAGGAATTGGAACACTTGATTTGTATTTAATGATATAAAAGTTTATATAGCCTACACACAAATAAACACGCGTTATACTAAATCAAAAGAGAAAAAAAGTTAAGTTGAAGTTTAAATTGGCCCACAGGCCAGTTCTGAAGAAAGAGGCGAGGGTTTGAAACGGGCTTAAACATTGTGCAGATCTGCTGGGTCTTGTTTTCTCTACACTGTAGCCTATGTAGTGGTCTATATAAAGTCTATAAAACCATCAGTTGAGACGGCACATCAAGAAAGCCATGTAAGCACACAGTTTGGATTTGAAATTCAACCATGAAATTTTGTCAAGCGTGGAATATAACACCTAAAAATCTATTTGCTCTGAGAATTTGTGTTTTCTTTTTAACCTAGTCGGCCTGTTTTATTACACACACATTTTAATTTCTGCATAAAATAAATCACTGACACGAAGCTTTGTTAAATTATTCTTTCAACTGACGGGTGACCTACTACTAATTAGTAATGAGTAATGAGTGAGTAAGCACTTGGAAAGCCCCTGAATAAATCTTCCATATCTGTGCATTACAGCCCCATCTACAGGTCTTTCTCATAAAAAGCTTATTGGTAGAGGCGTACCCTTTAACCCAGGGTTTTAAAGAGATACATGTACATTCCCACTAAATAGGGAATTCCAGCTCCTACCCTCTGGTCATAGATACAGCCAGCCTGCCTGTAAAACAAAGCGCTTCAGGGGAAGCTTTGTCCCCTCCGCTATTAGGGAAATTAACAAAATAGCCTCTAAACAGACTTTGATGGCACATTTTAGGGTATTTTATGATGTATGGGTATTATGATGTGTACCATATGATACCATGTCTCTTAAATAGGATGCACTACTTTTGGTGTTGTCTTGTGTCTAGTGTGAAATTCTTGTATGTCATGTCTTGGGTTTAGTGTGAAATGTTTGTATGTTATGTGTGTCCAAGATGTTTGGTTGTTTTGTATGAGCAGAGTTCACTTGACGGCAAACCAAATCTACCTTTGGGTACTAATAAAGTCATCAATCAATCAATCAATGTATGTTAAAAAAACAGATTGCGATTATGCTTTGAAGGCTCATAGGAGGCGTAGAAGGTCATAGGAAATCATATTAGTTAATAAAGTAATAATAACTTACTTATAATACTAATAATGATGCTAATAATGATAAGAAGAAGAAGAAGAATACATTTTCTTAGCCATTTTCACAATTATTATAATCACTTTACAATATATAGGCCTAAAACAGACACAATGCTAAAAAACATACACCATAATAAGTACAATAAAAAAAGAATAATAAGAATCTAAAGAAGGTCATCTGGGGTAGGCTAATGTTAAGAGATGAGTTTTAAATTTTAAAAATGCTCTCCACCCCATGGTGTCGAGACGGGCAGAGGGCACAGTCAACTGGACGGACGAGGATGATTTGACTGAGGATACAAGAAGGAGTAGCAGCAGGGAGAAGGTCGGACAGGTAGGAAAAATGTTGTGAATAGCCTTGAGGGTTAAGAGGAGGGTTCAAATGTGATGTGGACCAATAGATAAAGTAAATAGATATGGCAATGTCAGGTGTCTTTTAGCAATATTAATTAAATATTGTATTTATTTGTTTGTTTGTCTATGTAGCCTACTTTTAAAAAGGTGCCGTAGAGACACCAAAATCTATGTCTGTAAACTGTTATGTGGCTACATTTCACATAATTCACCATATCACAGAACTCAAATGGTAACACATTGCGATAATGACCACAAGCTCTTTACTGTAAAACCTAACTCATTCGAAGCAATCCATTTGACCAACATTACAGGAGGTTTAAAGCATATCAACATCCTCCTTCTCAAAGAATGATCTGGAAAATCTGTACTGACCCTTGGGAAGTCATGTTATCAGGTTGAGCACATTATATAAAACACACCCTTAAATGAGCCTGTATTGACTGACCAAAGCAATTTTAGAGTTCAAGCTACAAGTTTGCTCTGAATGAGCTAGATATTACTGTTTCGCAAGGCCACTGGTCTGTTCTGATGCTTTGAGGAAACTGCATTAGCAGGAGTCAAGTGTAATTTCAAATAAAAAAATAATAATATATTTTACTGTAATACATTTGTAGGTTAATGATGACAAAAGAATTGGCTGTTTTAATCATGAATTTGGCATGCCTTCATTGCATTCACAACCCCTCTCTTATCACCACCAGCTATTAGTTGGGAATATGGAGAGCACTATCAAATTTAAGTAAGGTCTGTTTGCATGTTTGCCTTACAGTGTGCTCACTCTGGAACACTGGATCTAACTCCAACCAATCTGTGAGGCTAGCCCTTACCTCTCCCACCCCCATGGCCTCTGGCTACCTGAACCTGGGACTGGTTGGCCAGTTCGAAAATCTGGCTCTGCTGATAACACAAAGAAATGCAATTCTATAGATGCTGAAATAATTTATTTATTTAAATGGATGGTGCTCTAGAGAGTAGGGCAGTCAGTTGATGGCATGTTTTAAAATAACAGTCATAACATTCTAAAATCATAACATATACACACTAACCACAAATAATCCTTATTGTAATGGCAATGACAACAAAACCTTCAAATGTTTAAAATATTTCTCTTTGATTGCTAAAGGTCAAGGTAAAGACCATGATATTTTGGCATTTGTTCAGTTTGGTATTTGTTCAGGCCAGTTTACTAGACACCTATGTTTTCCCAAATAAGTTATGACTGCCTCTATGTCATTCACATAGGCCACATTTTATACGTGCTTACACATTTCTTTAATTACCTCCCAAGAAATGAAACAAGAAAAACTTTATTATGCAAGTTTCACAACTCAATACCATGCCAACAAAAGAACATGCAGGCACATTCTTACATTTTCTTCTCAGTCTCAGCACTTTAAGATACCTTGGTCATTGATCCAGGGACAATAATTACTAGGTAAAATCACATTGTGCAGTGGCCTACGTAGAAAACAGCCATCCATGCACAGTAGGTCATAGGTCACATAAGACAGTACTGGGAGAGGCTCCTGGATGAGGAGTGCAGGTCTGATTAAGCCTGTTTCATGTGCTTCTAAAGCATCTGTACTGATGTCAATCTGTGTTAAGCTGTGTCAGGGCCTCTCTGTGAACGATTAGTGTGGTGTAGATTTACCAAAGTTTGAGGCCTTGGTCTTGGACTGATTGGAAATGTGAAAATGATAATACCATGAAAACTTCTCTTTTCTTTTTGTATCAGTCAAGTCAATACATTGAACATCATTAGAATCTAAGCATCATTATACTACTATGCCAACTAAGCATGTTTAAACCCCACAATGTACTTAATAAGTATTGTTGTTGACCATATCCATTCCTTTATGAATGTACTCATCTTGGTGGATGTGTTGTAAAATCAATTATGTTGCGATGCAGGGGTAATACTCGTATTGGGGTTTAAACTGAGCCAGTCTTTGTTACATTGTGTACATTTCTAGATTTAAAATTGACATTGGCAAAACAGTGAGTGCATTTTATGTAATAATTTATACAAACAGTACTGTTGTCTGCCCATAATTTGCTGATCAATTAAATGTGATGTGAAAAGTGATGAGGCAAGTCTGTCTGGCACTGTTTACTAACAAGATAGTACGTAATAATTAATTTGTAATAAATCAATGTAACACTGTACCCTTAGCATTTTCTGATTTACACTAAGGTTTTGCTGAATATGATTGTTATGAATATGACAACAGAGTTGCACATGCCTGAATGCAGGACACCTAAAAGGGAATTGCATTTATGCTTTTGCTCTTTGTACAGTAATTTGTTAAGAGATCATGTTATTGCAATAAATACACAAAAGACATTAATGTTTCATCCAGCACTAAAGGACATACAGAGGTGTAGAAACACTGCACTGTAAATAAACATTGTCTCAGGAGTGGGTGTGTAACTGGGTGTTTTGCAGGTAAAATGAATTTGTCCCCCCTGTATTCTCCCACATTAGCCAAAGCCTGTCTGAGCTGCAGCATCTTATCCACCCTTCAGCTAGATATAGTCTTTGAGATTCAGAGGCCATAACTGAGTAGTCCACAGCTGTGTCCCCTTACACTGTAGGCATGCCTACTGTCTTTATGCTCTTTGCACCTCCTACTGCCCCTTTTTTTCTTATTTGTGAATGCAGATCAATAAACAAGTCTGTATAGGAAAAGGGTGTTGTGGTGCCTGAAATGTCAACTGAGGTCATGAATCTTTATCAAATAATGTGAAAATGCAACGTGTATAAGCTCATGCCAGTTATATTCAACCGTTTAAACATTATGGTGGAATTACTTTTATAACATGCTGACAGTAGGCTACACTTCATATGTTTTTTTCAGTTACACCAAAGAAACTATTTTCAGTATCTCACTAGCAGTTCAGCCAATTTGTCATCTTGGTCATCTGTTAATTTCTCATGCCCAAGTCAGTTGACAGTCTTTGGTGGTGATTTTCTTCAGTTGTTTATTACTGCTTCAAGAAAAGGAAGACTGGGGCAGTCGTGGGCTAGGGGCTAGCGTTACACTTGTGGCGAAAGGATCACAGGTTCGATTCCCCACACCAACAGGTGGGTGGGGGAAGTTAATGACCAGTGCTTTCCTCCATCCTCCCCTGTGACTGAGGTACCATACGCTGCTCCGGGGGGCATCATCATATCATATTTACCTCTTCTCTGTGTATCTTCCATTTATACTTTTGATGACTAGGGCATAATGTTTTGCTTCTCAGATGTAACATAATTCTTGCATGCACAATAACTTTCTGCAAAGCACTTTTGTTCTTTTTAGAAACGAAATAAACAGTTCAAAGCAGATTTTATTCTTTACATCACACCATGTGACCACTGAAAAAGTGCTGCTTAGAACTAACTTAAATTCTTACAAAATATATGGGCAACATGCTCCATGGATCTTTTTATGTTGGTTTACCTTGCACTATGCTTATTATAGTTGAAAAATAGTGCAAAGAAATAGTGCAAGTTTTAAAAGCAATATAAAAATATCTACGCAGCATGTTGCCTTAGATCTTTTAAATTGGTTCTTAGAAGCACTTTTTAGTGTGCATTGTACAGAAAAAGCAAACCGTGAAAACCCATAGGCAAGAAGAAAGCTCATGACAAATCAGTTTTAATTTACAAATATGTACTGGAACTGGGAATCTACAGAATGATTTGTTTAACTATGCTTTGTGCCACTGTCTGTGTTGAAATTCAAACAATATAATTCAAATACAGTAAGGTCAGAAACAAAGACATACAGAGTTGGAGAGCCGTTCTAAATATCAAACTTACAAAGACGTTATATAAATGAGAATCACTTTATGTTCATGAACATATGAACAACTCCCTTGTTTTGACTGAGTAGCAGAATGCAGAACCTTCACCAAAGTTTTTAAATGTTGCTCCATGTTCTTTGAAAGTTTAACAGCATCAACAAAAAATCATAATAGCTGCAGTGAATTACATTTGATAAGGTTCAGACATCAATGATTCCAAATATAGTGCCAGCATTTTGTGAAGCCATTTCACAAAGCTTAGTGATTTAAAAGTTGTTATACTTTCTGTGGGGTTTCATCAGATGAAGCAGAGATATCATCTAGAAAAACGTGAAATTATTTGTTCAGGCAAGTGTTGCTCAAGGCAACTTTATAGGGGATGAGGAAGCCATTGATGAGAGTGTTGGAGAGGGCTGTTTATTCACTCCCCCACCAACATTTTTCCTAATGATACAGGAATTGAACCTTTAATCCCCCAAATTTATGACCAGCTCCCTAACCACTAGGCCGCAGCTGCCAGAACCAAAAGTTGAACGCATACAGTTGCAACAAATTTGTGAATATGCAGATTGCAGATTATTCTTTAATAGCAACTTAAAGCCGTTTACTCTAATATTGACTAAATGGCATGAGGGATTCTTTGACATGTCTCACTGTGTCTCAGGCTTTATAAGCTCCGTAATAAGGAGAGGATCTCAGTGTCTGCCTCTAAGCTGCTCTGCAACATGATGCTGGGGTACAGAGGCATGGGTCTTTCTGTGTGCAGCATGATCTGTGGATGGGACAAGAAGGTATGGCTCATATTGTGTGTGTGTGTGTGTGTGTGTGTGTGTGTGTGTGTGTGTGTGTGTGTGTGTGTGTGTGTGTGCATGCTATGATTGCTTCTGATAAAGTATATAGAATGTTACTTGCAGTACCTTAAGTCAATATCATATATTTATGCCTGAAGTGATTTGCGTTCTGAGGAGTCTTGATGTGGTCATACATTGTGTCTCAAACTCGTTTGGACAGTTCATGTGTCATTTTGTGGATGTGCTTTTATGTCCATAGGGCCCGGGTCTCTACTATGTGGATGACAATGGCACCCGCCTCTCTGGCCGCATGTTCTCCACAGGCTGTGGAAATGGCTACGCATACGGCGTGGTGGACAGCGGCTACCGTGAGGACATGACCGTCGAGGAGGCCTATGAGCTGGGCCTGCGTGGCATTACCCATGCCACACATAGAGATGCCTACTCCGGAGGAGTGGTGAACAGTAAGTGCCTTTAACTTGAACTTAAGCAGTTGGTAAGAGAATGGAGGAAATGTCAGTGATTTGCTATACTTGGATGAAACATTTTACCAATCATAAGAGGCTTTCACATAAAAAATGCCGTCCTAAAAATTTCCAGGTATTACTCAGAGGTTAAATGCACGAGTTGTGATTATGTGGGCCCTATCAGCACCTTAATACAATTTAGGATCCCACTAAATAGAGGAAGTAGTTGTCAGGAGAATTCACAGTGTACAAGCAGACATGGCATTTCTATCAAGAAAGCAGCTGTCTTAGGAGGGATCCTTATGAAATGTAGATGCTTCCGGGTTTTTTAATGTTTGCCTGATATCACTTTCTTTCATTCTTTTATATTGCAAATACACCTGAATAAAAGCTGATTCGGGTCCAAAGCAAAAGTATTCTTCACCCATTCATTGATTGGTTTGAACAAACCACTGTATAGTTTTAACATTGCATTTAGCACTTTATCCAGAGTGACTTAGATACAGGCACAGTGCCTTGGAGCAATGAGGTAAATTTCAGCTATGGATGAGAATGCAGTTTAGTTCTTTTACTCCCCCAGACAAATTCTTTTTTTTTTACTGGTATGAGAACCTGTGACCTTCTGATCCCAAGACCAACTCCCTAACCATTAGGCCACTTCTACCTACTTTCACTGTTGTCTAGTACATGCATTATGTCCCGCCCCACATCTGACCTGGACAATCTCCTGATGCTACTATACTATATAGTGTGAACGGTCAACTCCAGCCATTGTCTCCACCTGACTCTGGAACATTGTCCAGAATTTGTGTGTAAAAAATGTACACAGTACATACAAAATGTTAAGCAGTGTTTGTGGTCAGTATTGATCAATATGCTTACATATGAAAAAAAGAATGTTTTGTTTGTTTGTGAAGTGTACCACATGCAGGAAGAAGGCTGGATTAAGGTGTGCCAGGAGGATGTGTCAGAGCTCATCCATCGCTACAAGAAGGGGATGTTTTAAATGTCACAGAACAGTCCACATCTATATTCACATGTGTAAACTGAAAAGGCTACAATGCAATAAACATGATAAAAACCCTTTTCTGGATCTTGCGTTCTTTCACAAAATGACTTTTTCTTCCTTTGTAACTTAAACCATCTTTTAAAGTACACATATTTTATCAATATCAATACATTTGTATTTGATATTCTGTAAGTGTTAGGGAATTCAGGGATATGAATATTCAACCCTTAACAGGTTTTTTATACTGAGCCAGTTTTATTACATTCTTAGTCTCTGTACAGTCTGATAACATTTCCAGCCTTATTAACATTTTCATGACAGTACAAGTGCATTTTTGAGGACAATTAATACAAACAGCACCTGCACCAGCAAAAGAATGCAACTTGTTTTTGTAGTGTTTGTAGGATATATCTTCAATCGTATATATATCCTATATGTAGTATATATCTTTAACAACTGCAAGTTAAACGTTTTATTGCAGTAATAATTAGTGCACACCGTTCCAACTGTGGAATGCTTCGCTGTTCCACTGGAAGAAAAAACATAACATCTTTACTAACACATTACAACTTGGTCATGCCATTCTGGTGACAACAACCTTAAAATAGGGGTTGTGTCTGTGGGAAACTGAAAAAGTGTACAGTGCTTTGGACACGCTGCTGAGTATATAAAAGTGTAGGCCATTTCCCTGCCAGGCCTTTCCTGCCAACATTGTGCTCTCTCCTGCAGCTGGTGTATATGTGTCAGGGCGTGACTGTCCTTGTATGGAAGGGGAATAAGATGCTTGCTCTTATCATTGTGGTGTGTTCACTTACTCTATGGCTTGTATTGGCATATGGCCTTTTCTCCATTTTTCTGCACTATGGTTAACATCCCCCTGACACTGTTTTTGGCTTGCTTTCTCCTACACTATATTGAATGTTTGTTTTTTATTTACTCTTTAGTACATCTGTGATTTACTTTGCATCTCCATCACGTTGCCAAGCCACAAGCCAGCCTGTATGCTCATAAGATAACCAACAGTGAAAGGCAAAAAAGTTAACTCGTGTAACTGAGATGCAGATAATTTTCTGCAAACAAATTTTGTATACATGTACAATTCATTCTAACAGTATACAATATAAATATATGTGTGTTTGTTTTCAACTATTATTATTATTATGTCTCTCCATCTTAATCTTAACATCACTCCATGTCATATCCATCTTGGTTGCAATATACCTTGTACCATCAAACCCAGATGTTCCAAAGCTATGGGAAAGTTATCTGGCTAAAAAGGTGCTAAACTGCCTTTGATTACACAACACAGAGACAAAAATCCTGTATGTGGAAAACTTTATTTTTTTTTTACTAGATGTAGGATCAGCAATGAAATTACAGCAGTATCCACAACCTTAAACAAAATATCGAAGTGCTAATTACCTACTTAATGACTGTTTTAAAAAGTCAATAAAAATATAAGCATTTAAAAAAGGAAACAATAAACACCTCCCACCACCTACTAATTTATACAGTGTAAAATGTTGAAAAAGTAAATGGAAATATACAGCACATAGATCGGAACACTAAAAACAGAACTTAGCTCATCTATAACTCTTGCTATTAACTATTACATCAATCTGCCCTGTTCTACATCCTTCATTTTTATGTAATAATTATATCAACATATTAACAAAAAGCTCTAATTAATTAGGTCAAATTATTAAAGGACCAATGAGAACCAAAGGGAAATGAACAGAGTAAATTGTGTTGTCATATTGTACTTCGAAAATGTATATCTGTACTGTAGCAGACCCTTTAAGTAGTTTGTAATCTGTTGAAGATTTAACATGAATAATTGTACTTGATTTTTGTTAAGCTGTTTTAAAGAATTTGTTTAAATTATTCTAAGAAAAAATGAAGGACAGACAAATCAAGCGTACAAACTGAATGAGTATATGCAAAAAAAATCCCTCATCACGTAAATGTAAAGAGAATTTCTACTGGCTACTCCAGCCCATCTTCATTCTTAGCTGAGGCCACCGCTCTGCTGAAAAGCAAATCACACATCTGTTAGACCAACAAAATCATACTGCTAAAAACAGCTTAGCAACAGAGCACAACTCTTGGTCAGTAAGGTTAAATACAATAGATGTGCAGTCTTGTTTTTCTTCCAAGTTAGCATTTAATACCAATTCCTTGATATAATTGATGATTTACCATGGCTTTGGACTTCAGGCAGTCAGACAGATGATCCTAGGCCTTTGGAGTTCCAGTAGAGGTGTCAGAACTGGTATCAGACTCTGTTATAGAGGATTCAACACAAATCATAGTTTAAGTTCTAATATCTAATAAGCTAATATCTAACTTTGTCCAATTATAGTATTGCAATCTTTATTATAATACTGTAAATATTCAACACATAAGAGAGCTCAAATATTAAGAAAATCTAGCACTAAGTACTCACGAGATGCCTTGGTGTAGCCTGCAAACATAAGAGGAAGAGCATTAACATAAAAACATGAACACGTCCTTAATTAAAGGGGTCCTTCCATCGTTATTTTTATTCATATTTCTGTCGCCACTATGGTTGAATGCATTGTGAATCATTTCTGTGAAAAATTATGTCCTAGTTCTCTTGTTTGACACTGTTTTCTGTAAGCTAGAACAGGTCTAGTGGTTGAACGACTGGCTTTTCCGGTGTCCCACATGAATATCCATGACGTGTCAATAAGGAACCTCTGATTGGGCAAATTCGCTGTCTTTCGCTCACCTAGCTTCTGTCCACTGTTCTTCCTCTGGGATGTGAGCGTGCCATACATGGCTCTGGGCGGGGCTTACGACCTAGTGACGTAGATAGGTTTAGCCTGCTCTGATCCGCTCGTTTTGGTTAGCTTGACCCTTCAATGACCAGTAAAACCATGAGGGTTGAATTTCACGTCTTGGAATGCTGCGTGCATACACTGCTTGTTGTGACCCACCGCATTGTAAATAGAGCTACTCAAAGTGGTTTTTAGTGGAAGGACCCCTTTAATGCTGGAACTGCCTGCATGGTAAAAGTCAAACAAATGAAAGGCCACCCTCACCCCTCCTCTTCTTAATCACAATTGCAGCAATCCCAACAACAAGGGCCACAGCTGCGATCACACCCACAGCAATGATGATAGGAAGGTTGTTACCTGTAATAAGAGACTTATGTCAATGACATCTTAAAGGTCTTGAAAACAATAATGAATCAGAAATGTAAAAACGTAAGACTTATCACAAAACCAGGTAATCAGTGATTAAAAATGCAAAACCACATGAATAAGCGGTGCTCACCACCTAAGGCATGTCAATGGGTGTATAATTCTGTGATATATGTTAGTAATTTTATATATATATATATATATAGATATAGATATATACTGTATTAGATATATTCACTTTTCAAAAACATTTCTCAGAGATACCTCACCCTCTTTAAAGATCAAGACAGTGGGCTCTCCGCTCTTGTGGGACACCTCACAGGTGTACTGTGCCTTCTTCCTCTCCTCAGGTGACACGGTGAGCACAGCTCTCTTCTGGAAGGTTCCATCCTCATTGGGCAGCGTTTCCCCCACATCCACATCTTCCTGCATCTCCTCTCCATCCTTCTTCCAGGTGATCATGACCGCATCAGGGTAGAAGCCTGTGGCATGGCACACCACTCCAGGGCCCTTTTGGAGAAGAGTGGCCTCAGGAGAGACTTAGGGAAAAGGGAATACAACATAAAATAATGACTTTTGAGAAAGTTAATGGGCAAAATTGAAAATTGAAGTTGTGTTGAATTTCAATAGCTGTAGTAAGCTACAACTGTTGCATGAATCAACAACTGTTGATTTGCCTTGTCTAAATTAGTACAATTTCTTGCAATAATTTACAAGTATTTACTGTGACTATTGATATACATTTCTTTGATGGGCTGGGATTAAAATGGCAGGGCAACAACATCTTAACTGGGCATCACAGCTCCTATAAGCCATTTAGTTAACCCATAACCTATATCCAAAATGACTAAAACAAGCCGAACACCTACAAAGGAAGTCAGACTTTTCAATGCCATTTTTCATTTTAATGATGACTGAAACATCATGTACTGGGTTACAGTAGTCAGTGTTGTGTGCTGGTGTACCTTTCCTCCCCAGAGTGCTGCTCCCATACTGGACATACTTCTTCAGCCAGTCGATGCATTCCTTGGTCAAATAGTTTCTCCTATGCTCAATTTCACCTCTGTTAGCATCCCACTTGTTTTTGGTAATTTCACTTTCTTTCAAAGGGGCAATCCACCTCATATTCTCCAGATCCAGTGAGATGAAGTCCTCTCCATCATAACCGAACTGCCTAAACCCAGTTGTAGCTCCATTTTCATCGTCCCACTGACAGCCGTACATCAACTGGACTGTATGCACACCTGACGGGAGGACAGGAATGGAGAGAGAATTATCTTAAATGTAAACAGCTCTTTGTTTTGCATGTTTCTACACGTGAGACAACCCTTTGCACTGTGTGTTTGACTTCTAGGTATGACACTTCGATGCTCTGTTGTGTCTGTAAAGTTGTACTGGCCATTAGTGTGTCTGTCTGCCTCTAGCTCCTTCCCTAATGAAATCATTATATGAGGAACTGTTAAGCCCTGCATTGACACACTGTAGTGTGTGTGCATGCGCACGCGTGTGTGTGTGTGTGTGTGTGTTTGTTTACGGGTGTCTCTATATGAGAGAGAGAAACAGACAGAGAGAGAGAGAGAGAGCTGGGATACTTAAGAGTAGCAGTGATGTGTTTGCAGATGGAGGTGATGTGTATGAGTGAAGGGGCTCTGAGCTCTCTACTCAGGTGCACTTCTTTAGTTCTAATTAGAGGTGGATGTGTGCATGAGGAGTGAATGGGATAAATATATTATTCCTCTGCTGTTTGTTTCACTGATGGTCTGCTGTGTTTAACTGAGCTGATATGTGAGGACAGTTTCAACTGGCTGTTTTATCCCCTCAGTTTTAGCCATCAGCAACATTCACAACAGCTGTAGGCTTCACAATGATCCAACTTAATTTCCCATTCTAGAATTTATTCTAAAATTAATCAGTCAAAATGTTGGATTTTTTTGCCCAAAGTTTTTACAATTTCTTAGTGATAAAGTTTTCTTTAAAAGAGTAGCAGAATAGTTCTAGATAGTTGCAGTTTATTTTCTTTCACTGGCCACATCACTGTGCCCACCTGATTTAGTGTTCGATGTTCTTGTTGGTTGGCGGGGATCATAGTGCAATCCTGAGCCTATACACACTAACTACTAAATCCTCCAATCAATAATAAAAATAATTAAAATTCCTAATGGATGGTTCATGACTATTATTTTACATTGTTGAGCAACTCACTATCATAAAGCAATCAGTCTTTCTAGTGATAAACTAGACACTAAACTAAACACTGCACTAATCTGAGGGTTTGCCTGTAATTTCCTTACTGTACAGTGTTTTTTTCCAGATTTTACATAATCTACTTTCCTCTGTGTACTCATACCCATTCTATTATTTCGTCCTCTTAAGTCAGTCATGTTTTAGAACATCAGAATTTTCAAACATTTTGTTGTTTATTAACTAACCAAGGTCCAAGAATTGATTATAAGTATGTCCTACGATCCACATAATTATTTGGGTTCATATTGTGAGCAGTAGATGTGGCAGGAGATGTAACAAGGTCCATGTCTGATGTGCTGTAATAGTGTCCCAGTATGAGTGTCATGGCCCCAGAGCACTATGGGAGTAACTCTTCACCTGGCCCCATCAGGCCCACAGGGCACTGACTGGGTGGACTGAGATTAAACTGGCACATGCTCTTCATGCTGCAGCTCTCCTCACTGAGGCTCCAGCTCTGTCTGGTGTAACACTTCCCTCAGCACCGACACAAGCACTTTATGTAGGGCTGGAGGATGGTATTACACTTCACAGGGCACTATAACTTAATTATTTTCCCAATGGGTATGTTATACTACAGTGCACAGTCAAACAAATGGACATCTGCACACATATTCCCCTATCATCATTTACAGAGGCCTACTTGTTTGTTTCCTGCTTGTTTATTTCCATGTAATTAAATTCTTTTAGTTTTTACAAACTTGACTATGGCGTAGTTAATCTCAACCACAGTCAAATGTATTGGTCTAAACGAGTCACATATAGGAAGAAAGCAATGATGGATATATTGGTTATTTTAGAACATTATTGTTCGTTATTTAAGGTCCAGGCTCACAGGTTTAGAGTATGTACTGTATGTATTGTGGGGTTTAATAGCTGTCACACACAGGATCCTATCTGACTGTGTGTGTCTGTGTCCCTCTGCCCAGTGTGCTGCCCGCTTGTGTGTGTGATGGCTAGTGATGCAGTGGGGGATGTGGTGAGGTGTGCTGGGGTAACAGTGCTGTGTTGGGAAAGACAGTAATGTGGTCAGTGGGGGGTGTGTATTTGTAAAGGCAATGTGATGTCATGCTGCTGCTGAGTTTTGGGTGGTAATGGTGGTATGCTCTGAAATGTACTGGACTGTGATATAGTTACGGTCAATGATATTGGTATTGGTCCAAACTACTTTTTAAGAGTCAAATATCAGAAGAAATAGTCAAATAAACTGACATCTGCACACATATTCCCCTATCATCACCTACCGAGGCCTACTTGTTTGTTTCCCTAGTTGTTTATTTCCTTGTATTTAAATTCTGCTAATGTTTTAGTTTTTACAAACTTGACTATGGCATAGTTAATCTCAACCACAGTCAAATGTATTTGCCTAAACTACTTTCTAATAGTCATATATAGGAAGAAAGTAATTGTGTATATTTCAGTTATTTTAGAACATTATTTTTCATTATTTAAGGTCCAGGCTCACATGTTTGGAGTATGTACTGTATGTTTAGTTTAATAGTTGTACCACACAGGGTCGTATATGACTGTGTGTCTGTGTGTCCCTCTGCCCAGTGTGCTGCTGTGTGGGGCAGGTGAGGAGCCCTGAGTCCCAGCTGGATATTCAGGGGCCTCACTCATGCTGAGGCTCCACCCCTCCCTCTGCTCTTCATCTGAGTCATGGTCCACTGACGGGTCTGTCTGTCTGTCTGTGCTTCATTCTGTCTGTCTGTTCTCCTCACAGCTCCTCTCCTGCAGCTTAATGGCCCAGAGAGGAATGTGGGGTGTGTTTGCACACTGACCCCTAATGAGCCTGTTCATTCAGATGACCCCCAGTCCTCCCATCTCACTACAGTAGCCCACGCTTGTGTGTGTGATGACTAGTGATGCAGTGGGGGATGCAGTGAGGTGTGCTGGGGTAACAGTGCTGTGTTGGGGAAGACAGTTATGTGGTCAGTGGTGGGTGTGTATTTGTAACGGCGATGTGATAAGATGTTGCTGCTAGTGCTGCTGGGCTTTGGGCGCTAACAGTGGTATGCTCGGGAGGGTAATGGACTGTGATATAGTTATAAGGTCAATCATTATGGGCCCATTCACTTAGATGACCCCCAGTCCTCCCATCTCACTACAGTAGCCTAAGCATGTGTGTGTGTGTGTGTGTGTGTGTGTGTGTGTGTGTGATGACTAGTGATGCAGTAGGGGATGTGGTGAGGTGTGCTGGGGGTAACAGTGCTGTGCTGGGGAGGGCAGTGATGAGGGTCAGTGGTGGAGTTAGGTGTTGGGTATTAAGTGTTAACAGTGATGTGATGTAATGTGAAGCTGCTGCTGCTGGTGGTTTGGGGGCTGATGGGGGTACTATGGGGAGATTAGAGTAGTGTGGGGGGCAATGAGGTGTGTGTGGAGGGGGTGGGTGGAGGTGTCAATAGACTGTTGGGGAAACACAGAAGTGGGCAGTTAAGCTGCTGAGGGCAGATGTCGATATCAACCATTCTGGCTCTAACTCCAGTGTAGTGAGTGAGCATCTATTACTCTTCGGTGTGTTAATGTGTGTTGGTTCCTTCACTCCTGTTCTATGCTCCAGCTCCTCATGACTATCAGCACTGAGAGCACATAGGCCACCCTACAGCCTCATATGGCTCCTCATAGCCTCTTTACTGTGGGGTCTTCCATTAGACTGAATTCACTCTGTGACATCAACTATATCTATCAAATTCTGAATTTTATCATACTTTGTATTACTTTTGTCTACTAAAACTAATAAATAAACACACTATGTGGTTGTGGCTATTGTTTTAGAGGGTTAATTACTGTCATCTGTGGCTCACCCTGTTTTTAAGAGCAATGAAGTTCCTGTATAATAGTTTATGAGACCAGCAACCTGCCACTTTACCTTTACCTGCAGATTA
This sequence comes from Setipinna tenuifilis, assembly GCA_030347295.1. Lineage (NCBI taxonomy): Eukaryota > Metazoa > Chordata > Actinopteri > Clupeiformes > Engraulidae > Setipinna > Setipinna tenuifilis. The sequence continues at coordinate 15,463,043 of CM059283.1, forward strand.
CTAGTTGCTGGCCTGCAGGTAAGGAAATGTGTACATTACATTACATTATGGTGTGTGTGTGTGTGTGTGTGTGTGTGTGTGTGTGTGTGTAACTTCCTACCCCCTACTGTGTCCCTCCACTGTCCCCCTGAGAAGTGGCCACCTCATAGTGATGTCAGTGTAAGTGGAGAGCAGCAGGAGCTGAAGGTGCTGGATGGGACAGACACTTTGGCCATGTGTGTTAGCAGTGTGTCAGGAGTGGGTGTGTAACTGGGTCTTCTGTAAGTGAGATGAATTTGTCCCCCCTGGCCTCTCCCTCAATAGCTGAAGCTACTCAGTGCTGGACCCTATGGGTTAGGTCTGACTAGCTGAAGTCTCACTGTGTGTGTGTGTTTGGATAAGTGTTGCATAAACGTATGTATACGCTTGTTTATCTTTGTAAATGCATGTATATGTATATATTTAGTAGGGGTGGTACACTGAAATCACGGTTCAGTTCACACCACCACAAGTTAAATAAATAATAAAGATTAAACCTTCCGATGCACTTGTCATTTGTCTTTAACTTACAGGACTGGTTTTATCCCAGAACAAAGCATATTATAGTAATATGTTAAGTAATGTTAATGTTTCAAGATGGTATGGATAAGTATTTTATGGAAGGTTCCCATCTACAGGCCCATTCCACTGTGTTTATTGTACTTGATGAAACTGTGACATCACTAAGGCTGTAAGAAACAACCAGTGTCATTATGTTTAGATTTGTTACTTCCTTTAGTTACAGTCCCTTACACTGGTAGTGTGGCCATTTTTACACAGGAGTTCAAAATCAGTGTAAACTTTAATTTTAGAGAGGACACCAGAAAGTAAGGCTTGAAGGCTAAATTGAATATTTGTTGCACCACTGCGCAGGTAGGAATACGTAAAATCTCCTTACTGTTAGATACCGGAGTTGAGCAGTCAGAGAGAGGGACTACAGTTTAAGGTGTCCTGAAAGACACCTTCATTGTCTTCAAATTTTGCACTGACATTTTAAACATTGTTATAAAAGGTGTTCTGTATGAGACTGCCTAAAACCAACTGTAACATCCGTACAGTGAGGGAGGCATGGGGGAAGCTATGCACACACACACACACACTGTCTGAAACATTTGCTCCCACACACATCTGTGTGTGACAGCAAATGTTTTATCCTAGTGTGAATATAAATCTACCCTGGACTCTTGTGGATGTGTCTTAGTGTGGATAGAGATGCAAATAATTTAAATTGATGTGAGTGACACTGTGCTACACCGACGTGTGTGTCTGAGAACGCTTTGACTCCTCCAGGTCTGTGTTTTTCCTCTGTACAGTAATCACTATCAAAATTTAGATTTTTTAATTTTTGTATTTAAAATATATCTTGAAGTTTCCCTCTTCATTCGCATGCTAAAATGTCTCACTAAAAAAATAAGTGGATGCCTATTATTTCTAAACTTAAAGGAATACGCCATCCCTAGGTGAAATTGAGTCTCTCCCCACAGCGTTTTCTAGCACACCTGCCTGATATGTCGGCCGGCAGATACAGTTTATCAGTCGACCTCTAATAGGTAGATGTCTTCCCTTTGGAAGAATTACATTTTAATTTAAACTCATTCATCAATCAAACAAGCAGGTGTGCAAGTATTATATCCAAAAAGGCTGTACACCATTTGGAGATAAACTGAGATTTTTCTGTGTTGTAGGAACATTAGAATTATTTTATGTTAAAACACAACTAAATAATTTCTTTATATTCATCTTATGGCAACCTACATTTTTAGTTAGTGAATGTAGTTTGGTAGGCTACAGTGGTGTAAGCTTGAATGCTTTCTGGTGTGCGTCATTTAGCTTTAGGTTTTGGGCAACAGTTATGTGCATCCCTGCATAAATGGATTGATACACTAAACTTAAGGGGCAGAAAGAACGAAAAACGTCAAGTGTTGGGTGTAATATAGTTAACATCATACAGAAAAAATTCTGACTTACCTCCTGTCTGATTAAATCGTTTTTTGACAGTATCAATGTCGGCTTTAAAACTTTGCTCTTGACTCTTCAGAATATTCGTGCCTCTGTCCCAGTACTGCTGATCAAAGTTTTCCTCCATCCATCTCTGCAAGGGAACTTTTCTCTTAGTGTTGCTGTCATAGTGACTGACAGCCACACCATCAACCACTCCAACATCCACAAATTCTGGAAAGTCTGAGATTCCAGTGCTGGCTGTGTAGAAGTACTGCAGTGTATGGGTTGCTAAAATATAATCAGGATACAAAACATTACATGCTGACCCATAAAATGTCTGTCACACAAACCAAGGCATGTTACACTTTAAACAGAACTCCTGAAACCATAAGTAAAGTACATTTGGCATAAACCACTTCTTTCATGAGTTATGTATTAAATGGTTTACAGCACAGATTTATATATAAATACATAAAAATAAAAACATTTATCATATTTAAGGCAGTTAAATAAATGTATTACAGTTTCTCCAAACAGATATTTATCCACACGGAAACAGAGCAGTTAGCAGCTTTACAAAAATGACGATTGCAACAGTCACAACAATAGTCAAGAAAAACTTCTTTAAAACACACTGCCTGTACTAGATGTTATTATGTTAAAAAAGATATTGCAAAAGACTTCAGGCCTAATCATCTGGAACATTACACAATATTCAACAACAGTCCACCAATTGTAGGAGAACAAGGAGCTTCTCCAACAACATTTATGCGAAACGGAATTGGCTAGCTGGATGCCCTGTAAATAATACTTTTTCAATGCATATTTTTTTTTATTCAGTAATTATGTATTGGTACAGTACCATTATGGACAACATTAGGGGTAAAAGATGCAAAAATATGACAGCAACCACAGCCCATAGATTAATAGTAGCTAATATACTATCAGCTTTGGACGACAGTTAACAGCTTGATGAAGGCTACAGAAAGCACCATGAAGAAGTTACAAAAAATGAACACATCCATTCCTTTAGCCTATGTCAGTGTAGCCTATATTGTTGAGATGCTTGCTTGTTCAACAGGTGTCGCAAGTCTGCTGACAGCAACTTTAGGTGTTATAGTTTTCCAAACCTATTTAGTTTTTGAATCTGTGGATTTCAGAATTTTTTTCCCATAACCTATTAGGATGCTTTACCACCTATTGCACCTATGTGTGCCCTACCAAACTGTTTTTATCACCAACCGCCACTGACCTTGAATATAATCAGACACCAACTTCACAATTGTATTATTGTCTTAAGACAAAGTGGGTGCATTTTGTGTTAAGATTTGTGTTTATTTAGAAGGGTTGGAGTTTCCTTGCTATTCTACAACATAAAAAATCTGTTGTGCAGTTGAAGTAGGTTGACAGGCCATATTGACTTTTCGCATAAGTGATTTGTGCCCTGTGCCAACAACTTTTGAGCCACAACTGCATTTTACTGGATGTAATAACTAATTAGATGTCCAAGCAGAGAAGCTGCAGGAACCCTCTTGAAATTGTTAGGATTTTTTTGTTTTTATTGGGGCAAGCAGTGAAGCTGAAAAGGCGTTCTGATGAATGTCGTGACTATGAACATACCTATGTGAGTGAAATGACAGTCTGGCACAGCGTGAGCCTAGCGCAGAATGATTGAAATATAGCCTAATGCAGCTTAAATATAATGCAGCCAGCTACATTAGATTTATCTGAGGTTTGGTATACATGATGTTAAAAAATCTTAAATTACGATGGGTTTTTTTAAACATTGTAAAATAAGAAAATGACTCATAAATTCACCATGCCTTGCTCGACATGAATAAGACTTCACGGCATGGCTTTTCATCAGTCTGAACATACTCACAGAGGTAAAATGGCAGTCTGCTACAGCACCGCCATGTGGTAGCAGTAAGAATTGCTTGTGGTCATGGTTGGCATATATTTTCATCTATACTTACCAAACTTGGCAGGTGTTTGTATGTCAAAGAGATGAGCAATTTTATATATACACTGTATTAGCCAACAGGAAATGAGGTAATAGGGATTTTATATGTTTGGACACATGATCAATTTTAACATCCTACTTCATAAGATTCATGCGAAAGTTGGCATACACAATACCAAGATGTTGCTAATGTTAAATTACGAAGGAATGTCATAATATGTTGAAATGGCAAGGTAATGAATTTTACATAAACAGTAAATGAGGTATTAAGTCATAGTGCACTAAAAGATTTGCCTGAAATGTATCATGTTACTAGATATTATGTTTATAACGACACACAAACACTCATCAGTGTCTGGCATAGCGCCACCATCTGTCCAAGCAGGGAGTGTGCCATTTATCATATTAATTCAGTTAATACGTCTAGTATGTGTACTAAGCATTGCCTTGATTGCACACATCCAAACACACACACACACACACACACACACACACTCACACACAAACACACACACATACATCATCCCACTTCACTTTTTGTCCTAAAGCACATTTCCTC
>CM059283.1:15472523-15570791 GCA_030347295.1 Setipinna tenuifilis
TAGATTCACTGAGGTTTGAGGCCTTGGTCTTGGACTGATTGGAAATGTGAAAATGATAATGCTATGAAAACTTTTCTTTCCTTTTGTATCAGTCAAGTCAATACATTGAACATCATTAGAATCTAAGCACTCTTATACCAACTAAGCATGTTTAAACCAATGTACTTCATGAGTATTGTTGTTGACTATATCCATTACTTTATGAATGTACCCATCTTGGTGGATGTGTTGTAAAATCAATTATGTTGCAATGCGGGGGTAATACTCTTATTGGGGTTCAAACTGAGCCAGTCTTTATTACATTGTGTACATTTCTAGATTCAAAATTGACATTGGCAAAACAGTGAGTGCATTTTATGTAATAATTTATACAAACAGTACTGTTGTCTGCGTGTAATTTGCTGATCAATTAAATGTGATGTGAAAAGTGATGAGGCAAGTCTGTCTGGCACTGTTTACTAACAAGATAGTACGTAATAATTAATTTGTAGTAAATCAATGTAACACTGTACCCTTAGTATTTTCTGATTTACACTAAGGTTTTGCTGAATATGATGGTTATGAATATGACAACAGAGTTGCACATGACTGAATGCAGGACACCTAAAGGGAACTGCATTTATGCTTTTGCTCTTTGTACAGTAATTTGTTAAGAGATCATGTTATTGCAATAAATACACAAAAGACATTAATGTTTCACCTAAGTTGTTATTAGAAAAAATCCCAACCAAAATGACTAATGTAAATTTTATGAAACCCCTACTGCCTACCTGCATATCCAGCACTAACGGACATACGGAGGTGAAGAAACACTGCACTGTAAATAAACATTGTCTCAGGAGTGGGTGTGTAACTGGGTGTTTTGCAGGTAAAATGAATTTGTCTCCCCTGTATTCTCCCTCATTAGCTGAAGCCTGTCTGAGCTGCAGCATCGTATCCACCATTCAGCCAGATTTAGTCTTTCAGATTCAGAGGCCATAATTGAGTAGTGCACAGCTGTGTCCCCTTACACTGTGGGCATGCCTACTGTCTTTATGCTCTTTGCACCTCCTACTGCCCCTTTTTTCTTATTTGTGAATGCAGATCAATAAACAAGTCTGTATAGGAAAAGGGTGTTGTGGTGCCTGAAATGTCAACTGAGGTCATGAATCCTTATCAAATAATGTGGAAATGCAACGCGTCTAAGCTCATGCCAGTTAGGTTCAATTAAAACTGTTTAAACATTATGGTGGAATTACTTTTATAACATGCTGACAGTAGGCTACACTTCATATGTTTTTTTCAGTTACACCAAAGAAACTATTTTCAGTATCTTACTAGCAGTTCAGCCAATTTGTCATCTTGGTCATCTGTCCATTTCTCATCCCCAAGTCAGTTGACAGTGCTAATTTTTTCCAGTTGTTTATTACTGCTTCAAGAAAAGGAACACTGGGGCAGTCATGGGCTAGGGGCTAGCGTTACACTTGTGGCGAAAGGATCACAGGTTCGATTCCCCACACCGACAGGTGGGTGGGGGAAATGAATGACCAGTGCTTTCCTCCATCCTCCCCTGTGACTGAGGTACCACACGCTGTTCCCGGGGGCATCATCATATCATATTTACCTCTTCTCTGTGTATCTTCCCTTCATACTTTTGATGACTAGGGCATAATGTTTTGCTTCTCAGGTGTAACATAATTCTTGCATGCACAATAACTTTCTGCAAAGCACTTTTGTTCTTTTTAGAAACTAAATAAACAGTTCAAAGCAGATTTTATTCTTTACAACATCACACCATGTGACCACTGAAAAAGTGCTGCTTAGAACTAACTTAAATTCTTACAAAATATATGGGCAACATGCTCCATGGATCTTTTTATGTTGGTTTACCTTGCACTATGCTTATTATACTTGAAAAATAGTGCAAAGAAATAGTGCAAGTTTTAAAAGCAATATAAAAATATCTACGCAGCATGTTGCCTTAGATCTTTTAAATTGGCTCTTAGAAGCACTTTTTAGTGTGCATTGTACAGAAAAAGCAAACCCTGAAAACCCATACGCAAGAACAAAGGTCATGACAAATCAGTTTTAATTTACAAATATGTACTGGAACTGGGAATCTACAGAATGATTTGTTTAACTATGCTTTGTGCCACTGTCTGTGTTGAAATTCAAACAATATAATTCAAATATAGTAAGGTCAGAAACAAAGACATACAGAGTTGGAGAGCCGTTCTAAATATCAAACTTACAAAGACGTTATATAAATGAGAATCACTTTATGTTCATGAACATATGAACAACTCCCTTGTTTTCACTGAGTAGCAGAATGCAGAACCTTCACCAAAGTTTTTAAATGTTGCTCCATGTTCTTTGAAAGTTTAACAGCATCAACAACAAATCATAATAGCTGCAGTGAATTACATTTGATAAGGTTCAGACATCAATGATTCCAAATATAGTGCCAGGATTTTGTGAAGCCATTCCACAAAGCTTGGTGATTTAAAAGTTGTTATACTTTCTGTGGGGTTTCATCAGATGAAGCAGAGATATAATCTAGAAAAACGTGAAATTATTTGTTCAGACAAGTGTTGCTCAAGGCCACTTTATAGGGGATGAGGAAGCCATGGATGAGAGTGTTGGAGAGGGCTGTTTATTCACTCCCCCACCAACATTTTTCCTAATGATACAGGAATTGAACCTTTAATCCCCCAAATTTATGACCAGCTCCCTAACCACTAGGCCGCAGCTGCCAGAACCAAAAGTTGAATGCATACAGTTGCAACAAATTTGTGAATATGCAGATTGCAGATTATTCTTAAATAGCAACTTAAAGCCGTTTACTCTAATATTGACTAAATGGCACGAGGAACTCTTTGACATGTCTTACTGTGTCTCAGACTTTATAAGCTCCGTAATAAGGAGAGGATCTCAGTGTCTGCTGCCTCTAAGCTGCTCTGCAACATGATGCTGGGGTACAGAGGCATGGGTCTTTCTGTGGGCAGCATGATCTGTGGATGGGACAAGAAGGTATGGCTCATATTGTGTGTGTGTGTCTGTGTGTGTGTGTGTGTGTGTGTGTGTGTGTGTGTGCATGCTAGGATTGCTTCTGATAAAGTATATAGAATGTTACTTGCAGTACCTTAAGTCAATATCATATATTTATGCCTGAAGTGATTTGCGTTCTTGATGTGGTCATACATTGTGTCTCAAACTCGTTTGGACAGTTCATGTGTCATTTTGTGGATGTGCTTTTATCTTCATAGGGCCCGGGTCTCTACTATGTGGATGACAATGGCACTCGCCTCTCTGGCCGCATGTTCTCCACAGACTGTGGAAATGGCTACGCATACGGTGTGGTGGACAGCGGCTACCGTGAGGACATGACCGTCGAGGAGGCCTATGAGCTTATACAGTTCGTAGAAGAACAGGGGAAATTTTGATTTGCGATGAAACATAACCAAACAAACAAAAGAGGAGAGGTTCTGTGTATGGATGCAAAAGAGGACTGCCTTCTCAGCACTCAAAACAAATTCAAAATCTTTGAGTTGCCTCCATGTGTAAATAGAGCAGGTAGTTTACAGGAACTTATTGGTGTTACTGAGGTCTTTATTAACTCATAGTTTTTTTCATAGTTTTAAATTTTGCCTGACTTTCTTTTATTCACTGATACTGCAGACATGCCCAAATATAAAAATATTTTGCTACCGATGCACAAAACATTATTGAGGTGGTTCTTCTACCCTTTGATGTGCTGAAGGCTGTACACAAAACTGTTTCATTGTGTACCTTATTTTATGCATAACACCACAGCCCTGCCCCCTGCATACCATACTTCGGTATCAGCAATTTGCCCAATCTTTTTACATTACAATGTGTACAGTTAATTAGGTACAGTTCCTGGAGCAATGCGGGGTTAGATGTTTTGCTCAAGGGCACTTCAGCCATGGATGAGGGTGCAGGAGAGCACTAGCTATTTATTCCCCCACCCCTATTGTTCCTACTGGAACAGGATTCAAACCCACAATCCTCTGATCCCAAGACCAACTCTCTAACCACTAGGGCTAGGCCACAGCTGCGCCCAATCTTGACTGTGTTAACACAGTGTTATTTCATTATTTATATTTGTCTTAATTGTGTGAACACAGCGTATTAAATACAGAGCCTTCTTCTATTTTATGTGTTTGAATGTTTGTGGAAGTGTGTGTACATGTGCTGCTGCAAAAGGAATTGCCCCATTAGGGACAGACAAACTGACAGACAGACTGAGGTGTGCTGTACACAGCGTGAAAGGCCAGCTCTTGTGAATGTCCATAGCTGAATCTTGAAACATTGTCTAAAATGTATACGTAAAACAGCATAACATAAATATGCAATCATTAAGATTTTATGATAATTGGTGAGTGTTGATTGATATGCTTACATATCAAAATATTTCTTTTGTTTGTTTGTGAAGTGTACCACATGCAGGAAGAAGGCTGGATTAAGGACCTTTAAAGGGGAACTTCCATTGTTATTTTTATTCATATTTCTGTGTCGCCACTATGGTTAAATGCATTGTGCGTCATTTCTGTGAAAAATTATGTCCTAGATCTCTTGCTTGATGCTGTTTTCTGTAAGCTATAACAGGTCTAGTGGTTGAACGACTGGCTTTTCCGGTGTCCCTCGTGAATATCCATGACGTGTCAATAAGGCGCCTCTGATTGGGCAAATTCGCTGTCTTTCGCTCACCTAGCTTCTGTCCACCAATCCTTTGGGATGTGGGCTTGCCATACATGGCTCTGGGCGGGGCTTACGACCTAGTGATGCAGATAGGTTTAGCATGCTCTGATCCGCTCGTTTTGGTTAGCTCGACCCTTCAATGACCAGTAAAACCATGAGGGTCGAATTTCACGTCTTGGAATGCTGCGTGCATATACTGCTTGTTGTGACCCACCACATTGTAAATAGAGCTACTAAAAGTGTTTTTTGATGGAAGGACCCCTTTAATGCCAATTATCAAGCTAGTGCCATCAGAATGACAACTCAGAATGACAACATAGGACCTAATAATTACTTAGTCATGCTGTTGATAAAGTACAGTTTACTCTAAGCAATTTCGGATTTCACAAAAGGTTTGATTACTATTTTGAATCCACATTGCTCTCATTTACGATGCAGTGTGTCTACTCCTGATGTCTATGCCAAAGGCTCTGCATCCTTTTATGCACATTTGACCAGTCTCAGCTCTAGTCTGGCCGAGTACATGCTGTAGCTGTGTTGCTTACTGTATTTAACTATAGGAACCTGCTTAGTTCCCTCTGCTTCCTCAATTGCTACCTTGTCGTTTAACCACACAACCAACCAACCAACCAACTAACCAACCACACATCCTTACTCCTCTTTTTTATAGACTGATGCGGCACTGTATGTGTAAATGGTAAATGGACTGCATTGATATAGCACAATATATACACAACAGAGTACCAAGAAGAACTTTACACAGGATGCCTCACAGTCACCAGTTCACACACACATTTACACATCAGTTGTGAAGGCTGCCATGCAAAGCAGCTACTCATCACACGGGTAGCAGGATGTACTGATATGATTTAATGGTGGGTACCTGCACTTGTTTATTTAGTACAGAGTACAGAACATGGTCTCAATTTTTTTTTTATTTCTAGTATGGCTGTAACTGGTAGAAGCAAATATCCAGGGTTTTATTTCTGTCAGAAAAGTTTTATAGTTTGCAAAATGAACAAGCTCAGTGAATGTGATGTTGCCAACATAATCACAACACCAGAAAGCAAAAAGAATGGATTCCTCATTTTTTTTTAAATCTTTTGACTTCAGTGACTTTGTTAGTGGATCAAATTGGTTCTGGTGTTTAGAATGATTCCACATTTCTGTATAACATAAGGCTAAAGCCACTTTTACATTTACATTCCAGAATATTTGCAGAAATTTTAATGTGACATTTTGCTTGACCATTCACAGTTGAAATAAATTCCTCTGGGACGCTATTTTATTATAGCCTTTAAAATCTCCAGTGATAAGGGCAAGAGGTACCTGGGTGCAGCTTTCTGGGCAAAGCCTGGCAAACAGCATATTGAAGATGGCGAGCAAAGTTGAAAGTATTGCTGTAGTTACTTTCTGACCTTGTCAAAGGTCAAAATATATGGACATGGGGTACAGTGCAACAAAAAGCCTTTAATGGAAGTGTTTAGTTAGTTTAGGAAGAGCGCAGCTTATTAGCTGTACTAGTGTTGACAAACTGACTAGGGTGTCACCAGATGCAGCCTTCATATGGACAGAGGGGTGTCTTGTCACAGTTTTAAGCATCAGGAAAGTGGCATTTATTTCCCACAATGTTTTTTCTTCAAGTACACTACATATACAGCCATATATCACTGCTGGTGACAATAGCAACGTTTGTCAGTATTTCTTTTCTTACAACTGCTGGGACAGTACATCAATGGTTCACAAACGTTTCTACCTAAAGGCACCCCTATCAACAATTTCGTTGAGTTCCTCCGTGCCCTTAGTACTAACATCGTTAGCTTTTTTTTAATACCAAAAACAGTAAAATTAGTGAAGTTTGGAATGCAACAGGCCAGCACAGTTTTGCTCCTCAGCAAACATACCAACTTGTTATCATGTTGTAACATACCCATTTTCATTTTACACTGAAATATCCCTTTACATGAGCCGAGAAGTCAATAAACCAACATTTAAAATGACAGATGAACGAAATCAACAAGAGGCACTTATAAGATTAGTTAGCTGATGCAGGTTTGTTTGCACGACACACTAAGCAGACACACTTGCACCAAATGAAGAGCGGCAGCTGTTTTTCACACACACAGGCAACTCAGACTGTATAGATTATCAATTTAGAGATCACATTCATTAATTCACATCACATCATTAATTTGAGATGAGAGTTCTATTTTTGCAGACTACTTCAAAAACGTACTAAAACCTACTATTCATTAAATGCATCATACACAACAATTCTTCCAATTTGTTAAATTTTATTTATTTATTAACCTTAAATCAGTTTATTCCATTTAATCACCAAAACAGGCTTATCTTTATAGACTGTTCTGTTGTACATTCTTAAAGGTTCTTTCTAAACTTAGTTTGTAATTTACAATGAAGAAACAAAGTATGCAACGAAATTAAAACCGAAAACCTTAAATTGCATAATCCCACAGTAAAGAATCAATAACCATCTCTGTAATTTACAATTGAGAAACAAAATATGAAGGATTGATCCATAAATTGAAGGATTCTGCAGTAAAGAGTCAATAACTATCTACCACCACCAATTTAACATGTTCAAAAGGTGAGAAATATATAAGTACATTACACAAAGAAACAGAAAACTTAACACTAACACTATTCTACTCTAGGTATTAAATGAAAATAATACCTTCAAAGACATGATTCACTTTAAAACAGATTTGAAAACAGATGTCTGCTGAATACGAAAAAAAAATCTAAAAAGCTTAATATTACCCACCAGAGAATAGTTAAACCAGGCATTTTTAAAAATTGCGAATCTACATAAATCCATCTGCTGATTAGATGCTTTCTCCTTCATCACTCCCCACTCTTCATACTGAGGGGGCAAGTTTCTTCTCTTCATTCCTGGAGGAAATAAATGCATAGGAATTTTAGAACAACTCTAGAACCAACAAATTACAAGGTAATTACCTATTTTATCTAAACAATAACAATCTAAGAGCAATACTTAGGTTTACATGACATTAATAATTAGTGTGTAGTATGTAAAATAAGCATTATTATGTAGTTATTTTACTTCCAACAATATATTATACATTTGGAATGTATAATTTTATTGTTTTTTTTCACCAGACAGTATGCACTAGTATTATATTGGCCATTAGAAAGTAACACTTTAATTAGACTATGCTTACTTTCAAAATTATTCATGTTATTACACTGAAATTCATTAAGTTGCTCTTGCGGAAATACACTGTGCTAGGGCCGCTGTTCATTTTCAGCTTTTTCATCAGCCTCAAAACCTTTATTTCTGAATAGCATTATATTGTTTGCAAGCTCATGTGACTTTTAAAACTTCATCCAGACTCTTGCACAAGTATACACCCAAATACTACTGTACATACATATTACTGTATGTTCACAAAACTGATTATACTGATGGTACACAAACATCTAAAAACACATGAGCCATACCGAGCAATGGGGTTGGACGTGTCAGAATTGGTATCAGCCTCTGAGAATGCAAAGGAACATATAAAATGCATAAAGCATTAACGAAAAGACATACATTTAAGTAAGTAAAAATTATGTATCAAACATTTAAATACAGCCTACACTGTCCAATGTGCTGTACGAGATACACAGATAAATGAAGGAGAAATTTAAAATAATATCAATAATAATATTAACAATGATCATTCTTATTATAATCACAAAAAAAAGACATTCAAATTGTAATAAAATAGTAATAGTAATAATTATTCAAAGGAAATAAAGTAATACAGGTCCTCAAAGCTAAATGGCATGTTTAATTGAAATAAAAACCAGGACTGTCAACAGGGCCGTTGCTAGCCATTTGGGTGCCCTAAGCACAAATGCTTTGTGGTGCCCCACCACACCACCCTATACCGCCCTGCCCTGCCTGCAATGAACAATAATTCAGAATGTATCAGTGCAATTCACTTCATTTCTGAAAGCAAATACACAAAACATCAAAGTTAAAGTAATAGATTATTTAAAAAAGGTTAAGAAATAAATAAATACCACCACCATTATTATTAAAGATTTGTGCAAAGACTGCTGGCTGCCTTGCATTTAGAATTAAAAGACAAAATATTCTAATACAGTTTTGTACCATAGTACAAGTAGAGAGTCACCCTTTTCTGGAGCCAATTGGCCTATGTTGCGTTTGTATTGCCTATAAATATTAAGATGCTTTAGACATATTTTATACATATTGTTACTAGTATCTAGCCTATTGTGGTGATTTTTTCATGAGCTTGATTTTTTGGTGGTGTCCCCGCAAGAACTTGGTGCCTGACGCACTGTAATGTGCAGAGCGATGACACTGACTGTCGAATATGATAATACATTAATGCACTCTAACCCATTTTAATTGAGGGTTAATAAGTAGCATTAACTTGGTTTCTAACACATGTGCTCTTAATCCTGAACAGGGAAGCTAAACTTATATTTTTGTGCAGGATGGCATAGACACATGGAAGGGATAACTTTATGATAAAATGTCTCTCCAAAATACGTAGATACCCAAATTCTCAACTTTACAAATTATTTGACTGTATGTTTTTACAGCCTTCAAAATTAAGTGGCCACTAATTCACCTTCCTAAAATACAGGTACAGGATGTTAGCTGCATAAAACACCATGTTATTACTGAACACCATGTTATGCAACCCAAAATATTTTCACACAAATTCTACTCTTAATGCTGTTTTTTTATTGTGTAAATTTGTAGTGTTGAATAATGCAAGTATTACTATTGCAGTATATTTTTATTGAAGCAACAGTAGGGAGGCTTTTGTATTTCTCTAAGGTTACCCTACAGTTTGGAAAAGCAATTGTCATTTGCCACTGTAATAAATACTTTACCTTAAGTGGGCTATAATGCCCATAGCATACAGTCTAATTGATAAACTAGCAAATTCAAAGGCATTTGGTAGAATATTGATTTTATATTAATTTTACTTCATAAGCTTACTAAAAATGTATTTGGTAACCTTTCATTTATTAGACAGGTTAGGTTTCTACTTTTCTGTTCTGCTGTTTTTTGTCTGTGTGGACCTGGACTAGGGTGTCCAGATTTTCTGAATTTAAAACCGGAACGCTAGTGTATGCACATAATGTGCATGCACATCCGTGCTTTTTACATAATGGTGCTCTGTTTTAAACAGGTGCTTAGTGCACCACTGCTCAATGTTTCCTTTTTTGATAATCTAAATTTGACTTTGAAATCAACTGACACTGTTTATTCAACAGTTTGAAAGGTCATAAACTACTTCCGTAGAGCACAATTTGACAAATATTGCCTAACATAAAAGAAACCCAACATTCAATACGTGGCCACAGTCGTGTCCAGATAACTTAGCCTGCATGTTTTATATCTTTACACCATTGCAAAAACCTAATTGCTGTGTTAGGTCATGTCTTACATATAGCCTAGTTTCTTTGCCTTACCAACTGATGTTTTACATACAAACTACAGGTTTCTTACCCAAGTTGGCAAGCTTACATAGATATCTAGGGCAACATTTAGTACTTTAATATTGTCTTAAAGGTGTTTTCATTAAGAACTAAATGAAAAAACTAATGAAACAGTATGTGGTGTTCTAGGTATGTGGTGTAACAGGACTACAAAAATGAAATGTCAGCATTTCAGGTCTATTGAAAAGCACTATATTATATTTATATAGTCTTATGGCTGAAAAAGGTACTCACGCGATGCCTTCTCATAGTCTGTAAACATACAAGAGAATTTATATTATGCTCATGCATCATCAGGACACTTTTACAATGAAAGCATATAAAAGAAGGTTCTCTCACCCTTCTTCTTCTTCACCACCATGACAATGCCAACAATCACACCGATCATGACAGCCACGGCAACAATGATGCCAATGACCATGCCAACTAGGTTGCCTACAAAAAACAGTCCATGTTAGGAATTCAATGTTCAAACAAGAACCTACTGATTTAATAGGAAGTCTGGAATAATACACACAGGTATTAGATGCAACTAACCAACAATCATTTCTCTTCTTTGTATATAAGCAACACTATCTATAAGCAAGGCCCTAAAGTTATCATATACTGTAGCTTACCACCAATGTGTGGGACTGTAAACACCTAAAACCAGGTAACACTCAAGAGTTACAGTATCTCTGTGTGAGCCACAAGTTGTATAATGCTGGTAAAAAGGACTTTTTAGTGTAGAAAATTCTAATCTAGGAAATTCACAAAGAAATTTTAGTACATTAACAGTATATTGTAACCAATAGATGTAAGAGAGTAGTGTAGTTGTACTAAGTATACTTAGTGTGTAAGTACTCCGAATTTTATTCAGAAAGAGAATAATAAAACAATAAAATATACTGTTCTGTGAATTAATCTTAACCAAAGATCACCTTCATGTGGCTCCTCTGGCGTAAAGGTTCCGCTCTTGTGCGCCACCTCACAGGTGTACTGTGCCTTCTTCCTCTCCTCTGGTGGCACGGTGAGCACAGCTCTCTTCTGGAATGTTCCATCCTCATTGGGCAGCGTCTCCCCCACATCCACATCATCCTGCATCTCCTCTCCATCCTTCTTCCAGGTGATCATCACTCCCTCAGGGTAGAAGCCTGTGGCATGGCACACCACTCCAGGGCCGTTTTGGATGAGAGAGACCTCAGGGGCCACTGCAGGGACACAGTAGTAAGAAGAAGAGATGGAAAATAATGAAAAAGAACAGTAACAAAATATCAACAACAATGAAAATAAAAGCAATCCAGGAACAGGAAGGCAAAAAGTAGTATATAGTTTGTTTAAATGTCAAAATAGAGTACATAACATTAATAAAATCAATACAACTTGAAATGATTTTTAAAACTTGGTGTCACTCTCTGATATGCAAGATTTAACGCAGTGAATGAAAACCTATAAGGGACCCTTCAGGACAAGAGAAACCTCAGAAGAGTCTTGGAGGAAAAGAGGGATATACAGGGTGGTACAAAAATACAGGGCACATTTTATATGCTTACAGAAATGACACAGGGTACCAAGTGTATTAGTTGTAAAGTTGGCATTCAGGAATTTTGATACATAGGTTAATTACCCTGGACACCACTCTGGAAGTGAATTAGAGACTTTATGGAAGGCTAGTAAAAATTCAGAATCATTTGTAAAACATTTGTAAAAGAGACACCTTAGAGTAAAAATTTGTGAAAAATAGGAAAACTGTATAATTAAACCTCTGCTGCGTGCTTACGCCAAAGACCTACAATGGAAATCAGACTTTTCAATGGTGGTAATTTTATGGGAAATACACAACATATTAATTTTATTGATGCTTAAAAAATCATGTATTTGCTGCAGTAATCAGGACTGTGTGCTGATGTACCTTTCCTCCCCAGAGTGCTGCTCCCATACCGGACATACTTCTTCAGCCAGTCGATGCATTCCTTGGTGAAGTATTGTCTGTTATACTCAAGCTGAGCTTTGTCAGCATCCCACTTGTTTTTGGTAATTTCACTTTGTTTCGCAGGGGCAATCCACCTCATATTCCCCAGATCCAGTGAGAGGAAGTCCTCTCCATCATAACCATACTGCTCATACCCATTTGTAGCTCCACCCGCATCGTCCCACTGACAGCCATACATCCACTGGACTGTATGCACACCTGACGAGAGGACAGGGATGGAGACAGATTTATCTTCAATGTAAACAGCTCTCTTTGTTTAGCATGTTTCTACAAGTAAGACAGCCCTTGGACTGACACTGTGTGTTTGACTTCTAGGCATGACACTTCAGTGCTCTGTTGTGTCTGCAAAGTTGTACTGGCCATTAGTGTGTCTGTCTGCCTCTAGTTCTCTCCCTAATGAAACCTCTGTATGGGAGACTGCTAAGCCCTGCATTGGCACTGTGTAGTGTGTGTGTGTGTGTTTGTTTGTTTACGGGTGTCTATTTCCTATATGTGTAATGGCTGTTTGTCTATCTAGAGAGACAGAGAGAGAGAGAGACAGAGTGCTGGGATACTTAATAGTAGCAGTGATGTGTTTGCAGATGGAGGTGATGTGTATGAGTGAAGGAGCTCTGAGCTCTCTACTCAGGTGCACTTCTTTAGTTCTAATTAGAGGTGGATGTGTGCATGAGGAGTGAATGGGATAAATATTTTTCAGCTGTTTGTTTCACTAACAGTGCTGTGTTTTACTGAGTTGATATGTGAGGACAGTTTCAACTAGCTGTTTTATCCCCTTAGCTTTAGCCATCAGCAACATTCATGACAGCTGTAGGCTTCACAATGATCTATTAATGTCTGCCTATTAATGTCACTGTCAAAATGTTGGACTTTTTTGCCCAAAGTGTTTACAATTTCTTAGTGATAAAGTTTTCTTTAAAAGAGTAGCAGAATAGTTCTAGATAGCTGCAGTTTATTTTCTTTCACTGGCCACATCACTGTGCCCACCTGATTTAGTGTTGGATGTTCTTGTTGTTTGGCGGGGATGATAGTGCAATCCTGAGCCTATACACACTAACTACTAAATCCTCCAATCAAGCAGATTTGTAATTAAAAATTCCTCATGGATGGTTCTTGACTATTAAATTTTTAAGCAACTCTTGATCATAAAGCAATTAGCCTTTCTAGTGATAAAAATACTGCACTATTCTAAGCCTTTGCCTGTAATTTTTTCAAAAGATTTTACATGATCTACTTTCTTCTGATTACTGCCATACCTATTCTATCATTTCGTCCTCTTAAGTCAGTCATGTTTAACATCAAATTTTTCAAACATTTTTTTTGTTTAACTAACCAAGGGCCAAGAATTGTTCATAAATAAGTCTTACGATCCACATAATAGTTTGGGTTCATATTGTGAGGCAGGAGATGTAACAAGGTCCATGTCTGATGTGCTGTAACAGTGTCCCAATGTGAGTGTCATGGCCCCAGAGCGCTATGGGACTAACCCCTCACCTGGCCCCATCAGGCCCACAGGGAACTGACTGGGTGGGCTAAGATTAAACTGGCACATGCTCTTCATGATGCAGCTCTCCGCACTGAGGCTCCAGCTCACTTTCCTCTGCACCGCCACAAGCACTTTATGTAGAGCTGGAGGATGGTATTACACTTCACAGTGCACTATAACTTAATTATTTTCCCAATGGGTATGTTATACTACAGTGCACAGTCAAACAAATGGACATCTGCACACATATTCCCCTATCATCACCTACAGAGGCCTACTTGTTTGTTTTCCTGCTTGTTTATTTCTATGTAATTAAATTCTGATAATGTTTTAGTTTTTAAAAACTTGACTATGGCGTAGTTAATCTCAACCACAGTCAAATGTATTGGCCTAAACTACTTTCTAATAGTCATATATAGGAAGAAAGTAATTGTGTATATTTCAGTTATTTTAGAACATTATTTTTCATTATTTAAGGTCCAGGCTCATAGGTTTGGAGTATGTACTGTATGTTTAGTTTAATAGTTGTACCACACAGGGTCGCATATGACTGTGTGTCTGTGTGTCCCTCTGCCCAGTGTGCTGCTGTGTGGGGCAGGTGAGGAGCCCTGAGTCCCAGCTGGCTGTTCAGGGGCCTCACTCATGCTGAGGCTCCACCCCCCCTCTGCTCTTCATCTGACTCATGGTCCACTGACAGGTCTGTCTGTTCTCCTCACAGCTCCCCTCCTGCAGCTTAATGGCCCAGAGAGGAATGTGGGGTGTGTGTTTGCACACTGACCCCTAATGAGCCTGTTCATTCAGATGACCCCCAGTCCTCCCATCTCACTACAGTAGCCCAAGTTTGTGTGTGTGGTCACTAGAAATGCAGTGGGGGATGCAGTGAGGTGGGCTGGGGTAACAGTGCTGTGTTAGGAAAGACAGTAGTGAGGTCAGTGGTGTGTGTGTGTGTGTGTATTTGTAATAGCTAGTGATGTGATGATGCTGCTCCTGGGCTTTGGGTAGTTATGGTTGTATGCTCGGGAGGGTATTGGACTGTGACATAGTGACGGTCATTCACAGTCATATAGATTTTTCCAAACTACTTTTCAAGAAGAATATAATGATGAATATATTGGTTATTATAGTATAGTTATTTTAGTCCGAGGCCCCTAACAGGTTTGGTGAATGTGAATGTGTTAAATACCTCTAACACACAGGACACTATCTGACTGTGTCTGAGTCCAATATCAGAAGCTTGTAATGATATTGGTTGCTATAGTACAGTTGTTTTCATTCCAGACTCCTCAAAAAGTTGGTGAATGTGAACATGTTGTGGGATTTAATAAGAGCTGTACCACACAGGGTCCTATCTGACTGTGTGTCTGTGTGTCCCTCTGCCCAGTATGCTGCTGTGTAGGGCAGGTGAGGAGCCCTGAGTCCCAGCTGGCTGTTCAGGGGCCTCACTCATGCTGAGGCTCCACCCCTCCCTCTGCTCTTCATCTGACTCATGGTCCACTGACAGGTCTGTCTGTCTATCTGTCTGTGCTTCACTCTGTCTGTCTGTCTGTTCTCCTCACAGCTCCCCTCCTGCAGCTTAATGGCTCAGAGGAATGTGGGGTGTGTTTGCACACTGACCCCTAATGAGCCTGTTCATTCAGATGACCCCCAGTCCTCCCATCTCACTACAGTAGCCCACGCTTGTGTGTGTGATGACTAGTGATGCAGTGGGCGATGCAGTGAGGTGTGCTGGGGTAACAGTGCTGTGTTGGGAAAGACAGTAATGGGGTCAGTGGTGGGTGTGTATTTGTAATAGCAAGTGATGTGTTGCTGCTGCTGCTGGGCTTTGGGTAGTTATGGTTGTATGCTATGATGAGTATATTGGTTACTATAGTATAGTTATTTTAGTTCCAGACCCCTCACAGGTTTGGTGAATGTGAATGTGTTAAATACCTCTAACACACAGGATACTATCTGACTGTGTCTGAGTCCAATATCAGAAGCATGTAATGATGGATTTATTGGTTGCTATAGTACAGTTGTTTTCATTCCAGACTCCTCAGAACTTTGGTGGCTGTCAATGTGTTGTGGGGTTTAATAGCTGTACCTCACAGGGTTGTATCCGTCTGTGTGTGATGACTAGTGATGCAACAGGGGATGCAGTGAGGTATGCTGGGGTAACAGTGCTGTGTTGGGGAAGACAGTAATGAGGTCAGTGGTGGGTGTGTATTTGTAACAGCAATGTGATGTGATGTTGCTGCTAGTGCTGCTGGGCTTTGGGCGCTAACAGTGGTATGCTCGGGAGGGTACTGGACTGTGATATAGTTAAGGTCAATCATAATGGGCCCATACACTCAGATGACCCCCAGTCCTCCCATCGTACTACAGTAGCCTAAGCATATGTGTGTGTGTGTGATGACTAGTGATGCAGTAGGGAATGCAGTGGGGTGTGCTGGGGGTAACAATGCTGTGTTGGGGAGGGTGGTGATGAGGGTCAGTGGTGGAGTTAGGTGTTGGTTATTAAGTGTTAACAGTGATGTGATGTAATGTGATGCTGCTGCTGCTGCTGGTTTGGGGCTAATGGTGGTACTATGGGGAGACTAGAGTAGTGTGGGGGGCAATGAGGTGTGTGTGGAGGGGGTGGGTGGAGGTGTCAGTAGACTGTTGGGGAAACACATAAGTGGGCAGTTAAGCTACTGAGGACAGATGTCGATATCAACCATTATGGCTCTAACTCCAGTGTAGTGAGTGACCATCTATTGCTCTTCAGTGTGTTAATGTGTGTTGGTTCCTTCACTCCTGTTCTATCCTCCAGCTCCTCGTGACTATCAGCACTGAGAGCACATAGGCCACCCTACAGCCTCATATGGCTCCTCATAGCCTCTTTATTGTGGGATCTTCCATTACACTGAATTCACTCTGTGACATCAACTATATCTATCAAAATCTGAATTTTATCATAATTTGTATTACTTTTGTCTGCTAAAACTAATAACTAAACACTCTATGTGGTTGTGGTTATTGTTTTAGAGGGTTAATTACTGTCATCTGTGGCTCACCCTCTTTTTAAGAGCAATGAAGTTCCTGTACAATAGTTTATGAGACCAACAACCTGCCACTTTACCTAGAGGTTACTAGTTGCTGGCCTGCAGGTAAAGAAATGTGTACATTACATTATGGTGTGTGTGTGTGTGTGTGTGTGTGTGTGTGTGTATGTGTGTGTGTGTGTGTGTGTGTGTGTGTTATCTAGTACCCCCTACTGTGTCCCTCCACGGTCCCCCTGAGAAGTGGCCACCTCATAGTGATGTCAGTGTAAGTGGAGGGCAGCAGGAGCTGAAGGTGCTGGATGGGACAGACACTCTGGCCATGTGTGTTAGCAGTGTGTCAGGAGTGGGTGTCTAACTGGGTCTTCTGTAAGTGAGATGAATTTGTCCCCCCGTCCTCTCCCTTAATAGCTGAAGCTACTCAGTGTTGGACCCTATGGGTTAGGTCTGACTAGCTGAAGTTTCACTGTGTGTGTGTGTTTGGATAAGTGTTAGTATATGCATAAACGTATGTATACGCTTGTTTATCTTTGTAAATGCATGTATATGTATATATTTACTAGGGGTGGTACACTGAAATCACGGTTCAGTTCACACCACCACAAGTTAAATAAATCATGAAGTTTAAACCTTCCAATACCCTTGTCATTTGTCTTCAACGTACAGGGCTGGTTTTATCCAACAAGAAAGCATATTATAGTAATATGTTAAGTAATGTTAATGTTCAAGATGGTATGGATAAGTATTTCATGAAAGGTCCCCATCTACAGGCCCATTCCACTGTGTTTATTGTACCTGATAAAACTGTGACATCACTAAGGCTGTAAGAAACAACCAGTATGTCATTAGGTTTGGATTTGTTAGTTTCCTTAGTTACAGTCCCTTATACTGATAGTGTGGCCATTTTTACACAGGAGTTCAAAATTACTCTAAACTTTAAATTTAGAGAGCACAACAGACAGTATAACTTCAAGGCTAATTTGAATATTTGTTGCACCACTGCGCAGGTAGGAATATGTAAAAGCGCCTCACTGTTTGACCAGTCAGAGCTAGGGACTACAGTTTAACGTGCCCTAAAAATATTGTGACAGTAGTTCTGCGTTGTGTTCAAATGCACTGACGTTTTATACATTGATATAAAGGGTATTCTGTATGAGACTGCATAAAACCAACTGTAACATCCGTACAGTGAGGGAGGCATGAGGAAAGCTATGTACACACACATCGGTGTCTGAGAGGCTGTGTTGTATCCTAGTGTAAATAAAACTCTACTTCCATTGGACTGGATTTATTGTATGGGGTAAACTGTGAGTATTATATTTAGAAATTATCATATCTTTTATTTTGTGTCTAAAATAAAAACTAATGACCAAATCTAAAAATAGGTTCATGTTCATGAATTGTGACTCACTCTCTTTTAAAGAGAGCTTAAGTATAATGGTTTCCAACATCAACACTTTGGTGAATAAGTGCATATTGGCAGCTGCTTGCATGTTAAAGTATGGGTACATTACAGTATGTGTTTGTGTATGTATGTGTGCATACACTTGCATATGTGTGTGTGTTTGTAAAACAGGAGGTGGATGTCTAACTGTGTGCTATTGTAAATGGGATGAATTTGTCTCCCCTTTTCCTCAACAAGCTTTCTCAAGGTCTGACTAGATGAATCCTCATTGTGTGTGTGTATGCATGTGTATGTGTGTGTGTGTGTGTGTGTGTGTGTGTGTGTGTGTGTACAACACATGTGTATGTGTGCTGTATGTGGAGGATTGGATTTGTCATGAAAGATGTCAGGATAAATAACCTGCTTCTGTGTGAAGAATATGCACATACATCTGTGACTGATTTTTTGCCCCTTTTATGGCTTTATTAAGACAGGACAGTAAAGATGGTGACAGGAAGCAAGTTGGAGAAAAATATGGGGAAGAGTTGGAAAATGACCACAGGCCAGACTTAAACCTGGGTCCCCATGGGCAAATGCCCGTTCATGGTCAGGTGCTCTAACCACTGCAACGCTGCACCCCAATATATCTTTTTTTTTTTTTTTAACTGAACTTGTGAACTTGTGTCATCAAGCAGACAAGATAAGAAGATGTGCATGGGTATTACAGTCAAAAGCCTGTACTATTTTTTTGTGTGTAGTAGGACAAGTAGAACTATTTGATGTTAAGATACAACTAAAAATCGTTATATTAATTTATTCATTCAACCTATATTTTCAGTCAAGTGATTGTAGTTTGGTAATTGACTATTTGGTTTCAGCCCTGCCTGGTTTTGAAACAGTATGGAAAGATGTTATCTGTGTGTAGGATTGATTACTAGCTCTCTACCATTTGCCTTTTGTGTTCCTTATTTAGTGTCTGTGTTTGAGAGACTGTGTACATTGTGTGTGTATGTCATGAGCCACTCTTGTCATTAATGTGAAGCTGTGCTAACCATCAGGGCGTAAGCTTGAATAAATGTGTCTGAGCTTCTGTGTATGTATCAGGGATGGAAATTAACTTTTTTGTTCTCCTGCCACTGTGGCAGGTAGATTCTAAAATCTACCAGCCACTCAACATTTTTACCGGCCACTTTATATATTCAACCCTTCCGCACATTTTAATGGCAGTATAACACCCAGGGCCGGTTCTAGGCAGACATATATAAGAGGGCAGTCATAAATGTGAAGGGGGCATCATGTATACATTATGCTCCAGCACTTTTTTTCTGTGCTGATAGTAAGTGTTTTGGTGGGCAGTCAAAGTCTAAATTAAAGGTAATTTCCTGCATTCTGGTGCATTTTAACAGGTTGTTAGATAGCTTAATGTTATCTTTCTAAGTGAAAGGACAGCAGAAAGAAAATCCATGCTTTACATAGTTTATTTTTAAAATTGTTAACATATGTGTCTGTTATTTAGGATATCACTTAAAAATAATGCAATTATGTTGTATTTGATGTTTGTAGGCTAAGGTCTAATTAGGCGCCTGTCACTTTAAATTTCTCCTTATAATCCTAACGTGCAAGAAAGTCATGTTCTAACTTCGTTTCTATGCAAGATGCCATGAAATCAAAGGGCTAGTGCAGATGTGGATACATTTGATTATATTTTCTATGGAATTAATAAATATTCCAAAACAACTTGAGAAGACTCTTTATTAGACTATGCAAGAGATGTGTCTTGCAAGGTGCATTTTTTTGTTTGGGTTCAGTGACGTACGTAAGGTGTTTGCTTTGCTTTCGGAATGGACCCGTCCTCTTCTGAAATTGGTTTTGTTGGCGCTATTAATAGGTTACGTTAACATCACATGTTAGTTTTTGGAATGAACTTGTGCGCATATGGTGTTATCATCAACGTGAGAAGGCAATATACTGATGTATTCCTGTTTGGACAGTTAGGCTATAATCATCATGACTGAGCTTTCATTAGCCTACCTGAACAGAAAGTTGCCTAGATCATATTTGAAATAACCACGCGCGCCTGTGCTGGAAGCCAAGAAACGCTCCGTGAGTCTTGCTTATCAATAAATAGTAAACTTATATGCACCTGCGCTATCTACTAACTGATAGCTTACGCTACAACATGCGTGAGGGAGTGCATTCATAGACTATATCGAACTTGGCTGAATGCATTTGCACACCCGCCACAGTGGCAGGTAAAGTGGCAAAATTCAACCGCCAACACTCATATTTACCCGCATTTGGCGGGTGGCGGGTGGTTAATTTCCATCCCTGGTATGTATAGTACTTAGTGCGGTCACAGGTCCATTACCCTAATTGCCAGGCCACCACTGCCTCTATGCCACTATAAATGATAATATTTCCTCAATCCGTGAGGCTACCACAACTTTAAACCATGCAAATAAAGTTCATTCACTTCTCTTTCCAGTGATATCATGGTTTATGATTATGCAAGGAATGGTATGACCGGCATGGCTATTCGAAAGCAAGAAACTACCCATGAAAAAATGTTGCCAATTGATTTTGGTTTCATAACCTGATCATTTTTTCCTAGTTTTTTAACTCACCACATCACTGACGGTGAGGTAAAAAGGCAAATGAGAAGTACTTGAGAAGGGTATGACAAAAGTACTTGAGAAGTGTATGACAAAACAAAAAATGAACATTCAGCCAACTTAGGGCACCAGCATTCTTCACCTGCATTTTGGAAGGCAAACTTTACTTTTTAAGTTGACAATTGCATGTGGAACACAAACCAGCTACTAGCTCCCGCTTTCTTTATAAAGATGTTGTCATTGTATAAAGGGATAGAGGACACATCAGATACATTAATGTGTCCATAAAAAATGCATAAATCCATAAAAAGTTAATTTAGTTTAAAACACTCACTTTCAGAAAACAGGCATAATTAAAATGCAAATGTAAGAAAACATACGACAACTTTTTTTCAGGGGTAGTTCTATTCAAATGGCCGTAGTGGACATCCCCTTCCCTTCATGGTCATAAACCAGTATCACCAGAACAGAATAAGCTTTTATTTGCAAGGTGTGTGGTATCCTAAATGATTAAGAAAGCCTTTGTTTAAAAGGTGGTCAATTTTTTCACCCACCCTGTATGTATAAATGAATGCATGTACAGTATGTGTATGTCTTGTCTAGGTATGTGAGCGATAAGGTGCCTCTTGATGCCTGTGCTCGCGTTCCCATTTCAGCATCTTGTATCAAAACAACTTAATTCCCCAACCTAGTCTCAGTTGTTTTTATTGTAATTACTACAACTACTTTGTTTTTATGTAGTTGCGATTATAATATCTCAAATAAGCGCTTCCATTATTCTTTGTAGATGCAGCTGATTTTTTTCTTTAGTCAATCAAGATGCACAAGTGGATGAATGCTGATTGTTCTGGGTGGTAAGGCTTACAGTTTCAAATTATATTTATGCACACAAAATAAAAAATTTAATTATAAATAATTTATGGATGTTTATTCAGTGTTGAGGAATCCACCACAATAACCATACATAATTGAAGATGAAATGAAGAAATGAAGATTACATTCTTTTTAAAATCTAAGGCACTGTAATTTCTGTACATTCTGTGATGAATTTTAATACTAAGATAGCCACATAATCATTTCAATGTTATACTCAATTACTGTGGTGAAAAGATAATACAATTACTTTTTTGTTTTGGAAGAGATTTAGTTTGATTATTTGTCATCCATTTTCAAATTTGCCCTTTTACAATCCTTAACCATGATTGGTTGATCATTACTCACCTCCAGTTTGGTTGAAACGTGACTTGACAGTGTCTATGTTTGCCTTGTAGACCTGGCTCGTACCCAGTAAAGTGCTTGACTGCCATTCCCAATAGTGGGAATCTTCATGTTTTTCAATCCAGTCCTGTTTAGGTACAGCTTTCTTGATGTCACTGTCATAGTGAAAGAACTGGACATCATCCACTAGTCCTACCACAACAAACTCGGGAAAGTTCTGTACCTCAGCAGAAGCAGTATAGAAGTACTTCAAAGAATGGATTTCTGAAAAAAAAGTGTCAAGTTAGTAGGTTTATTTTTCTGTTTCAACAAACAGACCATTTTAGCTTTTAGAATCATTTTAGTTTGTTGTGTTCTTGTGTTACTGCCAATGTGTTTCAAGTTGTCTTTACATAATTAATAAAGACTAATGAACATACTGTACATAAACTATGGATGCACAGTTTTAAACTGTTGTTTCCTTTCATACGACAAACCATTAACTTGTTCCTTATATTGTACCTACTGAAGTAAGAGCCCCTAAAACATCTTTTACTATCATTGTTTTTTTTTCTGTAAAGCAGTCATGTAAAGCAGAAAATAGGCAAACAATGCTTTAAGTCTCTCTATAGCAATGTTCCGAAAGGTTTGAATTTATAAATAGATTCCGTCTAAAAAAAACATCAAGTTGGGGACAGCTTTATTTTTTTTCAGTGTGTCAATACTTGTAAGCAAACTGAACTTAATGTGCTAAGGAAAAAGGTCAAACCAGCTACGCACTTTGGTCTGTAGAACCATCTAAAGATGACCCAGTACTGAATAGAGATGTGCCTAAAATGTCACTGACTTAGAAATCTATGAAATTCATCTCTCTAAATTACACTTACAAACTTCTATCCAGGAAAGGAAACAATAGTCTACTAGGCAGCAACTGCTTTAGCGCAAGTTACACCATACACCAACCTGCTTACGGTCTCCTACACTGTACACTTACTCCTAGTTAACGTGCCCAGGTAGCCTAAATCACTAAACACCCTTTCTGGAATACCCCAGAAGATCTAATCAAAATTAATTAGTGCAGCCTCAGATCTCAATTGATTTACAGATCAGCTTCATGTATGCTGCACTAGGCTTTATTGCTTTTTCAACCACAGAAGACATTTTTATCAGAATCCTTTTTACAAAGCGCCTACACTGCCATCTTGTGGCAATAAACTAAAAAACATCAATTCAAGCGTCTGTAAAATGCAGCTAGTAAATTACGTAGGTTACAACACTTGACTACCCACAATCAAAATAATAATATTAACAACAATCATGTCAATAATAATACTTGTTTCTATTATTATTATTATTATTATTATTATTATTGTCACCACCACTAGTCACCAACATTTCCTCACAAAAAAAAACAAAGAAAGCCTCCGAATGTTTTTTTATGTAAATGCTATGTTAAATTTAAAAAAAATGACCATAGTCTAATATTGTTTAACACGTTAGAATCATATAGACGACGATTTGTAAATTAATTCTGAGACTAATGTAAAATTTAAGAAAATAATTAGGTCAGACGATAACACATCACACTGAAATAATCAACATACCCAACCCGTGTCTTTCTAAATAAAAAACGCCTTTGCATAGCCCTCTGTAACAATCCTTTCAACGAAAATAGAATGAACGTGTGAACGTGAACAACAGATGACCTTATCTGAGGAGCTAAACTTTAACATTTTAAGTTTTAAAACCTACACCAACCCAACTCATTAACGTTCAGGACACACATAGTAGACATACTATTCTAGGGATATGCAATATTAGAGACTTTGTCATGTTAGACATAATAGAGGATATGTCAAAACTGTTTTGTAGGAGTGGTTCCTGGACTAGATCTAAACAAAATGTTGAGATGCTCTATAGAATAGGCTACATGAGGCTAACGTTAAATATTAAACATCTTTGAATTCTACGAACGTTCCTTTACACATATTTTAAATGTCTAGGCCTACTGTTTTCATTTCAAATGTTTAGTGGCAGGATCAAACACAGCCGATTAAATAACATCGATTTTCGGCCTCACGCAGTGTGCATGTGTCTCAAAAAGGTTAACATGACATGGAAAAACACACTAGGAATACCATGACATTCCAAAAATTTCCAAAACAATTTACCTGCAAACGTAAGGTGCGCACAGCATAAGACAGCTACAAGACTTGCGATCGCCATTTCTCGTTTCATATCTAGACTATATATTGCGTGGACCCTCTTCGTGTAGCTCGGCACTGGTTACTGGTCACAACTCACAAATCCACAGCTTCAAGAAGCGTGACATAGTCACTTGTTCAGTTCCTTGGCGCGCCCTGTAGCCAATCACATTTTAGAAACGCACTGGCGTAATTTGTTCTCTGGCAGAAATTGCTATTTGCCGTTTGTTATCGAAACTGAAACTAAACAATTGGATACTTGTTTGCTGGAATTGCTGAACTTGACTGAAAAGTGAAGTTCGCACAAGCCAAAATGATTGTTTAGTCCAAAGTTGCAGGTTATGTAGCAGTGGGGGAAAACCTAACTGATAGCCGTACACCAATAAAGTTCTGCTTTAAAATAAAAAATAATAATAGTAATCTGGCCACTGTTGCTGGAGAGAATTTTAATACTTGATCTTTGCAAGAAAAGGACAAAAATAGCCCTATGTAGCCCTACAAAAACAGTAAAATTAAAAATAAAATGATTAATGAAGAACTGATGGGATTAGCAAGATATGGGGAAATAAATCCCTTCATGTAAGTAAAGATGTTATGAGTCCGGTCATCAGGCCTACATGAATGTTACAATTTAAGACAAAAATCATCAACCCAAAGTGGGGATATTTGAAAGCACATGGTCTTTAAAGTGCTGGCTATTGCAAGTACTACCTTCCTATATGTTAGTGGCATAATTCCAAATTTAGAAAGCCATGCATTTGTATTTTGATGCTTGTTTTAAAAGATAAAATAGCCTACGTTTCAGCCCAGAGGGGCCATGAGACCATGCCCGTTTGACTGTTAAACTGTTTACACAAGTTTTATATAGTTATTAATAAGAGAAATACAATATATAGAGGCTATAAAGGAACGTATGTCACATCCCCTACAGCAGGCATATGAGCTGCTGCCATCAGGCAGGAGGTTTAGGCTGCCCTCTTTCCAAACAAATCGAACCCGCAGGTCATTCATCCCTATAGCATAGCACTGATAAACAAGAATCTGAATGCAAGACCACATTTTAACAGCTGCATTTTTATGTATTAACTAATGTAATAATATGCACAGCTGCACTTTACAATTCTATTTATGATGTGTGGAGAGGGGTCATATGTTTTGTCTTGTTTTTAGGGGTGGGGGCTAAAACTGTCCTGATCTGTCTAGTAGTGAGCTGTCTTTCTTGTTTTATTCTGTCAGGATGCATCACTGAAAATGCATTCCAGAGCATCCATAAGATGTTTAAGCAATATAACACGAGGGGGAGTGAGGGTGTTCGTGGATATCCTCACAAGTGTGGTTCGGCCGCAGGTACTGTGTATGGCACAAAACAAGTTTCCACAAAGACAAATAAACATCTGTCTATCTATCTGTCTGTCTCTCCGTCCGTCTATCTGGGTGTATGTGAGTTTGGATGGAGAAAACTGGACCACTTTTCAAATTATTATAACCCCTCAATGAGTGAGGATACCACTATTAAACCCAAAAAATGTTGGCCACCAGTGTCAACGTTTATATATTTACATATTTACACACCTCTGCTCTGTTGTTTACTTTGAAGTGTTTTCAGTGTCAAAAATGAGTGATGGCGTAATAATGCAGGGAGAAGTCGGCAGGTCGAATCAATATATATGTATTAATGACAAAGAGGAATTGTCAGTGATTGAGACCTTTTATGAGAACTCCCTTCAGTATATAATCAGTTTAAGTAGACTATAAAGAAAAATGTAACAATCATTTTGTTATATAATTTATATAATAAGTTTCAGCCTATAGAAAACAATATTTGCACAATAATAGGCCTAGAATAAAAGGCTATGTCACACTTTCCAGCATACATCAAAATCGCTTTTGTGACAGAGAACTGCTGATGCAGTCTTTTACATGTCCGTAAGACCAACTACAACATGCATTTTCTGAGAGCCAGCTCATGGAAACCTATACCAAGGCTTTATCTGTGGTACTTCAGCCCCACCTACAGGTATCACATACACATATTGTACATGTAAACTCAATCAAAGATTTTCAAAATATTCACTGAGCATGACATCAAATTACAACTGACATTAGTTCAAAAATAAACAAAAGAGTAAAAAATATATATGATCACTTTGCTATAAAAAAGGCTGGGCATAAACCAGGAAGGGTGCTTGACTGCCCTGGTCCAGAACCTGCATGTCCTGTCCATAGACTACCCAGTCAATAGTCCTCTCAGTTCATCTTGATTATGGGTGTCAAGGGACGTGAAACCAGTTTATTAAAAAAAAGTATATACACGGCACAGTGTGTGTTTTATATAACCTGATAAGCATTAATATTTTAGACTTCATACACAGCTAGCATATTGTCTAGTCAATTTCAACACAAGGCAAAGTAAGCCCTATAAAAGATTTTTTTTATCTGTAACATAACTGCTAGTTTTACAAGTTTTGCAAATGACAGTTGACCAGTGCAGTATTCTACATGTGTGGGCATCATATTAACCTCTTTCTTTTCAGGGAAAAGTCCAGTATATGTTGACCCAGAAGGCCACTATTATTATCATCAAAATGTTTTTCCAAATCCTCCATGGCGGTGTTCTGCAAAGCTATTGGCTCAGAGTCGCTGCATGCAGAAGATAAGGGTCTGAAAATAGTCCTCGCCTGAAAAAAACATCACAAGATGATTCTGATTATAATTATTATATCAAAGATTTCTACGTTTTGAGGAAAGCAGAGACAACTGTGCACCTCATGGCCTTAATTCATAGGAGGAAAACCTGAAACACACCTGAAACATTGGGCTTTTAAAAATCATTGTAAATTATAACACTTGTTGATAAATAATGCCATAGTGTGTAAAACCTTTATACCTAAAACCTAAAATTTCTAATTTTGTGCCACAGAAACCAAATCATGCATCCAACCAACAAAATAAGGCAAATGACAGCAATGGCAATTAGGCCAATAGAAGTGAATTCAAGTGAACAACACTTTAACAACACTGACTAATAACTTATTTATGTAACTGTAGATAGGGATGACATGAGAGGAGACTATCAGCAGTATTCCCCTACGGGTCACTGCAGTGTTGTACAATACTTGTAGGATGGCGAACTTAAAAGATCTCACTAAACACGAAAACCATAGGTGTCCCTGTGCACAAACTTTTCAGGTGCAGGTGTAAGGCAGGTAGGCTAAATATCTCATAAGACTTAAGAATCAAGAGTACCACACACTGATCACTCTTAAACGTTTTTATTTATTTATTTTATTTTTTATTTTATTTATTTTTTGTAATTAGGTAGCTACTAATATATTTTTTTAAAAGTTTAAGAATAATCACTGCGCGGTGCTCTTGATTCTTGAGTCTTGTGAGATCTCACTAAATACACTTTGCATGTTCAAGCATCCATATTCAGGACATGGACTTGTTAAAAGCTTATTCATAATTTGTTATTAGGTCAGTAAAAGGAGACGTGTCTGGCAGCAATCAATTGAAAGACAAAGGGATTAAGGCTAGGCCATACTCTTACACAAGAGGGTCCCCAAAGTATAACCACTGTGCAGATCAGAAATTTCATTTACATTTCTGGACTGGTCAAATAACCATAACATAAATACACACATTTACATGTATAGTTTAAGATTTCAAAATTTAATAAACATTATTTGAACAGTGTTATTTAAAGTGTTTCTATTTTATAAATAGACTTTTTTCTTACAGTTCTTCTGCAGTGATGCATCCTCTAAAAGTAAGCATGAGTTAAGACTTTAGAAATGTATTTAGTAATGTAGTTAGTTTTTTTGAAACTTGAAGCTACTACATGTAATATGCAATGTGTAATATGTGTGTAGTGTGCTGTACCTGTCCTCACTATTGTGCTTTTTCCATACTGCACATACTTCTTCAGACAATCATACTTCTTCAGACAATACTTTTGAAGATACTTGAGTTCCGCTATTTCACCATCCCATTTGTTTCTGGTGATGACACTCTGTGGCACAGCTGCGATCCATCTCAGGTTTTCTATATCCAGCAGGAAAAAGTCCTCGCCATCATAGCCATAACCGTCTGATGCTTCTGTTGCTCCCCTTTCATCTTCCCACTGACAGCCTACCATCCTCTGGGATGTGTGTACCCCTGGGGTAGAAAAAGGGGTAGAAAGTAAGGTTTTAGAGTCGGCAGAGTTTTATGTTGTGTTTTTATGAGGGTAAACACCAGCAGTATTCTTTGTGCAGAATTTGTGGAAAACAAATGACTTCTCTTTTCACTATGACTCAATCTTTAAATATTTAAGAAGTCTTTCTGGTCAGAATCTTATATGTGCAGGAAATTTTGAAATACTCTTTCTTCAAGTGTACGATGTCTTGCAGACAACTAGAAAAACATATAATAAATGATCTGATTAATAATAAATAATATTTTTTAAAAGATTGCTTGCCACATGAGAACACTTCCTGGTAGAGACACAAGATTTTATTAAGTGCTGTGTCAGCATCCAAGACAGGACTTTGGCCATCTTACCCTCTGACCGATTAAAGCGACCTATGGCAGACCTGACACTTAGCTTGAATGCATCTGAATAACCTCTTATGACCTTAGACTCCTGGTTTGTCGGTTATAATACTCCTGCCACAGGTTGTCCACCATCCAGCTCTGTCTGCCCTCAAAGTTGTTGGTCTTGCTGTCAAAGTAGCCGCCCATCATATTATTATCGATGGTATTCAGGGCCACAAACTCTGCACACTCATTCAGCCCAATGTTGCATGTGTAAAAGGCTCTCCAGCTGTGAATCACTACAAGAGTAGAAAATGTTTAAATTACAGCCAGCACACCATTTGTATGGTTTTATCCTTAAAAGTCTGTATGCCAGCAGGTAAGGGTGGTGTTTCATGTTAATAAAAGCAATGATAAACAATATAATTGCTCAATTAGACAGAATATGCCTTACATCTTAAATAATACAAGTGATGCCATTGCAAGCGCATATTTGTCAGCACAAATACAAACACTCTCATTTATTGTTGCCATGTCAGTCTTTATATGTGTTCCTACCTACATGAAAGTAATGAAAAAAGTGAAAGCCCACCTGGGAAACACCCAACTCCCAGTTGTCATTGTGACACAGCACGCACACACTGCACACTGCACACTATGAAATTACATTTATGCCTCACCCGTGCAAGGGGGCAGCTCCCAACAGCGCCCCTAGTAGACCTCGGCTGCTCATTGTTTCATGGTTTAATGTATCTGACATACAAATCACATTGTCTGCATGTTATTTTCTGGTGGCAGACTGTTATAAAAAATCAATGACAAGAGGAGACATGTGAGTGTAAGTGTAGTTCTAGCAGTAAGGAGTAACTTCTTGTCTACCTTCCAATTATAGTTACTCTATTCTCTTTGAGGGAATTCTGTGCCTGATGTCAATCAGTCAATTCGTACCAGCCAATATGGTGTTGACCCATGCTTTACGTAAGTGGCCTAGTCTATGCTTTTCCCTGCTACCTAGAGTATGCTGACTATTGACATCTCATCTGCCAGCCCTTCGGCCACTACTCCCAGCTTATGCCTGTTGTTATTTTACTCGGGAGACAGCTCTTCACAACTGTCCATGCGTTCCTCTATGACCCTGCCAGTTTCTTTTCCTGGGAAACTTCTTTGGTGCATCCTTCTCCGCCCATGCTGATGTCTATCCTTCCCAGGAGACTGTTCATCAACATGTTTATGCCACCTATCCTGCCAGTTCTCTTCTGTTAGGATACTTTTTCAACACTCTATCCTTCAGCCACTGTCACCAGTTGGTTCCCGTCTTATAACGGCAACAAGATTGATGTCAGAGACCCTCTTATTGCTAGATGGATCAAAGACGGGGGCCTATATGATCCCTTACTGTCCATCACACAATAAAAGTTTATTATTTTCAATCTCGTCTTCCTGGTAGTAGCCTACTGCTATTGAATGAGGATACCATACATGCCGTTGTCTTACTGTCAGGCAGAATGAAAGGCCCGGCTGGAGACCATCCTGTACCATTTTTTGTGTAGATAAAATACCATAAATGTATCCAAAAATATTTGTGGACACGCTAAATGCATTCTCTAGGACACTTAGCCGAGGGAAGGCAGGGAAAGGCTAATGTAATAGCACAATTCATTCATTCAATCTGTTTTACAAAATAAAAGCAAAGAACAGTAAATGGTGAACATGACCTTTGGGGGTTTGTTTAGGGTAAACTTTATAAAACTGTAAATTTTATGTGTCAAGTACAGAGCATTCAAGGCCTGTATGATTCAATTGTCAGTTATTTACATACAGAGGTGAAGTCTTTCATACAGGAAGGAGGGTAGTTATTCCTGCATGTGTCCACTCATGACATAAATGTGATACAGAAGATGAAAACAAACTTGTTTGACAGGTTTGAGGCACATATTTATTAAGTGCTGTGTGTATGTGTTTGTGTGGGCGTGTGTTGATTATCCAACAGATTGGATCCAACATCTTTTAGCTTGTTGAAAGACTATCATTATCAGTGTGTAACCTTTACACGCTGATAATGATAGTCTTTCAACAAGCTAAAAATATAACATTCAAATATAACATTTAAAATGTTTGGTGCCCTCCAAGGATATTCAATATTCCACTATCATTAAGGGGGGCAACTTAAAAAGGAATGGGGACATAACAGCAAGACCATATGCAACCAATACAAACTACAGGCTACATAAGAAATGTACAGCATCTGTAGAGCATTCATGAACAAAATGTTGTTGTTTGAGCTTAGAACCCAGTAGGCTCATGCACAATCTTAAGCCACAGTCACCTTTCAGTACGACTTGCACATGACACAACATAAGAATAACAAACAACAAAAAATGACACTTAAAAAAATCTCTTAAATTAATCTGTTGTATCTTACAGACCAAAGTTGATGTCAGTAAATCGTTTGAAATTGTATTTGAAATCTGGGTTAAAGCTAATTAGTGTGAAAGCAAATCCAATCAGGCAAAGATAAGTTACTTAGAACAATGGGTTCACAACCAAGTACAAAAGGATGGCAATCCTCCTGAGGAGAGATGTAAAAAGCGACTAGAAGCACCACGACCCTCATAATGTTTCTCAGGTTCTACTACTGAACCATTCAAAGTCCAACGATTAGGCTGCAAAGTGGTTGCTGAGGGTAATATCGCAGTGCTATTCTATAAATGACTCTGGTAAACAATTCACGGCAAAAGCAGAATGGAAAGATTGCTTTGTTGAGTACGGCATACCCACAAATGATTAATTTAATATTGTGATGGAATTTAAGGTGGGGTGATGGGCCTTATGAAGTTCTTTAAGCACATCAACTAAGTCTTGTTATTAGTAACGCACACCTGTGTGAGGTGCACACCTTAGTATACAGATACTTTTACTCAAGAAAATGTGTCGTGGTATCTGAGAATATGTATGGAGGTAAGGTGGCTAGTTGCACACAATGCTGACCTCTGTTTTTTCCCGTGCCTTTTATTTCACACAGAAAAGTACATCTGTGTGTTGCATGCAGGTCTGCACAAACACATAGAGGTAGGTAATTGTAAGTAAACATACACGCATGCACACACACAGACACAGACACAGACAGACAGACAGACAGACAGACAGAGAGACACACACACACACACACACACACACACACACACACACACACACACACACACACACACACACACACACACACACACACACACACACACACACACACACACACACTTCAGACACATTGGAAACAGTTGGATAACATGCTAAATGACATCATTGTGTGGATATGGAGTTGTGAGAAAACACAAGATACTTGTGCATCTAGGAAGAGGACCTTTGGGAGAAGAACTTTAGGCCTTCCTGACTACAACCTTTATTATAACATACTATTGTTTGGAAGAACACTTTAGGTTATTATTTGATTATTTCCTGAGTCCTGAGTTCATTTTTGGGTGTTGGGTTTGTTGGCTAAGTTGCATGGTCTCTAGTTGGTCTGTGAAAAGCTCAGGATCTACAGGTGTTTCAAGCCTCTTCTGAAATGCCGCTTAAGGTGATCAATCCGGCCCCCCAAGCCAATACTGTCCTCTAAAAAGTCCTAAAAATGTATAACAGAGTGATATGTTCATTTGGACATGCTGTTAGCAAAATGGGTATGTCAAAGCAATCATTTTTTTTAACATTTACATTGCATTTAGCTGATGCTGTTATCCAGAGCAACTTAGCCTACAGTGAATTAAGTACCAGGACCCTCACCATAAGGCCAATTATTATGTGTGATGGTTATGTATAATGTAATGACCTGTGTTTTTCGGTCAACATAACAGTTCAACAGAACAGACTTGTGTGTTGTACAACACTGGATTGTTATACTTTTCTTAATAGATGTTATGCAAGAATATACTGCAAGGTGTGCTGTATAGGAATTTTCTCAAATCCCCACTAGACTAATAAAAACAAACTATTTCAGTAGTTCAGCTTCTGGAAAGTCCCTGAGCTGTGACATTGTTGATTTTAGTTTTACATTACTTCTCTGTAGCTAATTGTTGTTGCACAAGTTTTATTCGCTGATTGCAAAACAACTTTTTTGCTGCATTTCAATAAAGTTGCTTTCCTTTTAACTGCCAACCAGGAAGCAGTTGATAAATACACGACATAATCTAACCTTTGCATTCCTTATATTGCCTGGTTGGTCAGCAGTGACAATAAACATGAATCATGGTGAAAACAGTGTGCTGAATAAATGGATTGCTTTTAGACAGATTGTCACAAATCCGCACATATTCCAGGTCACTGTGCAAGATGCTTTCCTGCTTCAGCATCGCAATGAATAAAAAAGGTAAAGCATTTCAGATGTGACATTTAGGCTGTTACATGCTGTTATAATTTAACATCTTGACAGCATTCATAGCACTTGAAGACTAAGACTGTTCAACACAGTAATCTGATAAGCCATAAAAGGGCAATTCTGAACACAAGAATAGAAAATTATTTTGTCCTTTATTATTAACGTCACTATAATGACACGTGGGTACTTTATACATGAAAAATACGCCGTCAAACCAATATTTTTGCACCGAGGTTTTAAGATGCTTAGTTGGTCATGAACAGGTTCTATGATGGCTTATTATAGGTAATTCCAGGCGATTTCTTTTTCCGAGAAATCATGGAACTTCATTTCGGTAATCATATGCGGTGAATCAAATACCCAGAGCTCCATCTAGTGTTCTACCCCCGTATTGAGCACTTCTGGTATGCGCATGGCAAGTTGATGTCCAAAAATGAAACTGAAAGAGTGGGGCTTTCAGGGAAAGTCCCAAAAATAGAATCGAAGGTTTTTGCATATTAAATATTCGTTTCGATTGCACTACCGTGTGCTGTTACATTGTGAGCTTCGCCAAAACGACTTGCAGCTTCTCGAAAGAAATATGACAGAATATTCAACTATTTACAGGATCGTAGGTATCGTGTTGACTTCAGCTGTCATACGCGGTAAGTGGTTGAATACGTGTTTCTGTTGTTCAGATTCAGGTTTTCCGGTTTAAATCCTAATGTTTTAAGTAGGAAGTGTAGTATTAAGCCCGAATGACTGCTCTACAGTTAAGGAAACTTATAGTGTGAAGCACGCCTAATTGCATTAGGTGGCTACTGCACAATCGTTTGTAATACGAAATACCTGTAACTGTAATGTTATTTAGTAATAACTTGGTTCAAAGTGTGTCTTTTTTATTCACAGCATCTTCTAATGGCTGTCCCGTGATGGAGTGTTGGTTTGTCCAGGAGAAGCCAGGAAGAGGGGGCTTCTCTGCGGCTGTGACACAGGAGAAGTCTCTGATGTACATCAGAACGGACCCCGACGACAGCAGCTTCAGACAGCTTCGTCCCCCAGCAGACATAGACCCCTCAAGGGTTTATTACGTTACAGGTGGGTGCACAGTGTCTGTGAAGAGAGAGAGAGAGAGAGAGAGAGAGAGAGAGAGAGAGAGAGAGAGAGAGAGAGAGAGAGAGAGAGAGAGAGAGAGAGAGAGAGAGAGAGAGAGAGAGAGAGAGAGAGAGAGAGAGAGAGAGAGAGAGAGAGTTTTAAACACAACTTTATTTCAATTTAATGGTCTTAAATTTTAGTCAACAAATAAACATTGCATTGTCTTCTGCCTCATCACTTTGCCTGACTCTAGTGAGGATAGAAGTAGAGTATGAAGTCCAATCCCTAACAGATAGCTGTTAAACACAGCTGAGAAGTCCTTGTCATATAGATAGATAGACAGATAGACCGACAGACAGGCAGACAGACCAAGGGATATATACATTGCAAGCTATTCATGACGCATTTTACTTGGCCTCTGATGACATTTGTGACTATATTTCACTCTTAGATCCTTCGGCTTCCTTCTGCCATGTCCCCCTGCACCCACCAGAGGGCTCTGTGAAAAAGCCACAGTGTGAGATTAACCCTTTCCTGCCTCAGCCGTCTATGGTCCGCTGGGCTAGTTCGCTCACCGAATCAGGCCAAAGCCCTGTTCACCTGCAGGCTGATTGGTTCTCGGTAGCTGCACAGGGACTGGATGGGCAACTGGTATTGTCCAGCCTCATGCGTGCCCCCTCCGGTTCCAAAGAACCACAAGGTGAACCGCACTTACATATTCAAAATCACTCTCTATCGCTTTCTCTCTCTCTCTGTCTGTGTCTGTCACTCTCTCTCTCGCTTTCTCTCTCTCTCTCTCTCTCTCTCTCTCTCTCTCTCTCTGTCTGTGTCTGTCACTCTCTCTCTCTGTCTCTCTCTGTCTATTTTTCTGTTTGTCTCTCTCTCTACTAGTTAAGTGATAAGATGTTCAGAGGTGGAGATCTCACCTTCAGATAGTTGAAACCTTAACACATTTTGATTCAGCCAGTTTCTGAACTAGCTCATCCAAATAAGCAGACAAATCATTAGGCAGGTAAATCAGCTAATTAGCAATTTACCTGTGGTAAGTGCACAGACAGATGAAATACATGGCAAGGTTTTTACTTTCTAGAGCCATGATCTCTACTTTTGAGAATGTTTTACTTACACTACACACTTTCTGACACACTTTGTCTGTTTTTT
Source organism: Setipinna tenuifilis (assembly GCA_030347295.1). Taxonomy (NCBI): domain Eukaryota; kingdom Metazoa; phylum Chordata; class Actinopteri; order Clupeiformes; family Engraulidae; genus Setipinna; species Setipinna tenuifilis. The sequence continues at coordinate 15,507,727 of CM059283.1, forward strand.
TACTGTCTTTGTAAGTCATCATCATCATCCTCATTGCCTACACAGACCATCAACAAGTAGCAACTCTGTGTTGTGTTTAAAGTCACTCATAGCAAAATGACATATAGAATGCTGTACTTACAACCCGTTTTTTTGACGCTCTTTATTTTTGCGCTGACCTGCCAGTCATCCTCAGCATCACTAGTAGAACGGCGTCTGTTCGTGCCCGTCTGGGTGAGCGGGTGACTCTGGACTGTGGCTTTTGGGTAGACCCCTCCTCCCCGCTCTCTGGGGTGGGCTTCTCTGTGGAGTGGCGCTACCAGTTCCGCGGAGAGGGCCGTCTGGTCCTGGCCTACGACGGCAAGAACGACCGCCTGGCAGACACCACCGAGACGGGCGCGGCGATGGACTTCAGTGCCCTGCACGAGTCAGGAAACGCATCACTGGTCCTGGAGGAAGCAGAAACGCGCCACTCGGGCACCTACATCTGCACAGTCTACCTGCCAAACCTGTTGGCACAGGTGGCACTGGACCTGGAGGTAGTAGGTGAGAGCATTTAGGATTTGAAAGGGATGAGGGACCAAAACAATGTGCCACAGAATTCCTAGTAAAACTTCGAAAATCTGTTCTGTTGAGTGATGGTTACTGTGTTGTTTGTTGTTTGTTAAGTGGTACATAGTTGTTAATGTTGATAATTGTTAGTATGCAATTGCATTTTAATTCCTGGCCTGACAGTCTGTTAGTATTCTGTTAATTCATGTCATATGCATAATATTTATTAACAGCATTGGTTACTGAAATTTCTGTGGAATTTAGCATAACTTGATGCATCCAGTCTGAGAAATTATTTTTTTCATTCGGTTTTTGTCTCTCTCTATTTCTCTCTCTATTTCTCTCTCTATTTCTCTCTCTCTCTCTCTCTCACACACACACACACTGTGTCTACCTTTTTGTCATGCACACTCTCTCTCACACACACACACACGTTCGACACACCCACACTCCAAACAGAGCCCCCATCTCTCTCCATCTTTCCCTCCCCGCTCCCTCTTGTTGTCCCGGGCCAGGCCGTCACTGTGCAGTGTGAGGCATCTGGCTTTGTTCCGCTGACTCTGGAGCTGGCCTGGGAGTTTGCCGGGGCCGATGGCATGCCGCGCCCTCTGGGCCAAGGCAGCGTGACCGGCCACAAGCAGGCCTTGGACGGCACCTACAGCCAGAGCAGCCGCCTGGAACTGGACTCGGCCAAGATGGGCCTGGGCCGCGGTGGGGAGGTCAGCTGCGTGGCCATGCATCGGGGCGGTACCAGGAAGGCCAAAGTGACCCTAAACGTGATTGGTAGGCGATGTTGGTGTATTTTCTGCTCAGTGCTAAGAATGTAGGCTGAAAGACCGTTTTTTATGGGGGGGTTGACTGAATTAGGAATTAAACTTTAAAGTGAGTTCATGTAAACATAGTATAATTTTAATTGTCAATGTAAAAAAGCTTTTGGATAGTGTTGAGTTGTAAATTTTAATATACAGTTTGCTCTTCAATTTCTTTCCTTTTCGTTATTCACCTGCATTCAAATTTCAAATTACTTTCTTCCATATTAGGTGTCAGTGCTCCATCTATTGAAGACTCCATGGCAATGGTTGCTGTAGCTTTGGGCCTTTATGGTCTGATTAAGGTGTTCAGTTGGACATTCAGCTCAACAGGTATTTCAGTTTTTCCCTAACACAATGGTCTTGAGTTAACTACATCATTTATAACATCAAAGGACAATAGAATTCTTTCTATGTCTGATTGGTATTTTGTATTGTTTTTATATATAGGAACAAGCCATGGCGATACCAAAGATAAGGTATACCCTTCTGTATTGTTTTTTCCTAATATACACACTAAAACACTTTATACTGTTTTATGTCTCTTCGTCACAGTGAGTCTAATTATGCATGAGTGATGTTGCCTAAAGTTGTCATTTCTTTGCCCAAAGTTCAGTTCTTTTTGTGATATGTTATTACCATGTCTGGTATTTATTTTGTTGACTGTCTCACCACTCTGTCTTGTTTCAATTACAGAAGGAGAAGTGACCAAGAAACCAGCTTTACTTTTATTTACGCATAAAATGCCTGATCCGACAGATGTGCTCTTCGAACCGATTCACATTTAACATTTTTAAGATTTTGTGCCTACCATGATTTGATTATCAAAACTTGAAAAATTGAAAAATTGAAACAAATGCTGCAGAAGCACTTGAAAAAGGAGTAATGATAAACAGAATGCCTTAGCAGTGTCTTCACAGTACCCCCTAAATCCCTTTGCTATGGTGTTATGCCATTTGTGTGTTGCCAACACATTAGTAAAGATGTAAACATTGAAATCATTAATGTACAATATGTAAATAACAGAGACGGGATAGCTGTAAATATTGTGATTTTAAGTGTATGATGAAATTAACTGTTTTGATTTGTTTGTTTATGAATTGGGTTTGTGGTGTGTGAGCTTGGGCACTGGCAGATTAAGACAAAGTCACTGGTAAAGTTTTGTAAATAGTTGTTTGTGTGTGCAGCCACCTGCAAACATTGTTGGCTTTTATTGAAATAAATTGTTCTGAAAATGACCATCCTGTTATTTACATTCACAACAACACATGAAATATCAGAATCAGAATCAGAATCAGATTTATTGGCCAAGTATGCTTGCACATACTAGGAATTTGACTTCAGTCCGCAGTGTCTCTCTTTTGAAAAAGTGCAAAAAGTACAAAAATAGTAAGTGCAAAAATATAATAAAATTGATTTAAAAAAAAAAATATATATATATATATAGTATATATGATAAAAATGAATTTAAAAGAAGAAGAAAGAGAAAAAAGTGATGAAAAAATAATGCAAAAGGGAGCAAAAAATGCCTGATGCAAAAGATTATGATGGTCGGGACTTATCCATTGTTAATGACGCTGATGGCAGAAGGGAAAAGCTGTTTTTATGTCTTGTTGTTCTGGTATATAGGGTTCTGTAACGCTTGCCAGAGGGGAGGAGGTTGAATAATGTGTGTGCAGGGTGTGTGGGGTCTTTGATAATGTTCTCTGCCCTTTTCCTGGTCCTGCCAGAGTACAGGTCCTGTAAGGAGGGAAGGGGGGCACCAATGATCTTTTCTGCTGACCTGACTGTACACTGTAGTCTGCATCTGTCCTTTTTTGTTGCTGCCCCAAACCAGACAGTGATGGATGTGCAGAGGATGGATTCAACTGTTGCTGTGTAGAACATGACTAAGAGATTTTGTGGTAGGCCATGCTTACTCAGTTGACGTAGAAAGTACATCCTCTGCTGAGCCTTTTTTGAGGATGTTGTTTATGTTTATTTCCCATGTCAAAACTTGGGAGATGTTGGATCCCAAGAACTTGAATGTATTCACTATTGATACAGGGCTGTTTGATATAATGAGAGGCGGTAGCACTGAGGGGTTCTTCCTGAGGTCCACAATCATCTCAACAGTCTTAGTTGGATTTAGCTCCAAGTTATGCTGACTGCACCAGAGCACCAGCTTCTCAACCTCACACCGATATGCAGACTCATTTCCATTTTCGATGAGCCCAATTACAGTGGTGTCATCTGCAAATTTCAGGAATTTTACTGCTGGATCGTTGGAAGTGCAGTCATTGGTGTAGAGGGAGAAGAGCAGAGGGGATAGAACACACCCTTGTGGAGCCCCTGTGCTGATAGTCCTTGCACCAGAGGTGACACTTTACAGCCTAACATGCTGGCTCCTGTTTGTCAGGAAGCTGTAAATCCACTGACACATAGCAGGAGATACAGTGAGCTGAGAGAGCTTGGTAATAAGGATGTCAGGTATGATGGTGTTAAACGCTGAGCTAAAGTCAACAAATAGAATTCTGGCATACGTCCCTGGTTGGTCAAGATGTTGCAGTATGAAATGCAGCCCCATGTTCACTGTGTCCTCCACTGACCTGTTGGCCCTATAGGCAAACTGTAGGGGGTCCATCTGGTGGCTTACAATGCTTTTTAGGTGGGACAGGACAAGGCGTTCAAAGGTCTTCATGACGACTGAGGTCAAAGCCACAGGTCTGTAGTCGTTTAGTCCAAAGATGGAGGATTTCTTTGGGACTGATATGATGGTTGACATTTTAAAGCAGGACGGGACTTTACACAATTCCAGTGATGTGTTGAAAATTTCTGTGAAGACTGGAGCGAGTTGGATAGCACAGATTTTCAAACAGAAAGGTGTTACTTCATCTGGTCCTGGTGCCTTACGGATGTTCTGTCTCTGGAAGAGGTGGCAGACTGCTTCCTCCTGTATAATGAGTGTGGATTGTGTAGCAGGGAGGGAAGGGGTTGCCAGATGGGTGTTGGTGGTTATATCCTGGCTCAACTGGGTGATGGAACTGACTGACCCAATATCAAACCGACAGTAAAAGTTGTTAAGCTCCTCACCAAGTAGATGGTTATCTTCAACACTGGGGGATGGCCGCCTGTAGTTGGTGAAATTCTGAAGACTTCTCCACAGTTCTGTTCAATATTAATATTAACTGAGCAGAATTCAAATGTGAAAACACTATATATAAAGAATGTATCATAAACACAAATAGAACTTTTAATCTTAAGCTTGGTTACACGTTATTTCCACGCTAGGGGGAGAGATGTTCCAAAACCTATGGATTGCACACAAATCGAAAAATACCATAGAAGAAAAGAACGGATCAGGTTGACCAATGTCTGATGTTCTTACTCAACGGCAACGAATTGGGTACGGACTTGTAGATGACGTCGCGCTGAGACGTAAAAAAAGAATCAGGAGCTGGGCGCGGGTAAAGTTGCTATAGAACTGTTACTATTGTTGTAACGTTATTTTTCTTTGATATGTATTGGCCCCTTTTGTGCCATGCGACGTTGGCAGTTGTATTGTATATATATATATATGTCATTAAGTAATGCTATCCTCCCTTGTACATCAGAGGGTAGGGTTGATTTCTTTGTTGCCAGGCTAGCACGATGAACTAGCTTGCTAATAGCAATTAAATTATTAACACAAAGTCAGCAAGTAAAATATTAGCTTATTCTTATAAGCTACAATGAGTCGTACTATGATTTCTGTTTCTGCCTGCCCCTCTATTCTTTTATCTCGTGATGTCACGGTGACAGTAATTGTAGGATACATTAGCATTTATGGTCAATAGCTGTTAAGTATGACACGGGATAACATGTAATAGTACAGGGCTAGTTATTGTGCTAGAATCAGGGTCCACTGTTTGATTTTGTTTTGGTGTCACGTCAGTTACCTCCCTCTTTGGCAATGGACAGCATAATCATTCTTGATGATGATGAGGAAGACGAGAAGACTAAACCTTCATGTTCCATCTCGCTACGGTCCTCCGCCGACAAAAAGAAATCATCAAAAAATGCCAAGGCCTCCACCTCCACACACATTACGGAGTCACCCTTTGACTGTGCGAAAAAAGACAAACACGTATTGCAGAAAGAGAACGAAAAGTTGTTCTTGGAGGTAAGAAAATGGTATGGAGGTGGAGTGATGACTGAATGAGCATGATATTAAAAGAAGGGAGAAGGTAAAGCGGTAATTAGGCCTTCTTATTGCCTATGTTTGTTAGTTTCACAGAGAAAAGAACAAATCTGTTCTACAGATACGTAGGGGAAACGATAGTCTGTGGAAACCTGTTTGTTTTGAAAGTAATGAAACGTTTATTAATAAGCTGTTTAAGGATGCTTAAAAATGACAAATGATGTAGTGCACAGTCTCTTGGCTTTTATCTCTTGCATCTCTCTTGGCCCCTAACTGCTTATCCAGGCATAATGTTTTATGGTTGCAATTCCAGTTATAATGATTCCCAGCAATTACCTATCCTTTCTCTCAGTTTGTGGAGCACTGCAGACCGCTCACCACAGACTGCCCTGAAGTTCTGACTTTCCTGCAAGCAAAACATGCCAAGGCCTTGCCAGAGTTCCTGTCGTCCATTGAATTCCGGAACGCTCTGGGTCGCTGTCTGACCAGGGCACAGACGAGCAAGGCCAAGACCTTTGTGTACATCAACGAGCTGTGCACACTACTGAAGCAGCACTCTGTCAAGAGGAGGACGACCACTCACACACTTCAGTCGGCAGAGCCCGACACAGATAGGACCCCTGCGGGCCAGGCGGAGGATGGGAGTCCGGCAGCAGATGCGACGCCATCTACGTCTGAAGCCCAAGGTGATGGTGGCTGCGAGGGAGAGGCGGGAAAGAAGCAAAAACGAGCCTTCAGGAAACAGGTTTGTAACAGTGAAGCCTCCGTCATCTCTTAGCAGTCCTTTTCTGTTCTTCACTACTATTAGTAAAGTTGTACTGGTATACTCATCAAAAGTCTTGAAACACTCATGAGAATGAATTTCAAATAGAAGGATCATGTTTCGTGAAGTGTGTTTTTACGTTCTAATAATAATACATATGTTCCATTGGTTACCCCCTCTGCCCCTTTTTTAGATTGCTTACCTGGAGAACCTGTTGAAGGTGTACAACGATGAAATTAAGCGTCTTCAAGAGAAAGAGCTCAGTGTGGCAGACCTGGAGAAGGTGGACTCAAGCTATATCCAAGAGCACAAGCTGAAGAGAAAAGTGGGTTTGGCTACTAGAAAAAGCAAGCGCTTGCTTGTTCTCTGTCTCTCTCTTTCTGTCTTTCTTTCTTTCTCTCTCTCTCTCTATGCAGATGCCTTTATTTGCCTGCTTTGTCTCTCTTAAGCATGGGCAGTGGAGACGGATAACTATGCTGTCATGTTTCATTGCATTTTTGGCAATGGCATTATAAATAACAAAAAAAGTCCTTCTTCAATCCTGGCTGCAAGTCACATCAGCTTACAGAATCATGAGCCATACAGATACAGAAAAGGACAACTTGACTGTCATTAGCAAAGAACACTTACTTCTTCCTCTAAAACCTAAACGCAGCCTGAATACTGTGCTCTGTATTTAGTCATGCAGTTTTTACAAGATAGACATGTCAGCTGGCTGTCTTGCTGCACAAATGTACAAATGTACAAGCCAAACTGTATATTAATAACTACAACATATAACATTCTAGGATACTGTCCCTTTATACATTTTTTTCTTCCATTTTTCATCATCTTCATACCTTTCTCTCTCCTCTATGTTATGCATCCACATGTGTGTTGGCTACTGTGCATACATGTTTAACCACTCTTTGTTTTTTTACTCCAGATGATGAAAATCTATGATAAGCTCTGTGAGCTGAAAAGCTGTAGCACTTTGACAGGAAGAGTCATTGAACAGCGAATCCCATACAATGGAACTAGATATCCTGAAATCAACAAGAAGGTAAGCAGACATGAGGGGTTACTATTATTATTATTATTATTAAGGTTATTATTATTTTTGTAAGTTTACAGACCCAGAAAGCAGTAACGACTCACTCCTGCAAACAGTTGTATTTTGAGATGCTTAGATTTTCAGTTCATTATAGTGTGAAGTCTTTCTGTGTTTCACAAATAATAATTTGGTAAGCTTTTGGAATTTATGCCACACTTCAATTGTGTGGCATAAATTTGTTATTTTCGGTGTCCCCCTTTCCCTCATTTGCTCTCTCTCTCTCTCTCTCTTTTTTTCTCTGTGTTTCACCATCCCCTGCTCTTCTCCCCTTCCTCCACCCCCCCCCCAAAGATTGAGCGCTACATTAACAGTCCGCATGTGCGGTGGAACCCGCCGGACTACCGTGATATCCTGCATCTGGTGCAGCGCGCCAACGAGCGCCACGGCCTGTCGCTGAGCCGCAGCCAGCAGTCCCAAGTCGCCCAGGACGCCTTCCAGGACACGGGCAGCCGCCTCCAGGACCGCCGCCACCAGGACATGGTCTTCAACTTCGGCTCACATCTCACAGACGCCTACAAGCCCAGTACGAGCGCTAACTCGTAGGCAACTGCAGCTAATATTGCCCATTGTGTTGTATGCACTGATGACAAGCAGCCTTAGGCTAAATCTAGTGTGATTCATCAAATGTTTTAAGTTGCACTGTGTGCAAACTAGCTGAATTGAAACATAGTTTAGCATCATTGCATTTACTATATTTACAGTGTCAAATGTGTAATTACAGGCAGTGCTACAACTTAAAGATCCCTGCTGGTACAATATTTGCCTTAAATTTGGTATTTCTGTCGAAATGCTGTGATCAAAAATGATCATTTGACACAGGTCTCTCTACAGCATGTGCTAATAATATGCATTGGCATGTACACCAATGCCAATGCAAGATGCAGATTAGTCGCTGATATCACCATGCTTACTGTAGGAAGTCAGTTAGGACTGGTAACTCACTGCAGTCTCCTGTCCTGTTGTTGTTGTCGTCCCCTCCACCCTCCCTCCTCACCTCATCTACTGGTAGACACAGACCCTGCCCTCACAGATTCCGCCCTTTCCCGTAAGCTGCGGACCAATCGGGAGCAGGCACTCACTGGCCTGGAGGAAGTCATCACCAAGTATGCTGTGATGCAGGGTGACGAGGAGGAGGAGAGGAAGAAGCGCCAGAAGAAAAAGGTAAGGGTAGAAGAGTGGAAAACCAGATGATTGGCTGTTGGGCTCTGCAAAGCAACTCTGATTGGCTGGAGTTGAAGGCTTAATGAGACATGTGGTGTGTTTACATTGTTCAACTCAGATTCAGCTATGGTCTTTGACCTCACACATATTGGGAATGCAATTTCTGAACGTATTAATCACCCCTTGTGTGCCGATGGCAGTGTTCTTTGTGTCTGTTTTCACGAATGGAAATTGATAGCTATTAGTAAAAGGGGGCATCATGTGTAGCTGATGACAAGTAAAGTGCAACTCTGGTGTAAATGCATTCTCGGGTGTTTTGATGTCAAGTTTTCATGTTTGATTGTCAAGCAGATACCACATGTCAAAATATTATAATATATAAATATTTGCCATATGCTGAACCTCTTTCTAGTCAGATTTGTGTTTTTTTACTGGTCGCACAATAGTTAATTGGTTAATCTCTTTAAATGTTGTGTACATGCTTTAATGAAGTAAATTGGCCTGTGTGTTTTACATAAAGTTTGAAGGATAATCATTGTCCAACACTGTCCATGTGCCCAACAAGCAGGATGCTGGCAAGGTAGAAGAGAAGGAAACAAAGAAGGAGGAAGATAAAGAGCAAGAAGAAGAGAATGAGGAGGAGGAAGAAGAGGATGAGGATGAGGAGGAGGACGTATCATCGGATCCAGACATTGAAGAAGAAATTCAGGCCAGTCATTCTCAAGAGGGTGAGTCGCAAGTAGAAAGTACATACATGTCATTTTTCCTCATTCATTTATTAATCAGGTATACCTGATTTTCTGGCCTGAAATGCCGCCGCCGCCCCCCCTCCATCTGAGTACTACACTTTTCATTAATCTTAATGGTGTCACTGAGTGTGTAATGGCCGTGTTGTTGCTATGCCTTTGTGTGTGCCCTTTACATTTTCCTTTGCATTTTCTTGTGTCCTTTCCCAATCAACCATTCATGAAGTACTGTTTGGTTTTTGGAGACAAAGTATTTAAGTATTGCTGGTTGATGACTGAAATTAAAATGTGTGATTAAGTCACATGCCTAAAAAGTTAGGTGTTTGATTTCATTATTACATACTATGTTTTTACTTTCAGGGGATGTTGAAGATGAGGAAAATGATGCCAGTGATGGCGAGAACCAGGAGAGCGAAGGCCTGCCCTCAGTCAGATCCACTGCCCTGGATGAGGATGAGGAGGAGGAGGAGGAAGGGGGGACCAGTGCCGTAGAAGAGGAGGAAGAGGCGACCAGTGAAAACGACCTGCTCTCAGTGAGCAGCAGCCACAGAAGTGCATCCACAGACGCCTCCCCATTGGAGCAGCCCGCAGCGGAAAGCCCCTCCCCCTCAGAGACTCCTAGCCAATCAGAGCCCTCCCGAACCAAGCTCGCAGAGGACAGTCAGTGGCAGAGCCCCATCTCCCCCTCACAGCCAATCACAACAAACTCGGACTCTCTGCCCCCGTCGCCGGTAGTGGTGTCCACAAATGAGGACTTAACGTTGACATCCTTAGACACACAGGCAACCAGTGACCACCCTTCCTCCCCGAGTCCAGTTGGCTCTGGCTCTGCCAGGAATCTGAGGAAGAGGAGGAAAAGTATTCAGGTTGTCTCGCAGACAACCAAAAGCAAGCGTCAGAAAGTCAACAGTATGAGGTGAGTAAAAGGTTTCAATTAACATAACATAAATTAACATATTGACAATAGCTGACAGTTCAAGAAAGATCTTCCAATACCACCACATGCCCTTTCCTAAATGAGTTCCTATGACTTCCACTTGGTTATGTGCAGAGGTGTCATTCCCGGGTTCAGAAAGTAAAAACCTTGCCACATTATCCTTCTAATACAGGTGGCTTTACGGAGTAGCTGTGACTTTACTGATCTACCTGTCTTGAGTGCTCATTACGATCAGCTGATTCAGAACTGGTTGGATCAAATTTGTGGCAGTGTTTTTTACCTTCTGAACCCCTGTGGTTACGTCCAGGCATCTTCACAGCTGAGTCGATTTATACCCTTAATTAAGTCGCATACAGATTTTAGACAAATCTTACTTCAGTAGGCAAAACAGGATGTGATGTGTAAGCTCACCATAGATTGAATGAGATGGTTACATGCAAGACGCGTCTTGCCACAACAAACATCAGTTTGTGGAACACATCCTTGCCAAGGCCACATCGTGTTGACTCAAAGTTTAAGGGTTTTATAGCCTGAGTATAACCGAGTGAAAGTCATGAGGAAAGCGCAAAGAAGCTTATTTCAGAAAGAGCAACATTGTCTTCTCTCCACCAACCCTCCAGTGGCAGTGAGAGTGACATCCCGCTGGATATGGGTGTAGCCAACAGCCCCCTTCAAGCAGACTCAACCAGAGCAGACTCCCCCTTCCAGGAAATGGTCAGCAGTTCCCAGATGACCCCACCTCCAAAGCCAAATAAGGTTGGTGTGTCTGTTGGGGTTTACCCGAATGGCTTCTAATTTATTTCATACAACTCATTACTGTATTCATTAGTGAGGCTCTTCTGAGTTCACACATTGCCTAAGTGCATTCATAGGACAGTCACAGAACACAAAATACTAATAAGCAGACTGAATAAGAGAACTCATAGGTCATCTTATTATTTTTAATAAAAGCACTGAAGAGATCGCATATCAAACTACTCACATTTCAGCGCTTTGCCTTCATGTCCAGTAACCTCTAGTGTGGTGATGTGCTACTAAAGATTAGTTAAATGAACTCCTCTCTCACTTTTCATTGCACCAGGTTGATGCTGCAACTCAGTGTGACCCGGAGGAAGTCATTGTTCTGTCAGACTCTGAGTGATGGACAGCTGTTTGGCTAAGACAAGGGTGCAAGCCTAAAATGTTCAAATCAAAAGCAGTGTTGGATGCGTAATGGATCCCCCTCCCCAAGAGCTCTCTCTACTCCTTGGACTCGTTGGGAAAGGACACTTGAGCATCTCCGCTGGGGTGGGGGCGGGGGGCGGACCTCCAATGCTCGTGTGTAGCTCGGATGAACCTGTACTGGCCTTACCTGGGGCTGCCTTTGGCAGCCGTGTCCTTCTTTAAGGGACGCAGAATTGTTTACAGTTCACCTTCAGCTGAGCCGGACAGAGCTCAGGGTAGGATTGGGCCATTGTGATTCAGGGTTTTAACTCCTATTTTACTCCTAAGTTTAGTTTTAGTTGTAGTAGTTTTCTGTCGTTTTTGTAACTGAACTGATTAAATGCATAGGAGTGCCACTCTCCTGGAGGTCTGACTTTGGGCAGGTGTCCGGGCGCTCCTGACAGGTGTCTACCATCTGCTTTAGTAGATGTCGTGATTTACACAGCGGATGGCGTTTACGTGTGGAGGTCCATGGTGCTCAGCAGCTGTGAAAAAAATCTGTATTTTGAAATTATTCAGCTTCTTTGTGAGAGCCCCACCTTCCTTGAAGCTCAGCAATCGTCTTACAGGGGGCAGCGGTACAGGACAGTACGGTCCTGTGTGTCCTCAGGATTTGGTCTTCGGTGGGATTTTATGCTTTATTTATTGTTTTTTTTCTGTTTTAGTTTTGTGCTTGTATTTTAAAGAGGGGTAACTGAATCTGTGATCACACACCTCAGGGATGCTTCGCACTTTTTTTTTTTGTTGCCAAATTTGACGGGAGTTTTTTTGTACAATGCCCCCACCCCCAACCCCATGAGTGAAGGGAGAACCAGTCCTGGGTTCTGTCTTTTTTTTTTTTTTTTTTTTTACTTTGTCTCTTATTTTAAGTAAATGGCAGTTCTCAAGGGGGTGGTCTCTTCAAGGGAGAGCATTGGTTGGGGGTTAAAAAACTAAAACTGGTGGTCAATTTTTGTGTGGCAATGAGCTTGCAGCATTGCAGACAGCTTAGAAGCCTAATTCATTGATGGGCCTCAGTAGCTTACTGTGACTGTACACGTACAATGAGCTGGTCAGGGCCTACTATTTAATATAGCACAGTTGGCCTGTTAATGCAACGGGTGTGCACCGAAGTTGAACTTTATCAAAGGACAAAATAATACATAGCCAATAGGTAGTCATAAAACTGTATGTGAAAATGATCAGTTTTGAACAAGAGCTCTGATAATAAAATCATTCAACTAAAAATATTTCAGTTTCATTGATTGAAGGAATATAAGATGTTCAAACATTAAAGCAGTGTTATGAAAGGCTATGCAGTATTTACATTTAAAAAAAAAAACTACTGATTTAGTTGACTTGGGAGGATGGAGGATCTGCCAACATTATGGGACTCTTATTAAACCAATCTCCTTGGCTGTTTTTCTCTGGTCATGGCTTCAGCCCAATTGTGTTTACTAGGATGAGACTGAATACATATGGGTAGGGGGTCCACACTACTAAAAAATAGCCATATATGTCTGTTCAGTGCCATCCATTCACTGATTGCCATGAAGTTGTCCTTCGATGTGCAGTTGACAAATGGCCACTAATGCTTAAAGGACAAAACATATTACAAATTTGATCCTTATATGGAATGCCACTAACCTGGTAAACCAGCCCCTTGTACTTCATTTCATTTTGTACAGAGGGTCTGGCTGTGCTGTATTCAGATACAGTTTCTTCTGGTAGGTGTAGACTCTGCTAAAGTGTAAAACAATTGGATCTGACTTTACCCAATTGCTAATGTCTGGTCCTGACATATGCAATTAACCAGGCTATAAGCCTGCCTACACACTACAATTCAAATGTAGCACACAAAGTCAACGCCATCGCTCACAAACACACCCTCTGTTCACTGATTGGTTAGGCAAGATTCTGCCTGAGAAAACCATGTCAATCGAACCTCAGCCAGACCATCTGTACAAAATGAAATGAAGGCTAGAACACCACAGAATTAATGTATTTGTTCCAAAACACTTCTGATTAATGTGTGTTGGTCAGGTACTTACTCAAGACACCCGTATACATTTTACCATCTCTGATGCAATGGCAGTATTTAGACATCCCGTCCTGTATGTATTTTTGAGGCAGCAATGCTTGTAGCTTTGTATTTTTTTTTTTGTTGTTAAACTCAGACCATCTGATTGCCGTCCATGTGAAGATCATCTGATCAAGAACTGCTTTAATGGGTCTGTGTGACACATGATGGACTACTCACAGTGGCAAGCCGCAAGCCGTGCTTTAGTGCTGAAGCTTGTGAACCTGGATCTGTACCTCATGCACTACTCCTATGGTAGACTGTGGAATGCTGATGAACTTTTGGGCCTTTTTAAGGCTCGTCTCATAGAAGTGTAATTTGTAGGATAATTTGTGTGTTTTTTTCCAAGAAGCAAGCTTTTTTATTTGGAGGAAAGAAAGATTTTAAATAAACATTTTGTTGTAAGACTGGGCTAGTATGGTATATGTCTGATGTATTGTATTCTGTACTGCAATAATACAATTTGTGAAACCAGAAAATCCGTAAAGGTATGCAAACTGTTAACAGTGTTGTGCGAGATGGATGGTATGAACTGGGAAGTGTTTGCAACGTTATATTAGATTTGTTATTTATTTAGTAGCTTAAAATGTTAGTGTTAGTATTACATTGCATTTTTTTTCATTGGTGAATTGGATGGTTACTTACTACATTCCGTTTCAGCAGCCGAATGATCAAATGCACTTAGGAATCACTGTTTCACTGGAAATGTGGTTGCCATTTTTTTTCACTTCAGTTTAGCATAAGTTAGACACCACAGATAACAAAGGATACTGATTAGTAACTTTGGCTTTAATCTTATTTTTTTTTATCGATTCTGATTTCGATACTTTTTTTTTTAGACCATGTCTTCTGCAAATGTAATGGAATCAATTTTAAACAATTTGTTAGATGGCATTCCTTTTTGCTTGAAATGATTATTACCGCTTGAATATACAACACATTCACAACATAGCCATTTTAGACCAGATTGTGTTTATTTTTTTACCATCATTTCACAAGATGTTGATGACGGGTAGGTAAGCTTAGTTCATATTTCCATATCAGTAGGCTGCCACAACAGTGCTTACACACAGACAGGGTGCGTGTGTGTGTGTGACAGTCATAGCTGTGGATGTGTCATATGTAGTCTTTACAAGGCAAACTTGAATCACACCCAGTATGGTCCCCAAAGAATACAATAACTAGCAATACTATTTAAATATCACAACTTGGGAAGAAAATCACCTTTAGAATCTCCATCTCGCTCCAAAACAATTCAACACGGCTTACACACTGAACTCTGAGGTATCTGATAGTCATGGCTGGACATGGTTATGAAATATATATTAAAGATTTACAGTAAGGCAGTTAATTCCAACAAGGTAAGTTACTATGTTAATAGATTGTAATATATTTTTAAATATATTTCTGTAGTGTACAGACACGAATGCACCCCTTCATGTCTATTAGACTATTACAGTGATGAATATGTAATTAACAACCCTCTTGTGGAGAAAAAGTACTTTCAGATCTGCTCAGTTCCAGTAAAATGGAACAACGGTAGATCTTCTTCCACCTCACACAGATGGCACCAACCATCTGAGCTTCTGATGGCTAACAGAACAAGTCTTGGCCATTGTAATGCTTATAACAGTCCACCTTCACAGAAGGAAAACGTTTCACTGGATTCAAAAGTTGTCTTTGTGTAAGTTGGTGCTTAAAAATTCAAAGACCGCACCAAAGGTGATCTGGGGTCATTCTTTGAGGAAAGATAGAATTCACCAAAGACTTTTGTATACTCATTTAGATCTCTACTGTGACCATAATTCTCTGGTGGACCCTCCTGATCACAATTGTGACACTGTTTATGTTCTGGCACGAAAAGCTGAAGACACATCACACAGCTGATGGATGTAAAGAAAAAGACTGAGATTGATGTAACAACAGTCTTCTAATATTCAACTGACGGTTCTCTAGTTTTTCTTGTGAAGTGTTTACTGACAACAGAGTTCACAATAGCAGCCTAGACTACGCTATACAGCAGCAAAAAGTTCCATAGATTTTTGAAAGTATTCCCATGCCACAGTATGATTACATTTGCAGGGGAAGATTGAAAGACTATTTTTGGCATTTTAAAATCTAAAGCACATAACACCTTGTGCGACAAAACACCCACACAAAGTCATGTACTTTAAGGTCTGTAAGCGATAACACATGGTCCCATTTAGATTCGTAGCTTATAATTTGGCGGTGATGCGGGAATGTTCACTGAAGTATTATTTTTTTCTTTTTCGAAACATCCTAGGTGATGTTGCTCTCATCAACGCTCACCTCACACACCTCGTCCTCACACGCACCTCGGCTCATCCCCAGCCCAAAAATGCTCGACCCCAAACCCTGGGCGCCCACTCCCAACAGGGAGACGGGGCCAGCCATGCTCAGACAGGACATGGAAGCACCTCCACCACCCGGGCTGGACTGATGATGTGGAGACGCGATGGCCAGGCTGCCTCGGCTCCCGACACCGTTTCTGCCCTCTGAGCCCATCTGCATGACGTCGCTGTGGGTTGACTGGAGGGGGTGAGTTGGGGAGAGGCCCTGTGCATCTTGGGAAGCCCCAGCCTCCATGGAGCCTCCTCCCCCGCCACCGCTGCCTCGCCTCTCGCAGTGGGAGCGGTGGCGCATAAAGCTGTCTCGCCACATGAACTTCTTGCCGCAGCCGTGGCAGTCGTACGGCTTGAGGCCCGTGTGCGTCTTCATGTGCTCCGTTAGGTGGTGCTTCATCTTGAACTTCTTGGCGCAGACGGGGCAGTGGAACGGACGCAGGTCCAGGTGCATGTTGATGTGCCGGTCTCGCATGCTCTTGTGCGTGAACGTCTTCCCGCAGTGGCACATGAACACCTTCCCCGAGCCTCCCGGGGCGACGCCGTCCAGCCCATCCAGCCCACCGCTCACACCCCCCTGTCCAGACAAATGGACCGCTCCGTGCTCCAAGCTAGGTCCTTTCAAAGTTGGCCCGGATATACCACTTCCCACTCCCAGAGGGGAAGAGGAGTCCAGTGCAGCTTGACTGTACAGTAGGATCTGGTTGCCCTGCATGTCCAGTGGGAAGAGCTGTGCCCTGGCTGCGGCTGACTGCAGTGGCCCCAGCAGGGCAGAAATGGCACGGCTGCTACCCTGACCCGTGTTGTCCAGGGGATTCTGTTGAGACGGGTGGTCCAAAAGACCACTGTCATACTTGAGGTAGTCTTCAGAAGACTGACAGTAATCAACCTGCAAGCAAGGAACACGGAATAAGAGTGAAGTCAACTAAAGTTTCACAGCACATAAATACTCTCTGTTTGCTCACATTTCTTAAAACCACGCTTCTGAAATAGAGCACAGGAATACTCTAATATAAACCAATTACACGAATGGTTTATCGCCACATGCATCAACATACTGGGTAGAGTAGGACATGCTGTGAAATTGGTGATTATTAGTCTAAAACTGCATGGGGAGGGGGACAACACTTGAATGTGCTTCCTCGTTGCTAAAGCATCTTGGGACACCAAGATTATCAAAATTATTTCAAACAAATACACAACAATATTATTCTAAAAACTGGAAAAACTATGGAGGGATTTCAAACCTGTGTCTCCATTTCAGCTTCAGCTCGGCTGTTAAGGTCGTCAGAGAGGGTCCTTACGTTAGAAATACTGAAAGTTCTCTCTCTCTCCAGCTCTCTTTCCCTTTCCCTTTCTCTGTCTAGCTCCAGCTCCTTGTCCTCCTCCTCCTCGTCTTCGCCCCCTTCCTCCCCCCCGGACACGACGATCAGCTCGTCGTCTTGACTCCGCTCGGTCTTGACCACCACCCACTGCTTGCGGGGCATGATGCTGGGCTGGCTGTATGCGGGTCTCTTCTGTGGAGGCGACGCATCGCCGTCCTGGTACGAGGAGACTCCGAAACTGTCACTGATGCCCACGCCTTGGTCACACCCGGACAGCAGCTTCTTCCTGCGGTGACTTCCCCTTTCCTGTTTCCTTGAATAGAGTGCATCTTCCTCCTCCAGCCCCTCGTCTTCGTCATCTTCGTCTCCCTCAATCAGGAAGGCCTCCTCGCGCCCCGACGGAGCGCAGTAACTGGGGGTGGAGTTCAGGCCCTGTCCCTCCCCAGCGCTGCCAGTAGTAGAGGCGGAGTTCCCCCCGCAGTTGGCCTCTCTGGGGCTGAAGTAGTTGGTGCTGCTGGGGGACTGGCTCTCGCTGAGGGAGGGACGGCCGTGGGGCTGCGGGTCCGCAGATCTGGAATGGAGGAGAACGCCGCCTGAAGGGTTGTCGCCGGCTCCACCGCTCTCTGAGTTCTCCTGAGAGCCACGCCCCGTGAGGGCTGTGCCACCACCGCCGCCACCACCTCCACCACCTCCCTTGGCTTCACGGAGCAGCTCGGTGCACTTGTCAACGATGTGCCACATCTGAAGCACGCTGCCCACGGTGAGATAGTTGACAATGTCATCGCGGAGCATGCGAAGCTGGCCAGTGTACGCACACCTGAGGACGCTCTCGAACGCAAGAGGATCCATGACTGCTGGGATGGATACTGTAGACATGTTCTTCAGAAGCACCTGGAAATCAAATGTGCAAAGGCACTGCTGTAATTACAAGTCTTTCAAAACTGACTGAGATGGGACTCTGTATATGAGATGTTTTCTACAGTCCTGATGGAGACCCAAAAGGACTGTGATGAAATACATTTATCTTTCCCTCTTGAAAGGTGCACTAAAATAGGGGCAGTGGCCTGCAGGTATCTGCTTATGTTACATATTACTTTCATATTTACAATCAACCAAACGCACCGACACTACTGAGCTTACCAACACCTACACACCTGGTCGTGGAAGTAAGGGGATGATGCGGCCAAGACACAGCGATGTGCCTTAAACACCTGACCCTGCACATGGATGGACAAGTCGCAAAAGCGTCCCTCCTCGCGCTGCCGGTTGAGGCCATCCAGCACAGATGCTTGAGCTAGTGGAAAGCACACCTGCACAACAGTGTCGCGAGAGCCGGCACCGCTATGGCCCTGCTCCATGTCAGCTCACCTTTCACAGAGAAGGGACAACAGCTGTAATGAAAGGTTAAGCGTGTAATGGAGCAAAACGTTTAGTTACATAGCCTACGTCTGACAAAAACAACAGATGTGTGATGTTACTATAATTTAGAAAATTATAGTACGCCCTGCTGTGCAGGAAAGACCGAATCAGTTGATTACGTGATTCAGTATTTACATTCAAATAGTCCTATCGCACGAGAGCGACAGACGTCTGTCACTCCGTCTGTACACACCACAGACTTGGAATACAAGGTCCACGAGCAACTGAAGTACTAAAATGCGTTTTTGGTTTAACAAACTGGGTGATTAGATGTCAAAACTTTGTTAATGGCCGTCTACACAAAATAAACATTTTTTTGTGCACAGCGCAAGTGTTGACTCGCCTTGTAAACCACTATAGGCGAGGGGTCTACAATCATGAAGTCTTAATGTACTGTCAACAGGACTAGAGAAAACGGACATTGTGCAGTTAACAGCGTTTAATCTGGACCATCTATCAATTGCTATACTTACGGCGAAGATTCCCCTTTGCACAACGCCATGAATTGTTAGCGAGTCCAGTCCCATTGGCTAGCATGTAGCCTATCGCTACATGCTATCTAGCTGGCTATAACTGGTTATTGCAGACGTCATCTTGTAGATTTCTCAACAAACTTACCACTTCAGGCGTCCGAGATAACCAATCGTAAAGTAATTAACGCAGTTTCTCTGGTAAAGCAGTTGCCGCCTCCATCGTTGATGGAGATCAGTTTATTCATTCGCTTTCCGCATGCACAGCGAAGGGCCAACTGAAAAACCGACACCCGCTACCTTTAAGAGCAAGGCAGACATCGGGCTTGACTTAGCCGATACAAAGTAATGCGAGCTTGTCTGGGCAGCAGCAACGACAACCATATTCTAATGTAATGCACTGCCAAAGTTCATGAACAGACGCTGTCTATTTATTATTTTGTACATGTATGTGCATTTATAACAGCGAATGTGTGAACCTTGAGCGCCACTGCTCTTAACACAAACATCAGATAAAACATGTACTTGTCTAGTCGAAATAACCCATATTTTGGAAAGGGGATGAAAAGGGCGTGCACTCTGTCCCATACTGTGAATAGTTTAAAACATGTATTCACAAATGCAGGAGTCATAGTGGTTCACTGGTTAAATCGTTTTAATGTGTTAATAAAAAAAAAAAAAAAAAAAAAAAAAAAAAAAAAAGTCACCAGCATGTTACATTCATGTTTAAAAAAACATCCCCACAGTTCATTTACGGTTTGCGGATGCTGTTCCGATGACACAGTCGTTGACCTGCAAAAGAAGCAACACAAATTACCGATGTAATATTTACATGCCACACTCAAATCCGTACATTACATTGACTAAGCATAAATGACAGGGATTCACAATTTGTGATAATGGGTAAACAGGTTTGAAAAGACTCATCTGTAAGATACTGACCTTGCTGGCAAATCTCAGTGAATTGAGGGACTCACTGAAACTGTCAATTTCTGCAGCAATGTTCACAAACATCAAACTAGGAGAGAATCGAGGGAGAAGTCACCACATAGCTTTGTACTACATACTTGAGTATGACTGTTTGAATGTGTTTTTTTATTTAGTCAAAACTGAAGAGAGGGAAGAAGGGGGAAAGAAAGGAAGATAGAGGGGCTTACGTTTTACTGTTGCCTCCCAGGCAATGCTGAAGAAGGTAGGTCAGCTTGGAGTTCCGGTAAGGAATGTGGCTTTCCTAAAAATTAAAAGTAGCAGTAGTAAGGACGTTTTCATAGAACAGTTTTTAGAAACACCAGCAAGAACAACTCACAACTTGGTCCCTAATCAACAGGCGTACCTTGCTGGCCAGAGCAGAGATGACTATGCCCAGGTTGGTGAGGGAAGAGTTGATAGCGGTCATCTCTTTAAACCGCTCACCCTGAGACTGACTCTTCTGCACTCGTTCACTACCAGCCAGGTCCACCAGACACAAAGATGCTAGATTTGGACAAGCAAATAGTTCAACAAGTCAGGTCACACTCTTCATATCCAACAGGAACATAAAATAATATCTTGCAGCAAATTCTTGCAACTCAGTAACTCTTGGGAGATCTTACATTTGCACTTTGTGCCTCGGTCAGAGTTCTTTCCTTCAATGTCCAGCTGGAACACAGAGTGGGATCTGGAGGACTGGTCGTTCATGTTGGTCTTCGCAGTGGACCTGTTCTGGTTGGCCAACTCAATCAGGTTGTGGACCTGAAATTACACAGCAACAATGCATATCTTCACCAGATGTTCTCGCTTATACATCTTCAATTACAAAGCAAAAACCAAAGGCATACAGAGCCAATGAATTTTTTTCACATTGGCACAAAATGACACATGGCCAGAGACCCATTAACAGTCCTGACAGATCCTCCCAGACACAGAGCAGCCCCACTGTCCAGAAAATGAATTCTGTCCCATCTGTGTACTTTGTAATATTTTGGATTTGCACCATGCAGTCTCTGCAAAAGCTGTTTAAAGGGTCATCTAGTACAAAACCAGTTTGTGTCAAAACATCTACACTTGTGATAGATTTGAGACAAAACATACTTGGTCTTCACCGGTGACGCTCTGATACGTCAAGTTGGTCACAGTTATTCCTGAATTGGGGTTCTTCTTTATCTCATGCTCAGGTCTCTTGTTGGCCTTGCCCTTGAACAGGAGGTCCCTCAAGGTCTCATTGTAGATCTCCACAAAGCTGGCCGTGAAGGAGTACTGCAAATGCAATAACAGACAAAGATACCCACATTATAAACTGCTACTAATGAAGATACGATGATTGAGAACATTTAATTAACAACTTTAATCAGATATTTGTACAATAAAGCCATGCAAAACCAGACCTGATCATTAATGTCTTAATATAATAATAATACAAAATAAAAAAAAAGTTTGAGCTTGTGACTGCACAAACGTGCAGTATGCAAAAACCTCCTGTTTAGATGCACAACAGTTGAACCTGAGCCCTTTCATGCAGTGTGTGTGTGTGTGTGTGTGTGTGTGTGTGTGTTTGAGATCAAGACTGTAGGTTACCTCCCAGCCCTTTGACTCGAGCGCCTTGGCCGCCTTAAAGATCTGCTGCACGGCCCGGGGGATGACACCAGGCTCCTCTTCGCTGCCCTCCATGGTGTAGGTCTTGCCGCTCCCAGTCTGCCCATAGGCAAAGCAGCACACATTGTAACCATCCAAGGCAGACTGCACCAGCAGTGAGATCTCTTCAAACACCTCCTGCTGGGAGGCGCGCGGCCCGAAGACGTGGTCGAAGCTGAAGTTGTAGTTCTTCTGCGTGTCGCCAGAGCGCCCTGTGTGAGACTTGATTGGACATATAAAACAGAGTACAGTTAAATAATAACCAATTGAAGTAGTTTCTTCAGTAAGCAGTGTTTCTCTTCTTATTTGTGAAAATCATGGGATACATTTCGTGTGTTTATTGCTATACAGTATTTTGGTTTTACCTCCTCAGACTTAGCCAGGACAACAGCCTTGTTGTCATGGGCAGGCAGCTGGATGTGGGGGATCTCTGCACCAACATCTGACAGCAGGGGCCTCACTCTGCAGAAAACTCTGATGTTGCCCTATTTAAACAATTGAGCATTTTAAACCATGAGCATGTCAAAGAGATCTTAATTTCCAAAATGGTGTTATGGGATGTTTCCTGTCCAATCCAACACCATCCAGGGGTGAGCATGGGGGTATGGGTGAAGCAATTAGCAACCAACTTTGACAGAACTAACCTTGAGTTCCTGGATGGTGTTGTGAAGTCTTCTCCGCTCCATCTCCCCACTGTACAGATCTTCCTCCATCTGCCGAATCTGCTCCTGAGCCTTGCGTAGCTCCTCCTGTGTCTTTTGCAGGATATCCTGTGTGTGCTCCAGGGAGGATTTGCAGATGGACAGGTGGCTCTAGAGACAAAGGGAGAAAGTGCATTGAGAATTCATCTAGGACAGCGATGAGCAAACTGGTTTAAAGAAGCTACAATCATGTATCGCATATTTGTTTTAACTATTCACCATCAGTTGACTGTAATTGGCACAATATTTCAGCCAGGTTAAAGAGTTGTATGGGAATTACCAGTACTATATGCAGGTAGAACCAGGTGATTTGGCATATGTGGTACAAGCCTTTATATATGCTTTAAATCCAAGCTGCCCATCCCTGATCTAGGTTGTAATCTACCCAGTGTACTTTAAACATCTGCTCCTCCTGCATCATATATTATTTTCTAAAAATTATAATACATTCCATTTTTGCAGTACCTGAGCTGTATGTAGCTCAGATGTGAGACAGTCTTTAAGGGTCTCCACCGACTTCAGTTTGTCTGCGGTGGACTTGAAATCTTTCTCCAGGGTGTCCTTCTCTTGGGAGACTTGCTCCAGTTGTTCCTTCAACCCTGGCAACACTCTGTAACGAACAAATCATTTTACAACACAAACCTTTGTATACAGACCTTTAAGCTTTTGGCTGCTGTGACAACACAAAAAGGAGTTATCCATCCGTTCATCTAAGCAATGCCACAATGTAGGAAATTTGGTCATTGCAAAGGGTAACTTTTTGTTGTATTTACCTGAGCTCGAGTTTGAGACTGCTGTTCTCCTTCTCCAGCCTGCTGAGGTCCTCTTTAGCCTGTGACATGAAATCCTTCAGGCCCTCATTTTCTTGATTGACTCCTTTCAGGCGGCTCTGGTAGTTTTGAACCTTCACCTCCATGTCACTGACTTTCCCCTTTAGATCCCATGCTGCTCTCTTGGTTCCTCCTCCTGTGCTTACTATAGTTGAATTTCCAAAATAAAATAAAATAAATAAAAACACTAAATTTTGGTCTAAAAGAAATGTTTTACTCGTCTAAAAATCACTATCACAAATCCTCACAGAAACCACCAAGAGCCCAGCTGGTAAATGCTTGACCGCATGCAAACAGGCATCTTTTGGTAATGTTGATGCCGTACTGTTAAATTTCCTTACTTTTTATACTTATGACAATACTCAAACTAATTAAATTACTAAAGAGAGATAGATGTTGCAGTAACGCCCACTACATTCTGTATACCCGCCAGCAATTAATCACAGACATTTCAAAACAAAATCAGTCAGCATGCACCTACATGTACTTCAAATAGTAGCATTTAATTGCTGAGACTTAAATGTTATATGAAGCCAAGAGTACTCAGTAACACAGCAAAAACAATGTACAGGGAGTGCAACTCCTACTGCTTGATCTGCTCCTAGAACATGTCAAAAGGTTAGTGCCACATATTTCAGCATACTGTGGCATTAATACAAATTGTTATAAGGGGTGTCAGTCTATGAATATTAACATTTTATCAATAGTAGTCATATAAACCGGGAATACCTTTGGCTGCAGGGGCCACCCGTTGTTTATTTACACCTGATATGGAAGAAAACAGTAAAAACATAGTTTACTTTAGACAGCAGACAATGTACATCACTTGTATTAATGAGTAATATTAGTTTCACAGCTTCATGCTTAGTTTGAAAAGGAAGGGACAACTTTCCCACCTGTGGGGGCAACACCAGCAACAGTGGCCGCAGCAGGACGTCTCACTGCAAGCCAGAAAAAAAAAATTAGAAAGGGAAAGGGCGGGGGGTTAATTAGAGAATGTCCACTGCGGAACCAAGATATCCAACGACTAGAGAAGCAACTGGAGAATGTACTAAAGTAGTCCCTCACCAGGAGGACGTGGAACTGGAGCCGCCACAGGTCTCTTTGCTCCAACCACAGATGCTGCCCCCGTGCGCCGCGGAAGATCCGGTTCAGCTCTCCGAATTTTCTTCTGGGAGCAAGGAGGGTAACATAAAACACTATATTAGCGTTTCATGGCGAATTTATCACCACCATATAGTTGGGTCAAGTCATACTTTCCATACCTGGGCAGGCTGTGGGTCCATATCAGTACTACCCGGATGCACCCTTTTTGAAGTCATCACAGGTAAACGGGACAAGGTGTTCTGCCAAAATCAGACAATGAATCCTTTATTAATCCTCAGTGGAAACTGTACCATTCCCACTCTGAGTGCCAGTCACTCTGATATCAGACTGGACACTACTAGACTTTATATTCGATCACTACTACCCACTACTCGCCATTAATATACATGTACATTGTGCACTACTACTCACTATCAATACCTGTGCATTAAAGAACTATTTATAAACTGTAAACATAACCATCCATATACAACATTGCTGTTGCAGATATTCAAAATCCACACAGATTAGGTGAATACATTTTAGTTTTCGACCTTTCTGTATTTTGCCCATTTTGTTTTATAGTGACTCGCTTATGCGTTTCTTCTGTTCTTTCAGGGCCGACCATGACACCAATTCCCTCGCGTATTGTTAATAAAATATTTAACACAACAATAATAAACAACCGTTTTACTGATTGCCACTATTAACGCATGCATGTATGTAAGTGTGCGATTGCAAAAGCAACGTCACATGAGGATGTTGACCATACCAACGTTTCTTGACGCAAAAGCAAAACAATCAACATCATGCATTTGACTAGCTTTGCAAGCTGACATAGCTTAAACTGATTAAGCATTTGGCGCCGACATATCCACTCACCTCTTTATTAGTTTTGCTCATCGTTTGCCTGCCAAATAAAACAACATTTTAAAAAGTCGCATTTACGTATAACTTTAACGTTAAACGCACGAAAGGCAGAGTCAGCGTATTACCTGGAGCATTTACAAAAACACAATTAAAACCCCAAATTTGAACAAAGTGTCTTAAAAGCATTTTTAAAGAAGACACTGATATACAATGCGTTGTGACTGTATTTCTGTACTTGTGAAAATACTCCACACTACGAAATTTTGAAAATGATCAACTTCTTTAAGACATGGCTATGATGGCTAGTGTAATAATCTTACCATCGCTTAGTTGATCATGAGAAATGTAAAGATATCGCAGATGGAAACTTGACGTCGAGTTCTAACAGCTTATGAGCAACCTTCTAATGACAAAAACGCAGTTTGAAAGACATTACATCATCATTTAACATCTAATGAGTCAAAAACAACAGTCCGGTGAGCTTACCTTCGGGAGCGAAACTTAGAGAAATGCTAAAAAGCACAGCCGTTTGGATTTCGAATTTTAAATGTTTACCGCTCTCACTGGAGAACTCTACCACCAATCCTAAACGAGAACAGCAGTCTGGGCGTGTCACTTCCGGGAGTGTGTTTTTGTGTGCTTTGGCTTTGGTTCCTTTTACTGTCTATGTTTGGTTCTTGTGTAGTGTATGGCTTTGCTTGTCTGTCGGTACCAGATTCATTTGGCCCAGTAACTCTTACTAGTACTTACATAACTACATACATAACTTCTGAATAATCTGAAAGTGAAAATTGTCTACAACTAACAGAAGCTATAGAAGCAGAGCAGGGAACTGAATTTGAAGTCGTTTCCATATTCAAGATAGGCTTTTGATGGCATTAAAAAAACGAGTTTACCTTTTAAAAAAATACATATACAGCTGATGTATTTGTTGGCTGGTGTTACTTACTTTTCAAGGGGAAAAAGCCCTCTTGTGAAGATTTAATCTTGCATTGCGGCTAAATGTGGCACTAAAGGCTTAACCAGTGCAGCAATAATGTGCTGTGAAAAAAAAGCATATGGCATACACATATAATTAATATATGATTTTGATACATTATAATTATTCTGGCGGTGGTGGAAGTAGCATTCAAGCATGACCCAGACAAGTTGTAACCAACAGTAAATAGTTATGATTATGAGAACTACCTAAAACAACAGCACCACCTAAGTACAAAGAGTGTTGAGGGAGAAGGTACTAGTGACTTGCAGCAAAAGTATTAAACGTTACTAAACATATCTCATTAGTAAAAAAAAAAAAAAAAGAAAAAAAGAAAAAAAAGAGCAGTGCACACTGGTCTGGTCTATGCGCTGTTTTTTTTTTGCACCCATATATATAAAACCAGACCCAACCACTACTAATAAAAAAGAAGATGACCTGGTGTTGAGAAAGCACATCTGTAGAGATCTGCCACTTCAGCCAGTTCATCAAATGTACAGAAAGCCAACACACCCCACTGCAAAAAAACAGCAAGGCCTATCTCTTCTGGAAAGAAGTACCACATGGCAGTCGACCTTGGAAGGCAGCTCATGTTCTAGATTGTAAAAACATCTCTCAGGCCTGACCTTGTTGGGCGTGGCTTGCAGGATGGTTTTGCTTGTTGAGCCAGGTACTATGGGCTTAAGACTGCCCACCAGTGGTATTATTCAGACCTGGCTGCTGAGTGCAGGGAGGACAGCTGTAATATGGTAGGGTGGTGGAAGTTAATAACTTCATGTCTTTTCTATTTTATTACATTGCATTTAGCTGACGCTCTTATGCAGAGTGACTTACACTGAGTACAGTCCTGCTGGAGCATTGTGGGGTTAAAGGCCTCTTTCAAGGGCATCATCAGCATGGATGAGTGTGTAAGACACTTCTCATTATTCACTCCCCCACCCACATTTTTGTTGCTACTGCGAACTGAACATGCCACCCTCTGATCTCAAGACCA
This sequence comes from Setipinna tenuifilis, assembly GCA_030347295.1. Taxonomy (NCBI): domain Eukaryota; kingdom Metazoa; phylum Chordata; class Actinopteri; order Clupeiformes; family Engraulidae; genus Setipinna; species Setipinna tenuifilis. The sequence goes on from CM059283.1 coordinate 15,534,835, forward strand.
ACTACCATTAGGCCACAGCTGCCCAATGTGTGTTTTCACAAACTTGGCCTGTAGAGGGACAAGGTGGTTGAGGAGGTAGCTCAAAACCTGGGGGCAGAGGCATTAAAATGTTAAGACATAGACTGCGTTCACATGGTGGGATTGGTTTGGTTTGGGATTGGTTTGGGCTTTGCTTCCCAACGGGTGGTCTGTCCCCAAATCCTTGTTCACATGCAGTTCGTCTAAGTGGATTCGGTCAGAGACCTGGCCCTTTCCGCTACGCTAGGTGGGGGGCGCTGTAGTCAACTTCTATCTTTCTATTATTATCTTTTAATGCAAGGAACGTCTGTTCCACGCATAACTCTTGAACCACTCATCCGCTTGATCTCAAATTTGGACGGCGTCATCATAATGTTACCAGTGTGTGCAGTGCCACGTTTCGTGTTGTTTGGGCAAAAAATGCCAAAGATATCAGTCAAACCGTGCCGACCCAGCCATGACGACCCAGGCTGATAAGATTTACAACGCTAGATGCTACAATGTTGGACATAACGCGACTAACGACACATAACTACAATAATGGACATAACACGAGTAAACATTTGCCCACAACAAAGCTGCTACGTAGGTAAGATACGCAACAGCAAACTACAGCACTGCACACATATGCCTACAGTGCATACAGACGACACGTAGGAGACTGAACTTTTCACCTCTCATTCCGGTTATTCCACATCGCAAAACAGTGGCTAAAGAAAATCTTACAAGTCAGTCAGTGCAAATGTATTTACATCCTCCTCCTTTCACCTGATATTATTACCCACTTAAACAATAAGGAGGTCTAAACAAAAACGTAATACTCTGGCACATCTTCTATAGGCTCTGTACTGTTCCTACTAAATAAAGACAATAAACAAACTTTCTGGCGGCATACAAAGATGGTGTTCCAGGAGTTTGACGCATTCCCGTACGCGTACATGTTGTGCATTCTGCTGTGTTAGGAAGTCCGTATGAAGGAACAAACTGCGTTTTTTATTTCGTTGATACATGCGCAATACCCGAAACCAATCTGATCCCCGTACACATGGCAATCCAAGTGGTTTGGAACCAGCCCAGGCCTGGCGTTCCAAGTGGTTTCGGAAAACCAATATCAAACCAATCGTATCCCCGTTCACATGAAGCCGGTACGATCCCAAACCAGTTCCAATTGGTTTCGACTTCGTCCATATGAACGCACTGATAGATGTTAGCTGGTCTTTAAGCACCAACCCCACCCCCAAACCCAGCACACACAACTGACCCATACTATTGCAATCACATCACATATGAACCTTTAGGCTACAGTTCTTAGGTTTGTTGAGTTAAAAAAAAGTTTTAGATCCTGTCATTGATCCAAGTCTATTATGAGAACAATAGACCCGGCCCCGGATGCCCAGGTCTAACAATGCAGTAGAGGATGGCAGGGGAAGATCTCTGCCATTGCTCCACCACAGAAGATGTAAGGACTGACAAATCAATAGTGGGACTCAGCTGGTGAAAGACTGCCGCATGAAAGGGAACTGATGGAGGTGAATCAGGCAGCACTGTTTTTTCACCACTCTGTACAATGATTATAAAGTTGTATCATAAATAGCTGCAGCAACAAAGAGGACTGACTGATGGCCTTTGTTTTTTTATAATAGTTGCTGACTGGATGAGTAACAGCGGTAGCAGCGAAGAAGACTAAACTTCATTGGTATGTTGTTAAGATGCTGCTGAATCATAAGCAACAGTAGCAAAGAAGAGGGGGATTGTAGTTGTTGTTGTAGTTGCTTATTATATCTTTTTATGTCCATGTTAAGTTTGTCTTTGTCAATAATTTGTACAATGAAAAAGAGATAATGTTTTGTTGTTTGTTTTATAGCAACCCTTTTGTCTTGTTCTGTCTTATAAGCATTTGGCAAGCATTTGCATGAAAAGGCCCTGTTGGAGGTGTGTCAGATAGCAAAATATCTTGGCAGGTTTTCCATCAGCGATGGTCTTCTAGTTTAATCTAGTTTAATTTTAATGCTTTAAAGACTATTTTAGTGATGACTTCATCCCTTAGTAAATATAACATTTATTTTATTTATCCCATGGAGTGTAAATAATGTAGACAGTTTTGGATAATAGACGAGAGAGTTATCACACATTTTGAATAAAAGTAACATTTTATTAACATCGTTTTGAAATCTCTGTTATGTTCAGCAAAAAGCTTCAAGTCGTACTCGGAAGACCTCACATGACGGAAGTTAAGTCGGTGCTCAAAAAGAACCATTTTGGTGATTTGACCTCATTCACCGGAAGTGTCGAGAAACAGAGTCGGGCTGCCCCACAAGAGGGAAAAAAATTGAAAAAAAAATTGAGGGAAAAAAATCGGCGAATCTGAGGGTTCGGGCGGATTTGGACGAAGTTTCCGAACTGTCCCGGCCCGAGGGAGACCCAGGGTTAAGAGAGAGTCACCAGCACCGGTAATTAACATACAGTAACGACTAAATTGTTAATTATTTCTCATAATTTGAGCAACTCACACGAGTGCTTCTCCCCTGTCTCGCCAGCCGGAAGTCTGCATGAAGCTGCGTCTCGCACAGGGGCATTGGCGTCGACGTTTTTTTCTCTGTTCGTTTTTTTATCCGCGAGTTTTTTTTCTCTTTTTTTATTTTCACAGTGAGACTAACGGGAGAGGGATGCAGGCATAGGGGCATTATTGTTTTCTAGCGGAAGTTTATATTTGTATGGCTTTCCACTCTGTAATGTATAGTACGCTGTTAGCTAACAAAAGACGAAAATAATGGAGGCAAGCTAGCTAGTTCTGTTGAGCTCAAATATCATTTTGAATGGATTGTTTCTTGTTTTGCTAGCTAGCTGTTTTGCTAGCGAAATAATAAGGCTAAACGATGTTGCAACTGTCGATACAAACAATAAAAACAGATGACATACATCTCTTGTTTAAGTGGTTTGATGTGGATCCAGACGTAGTATAACTGGGAAAGTGATTTTTAAAAAGAGCTTAACTATCCTTACGTTATTCTTCTAGGGCTGGCTAGGTAACCTTGGCTAACTTCTTTCAACTATTCAGATATTCCTAACCTTGTCAATTCTGCAGATTTCGCGATTACCTAATTAATTGCACAATTTCATAAACCTTTGTTTGATTTGTACATGGTGCATTTCACGTAGCAGTGTTTGTCGCATGCTAGCTATCTGGTTAGCTTTTGTTTTGGGGAGCTATTAATAGTAGTAGCCAGCCATGTAGCGAGCGACTGAAAGCAGAGGGGCGTAGCTGGCGTGTCTGACATGTGTGATGTGCAAATTCGACTTTCGAATTTCACCGGAGAATGTCTCACAGTACGCACTGTTCTCGACAATTTATTCAGCATTTACCAGTGCATGTTTGTGAAACTGTAGCTGCTCGGCCATTGACAAAAGTGAGACATTTGTTTTGAGACAGTCTTAAAAGCACTGGCGTTATTTCGGTCGCTTTTACCTCCAAACAATTAATCACAGCTTTCCACGGCGTTGTATGTGCTGGCAGTGATAACACGGGAGAACGGCCGCTCATCTTTTTCGCTGTGAAAAGACTTGCAGGATGCATGCCCAAGATGTCTTTTGCACGTGGGATTAAGCATGGTATTTACATAAAATAAACAAAACTACGAGGCAAATGGTCCGTTTCATATAGCCAGTATAGGGTCACCCACCACGAAAACACACTTCAGAACGTGACCAACTCAACAGACTGTCAGGCAGACCTTGCGAAGTGCATGCCAGTACTGGCATTGGGAATTTGTATATCGGCACAAATTCCTTTGCAGGACCATTGATGGTACACGGCTTGCCTGACCAATTAGATCCTGCCCAGGCAGAATGCTGGGTGAACTTAAACTAAACTAAATCTGGCAAGGTCTGGTTTTCGACTGTCGGAGCGACGCACGGCGGCTGGGTGTTTACTAGTATGTTGCTTTTCAATTGCAGAAATAATGGAAGATTCCCATTTCAACTCATCATACTTTTGGTCTCCCGTTCCCACAGTGCAAGGACAGGTAGACACCTTATTATTGGAATCTCTTGTACTGTACATGGCTGTGCCTCTAAAAGAAGACACCATACTTAAAGAAAAAAAAAAAAAAAAGAAAAAGAAAAAAAAACTAATAAAAAGTAATGACTGAGTTTGCATCTTATCAGGCTGCGATGGCTGATCCTGAATTGGCTGTGAGATTCATGTGCTAGAGCTTGGTGTTCACAGCCCTGCCAAAAATAATCTCCATTGCTCGCTCTCCCTCTCCTTCTCCTCAATCCATCCACATCACCCATCCATCCTCTCCCTTTTCTTCACCATTGTTCTGCATCTTTTATCTCTCTCATTCTCACATCATTCCTTTCTTCCCTCATCTGTTCTCTCTCCCCCCGGCCCCCTTTTCTCGCTCCCCTTTTGCCCCAAACCTCCCCTCCCTCCCCTCTTTTGGTGTTTCCTCTGGCCTTCTTATCTCTTCACCCTTTGCCATCGCTCCTGCCCCCCTTCTGCCCTCCCCATCCCATTGCCTTTGCAGATTGAGAACGCCATGTTCCTGAACAAGATGAAGGAGCAGCTGGGCCCGGAGAAGGCGGCCTCGTTCCCGCACTCCTCGTCCTCCCACTACCCCGCCGCCGTGCTCACCGTGCCCGGCTCCGTCGCCATGGACGCAGGCGCCGTGGGGCGGGGCCCCAAGCAGGAAGGCGGAGGTGGAGGGGGGGGTGGCGGCGGTGGCGGTGGTGGCAGCTCCCAGATGGGAGCGCACCTGCACCCGCCGCACACCTCGCAGAACATCACCGTGGTGCCCGTGCCCTCCACCGGCATCATGACGGCAGGTCTGTGTCGCCTCCCTGTCTCGCTCTGTCCTCCATCGAATTCGACTCGCATGGCTTAGATGGCTGGCTGGCTTGACACAACATCAAACAAGATGGGAAAAAGTTTTGCCGGTGGACAGCCGTTAAACTGAAAAGCAACTGGCTTGCGTTTCAGTGCCTTAAAGTTTGGATAAGATCATGCCAGCTGCTGTCCATTTTGACGGCTGTCCGACGGTAAATCTAGTCTGATCCCACTTGATGTCATGATAAGTCAGCCAGCCACTAGACAGCCCAAGTCGAAAGAGGCCCTTTGTCCTTCCATTCCTCTGGTTTTCCTTTCTGTCCATCTTCTGCTTTTGTTGTTGTTGTTTACTTTCCTGTTTACTTCCTGGCCATTCATGCTTCCCGTCTTTCCCATTCACTCACCCACTCTTGTCATCAGAGCCTGCCTCTGTTTTCTTATGTAGTGTGATTTGTTTACTCATGGGGTTTTTTAGCGACTCTGTGCTTGTTAAAAGTGTGTCGCCTCAACTTTACAACCAGCCCAAAATATGCCAACCTTTTTTTTTTTTAACATTGATTGCATTCAGCCAGCATATAAGGAGCATGCTTGCTCTGACCACATCTAGTGTGTGGTCCGGTGGGCGTGTTCAAAAACCCGTTTGGCAGGAGGCGATTGGTTGTGGAGTTGGTGTGACATAACACGACGATGCCAATGCTGCGTGCTCCTCAGGTCACCACGGTGTGTCTCTCACTCTCTCTCAGCGGGGCTAGTGATCACCACTCCCCAGGGCACGCTGGTCACCCCTCCTGCCTCGTCCCAATCTTTTGTTTCTGGACCCCCCGCCACTACCATGATAGTGTCCGCACTGCACCCCTCAAACGCAGGTAAACAACCCCCCCCACCCCCCCCCCCCCCACCCCCACCCCTCCCATACCCCCCATGTATCCCTTCCCCACCAACCAACCCAGTCTCACCCTTAAAAAGGAACCCCCCCCCCCCGGCTTTTCTTCACTTTCCTCTGCACTAATTACACCCCCTCTGCCCCCACCCCTCCCAACCCCCTAGCTGCTTGCTTTGCAACCCAGCCTCCAGACAGGTAGACCAAATAAGTATACACACACACACACACACACACACACACCAAATCGTGCCACAGACACACACACACACACATTCATCTGAGTTCACTGCATTGGAAAGTGTATCAAACCAGCATGGTGCCGCACGCAATTATAGCACCCTATTTTTGTGGACAGGACCTAAGCATAGAGAGTGAGATAGAGAAAAGAAGGCAAAGAACGCCAGCTAAATGGAGCAGACGGAGTGTTATACCCATTAAAGGAGACGTCAAGGCTTCTAGTTCAGCAGTTGTTTTCCAAGACCAAAAATAGCTGACGTGGAATGCTGGTTTTCCCTCTCCCTCGGTTGGGGTTGATCTCGGTCCATAGATGCCCCCATACAAAGTTTGAGGAAAGGACACTTGGTCTTGTTGCTTATACCCATGCCCACAAGCTCATTTAGGAACATGATCCCTTTGCCCCATTTTTTTGCTTAGACTGGCACACACTTCACTAAGCCGCATTTTCATTACTCACACAGATGCGCTCAGCAGTAAGACTACGCACACACGCACGCATGCACGCACAGACACACACGCATGCACGCACACACAGACACACACGCATGCACGCACACACAGACACACACACATGCACGCACACACAGACACACACACATGCACGCACACACAGACACACACACATGCACGCACACCGACATGCAGGCATGCTGGTGCTTCTGCTAACCCTTCTGCGAGACTTGCTCAAGGCCACAGCTAACACCCCCAGGGTCCCATGGCAGCGCCCCCTGTTGGTTGAAGATGAGAAGGGGGGAAAAAAAAAAGAGGGATGAATGTGTGACTGATTTGAGGGAGGGCAGGGGAAGGGAGGGGAAAAGGAGGGAGCGAGGGAGAGCTCTGTGTGTTGAGTGTGTTCTCCCCTTTTCTCTCGGTTTCCATTAGAGACCAGCCGGCCTTCCTCCCTCTACCTCCACAGCCAGTGTGAGTACTGCCCCTCCCTCGCCCTCTGACCCCTCGTCAGCACCGGCACAGCCGCACCACAGTCCACTGCACCTGTAACATGCGCACACAGCTGATCTGGGAACAGACGGGGCTCCCACAGCCCCACTACACATTCAGCAACCCATTAAAACTAAATCTCACGATTAATGCATAACCTCTTATTGCTTTTTATGTTTACTAATTTTGTCTGAAAAGTAAAGTCTTGAAAGCATGAAAAGAAGCAGACATAGCAGTGTTGTGCTGATAAACAGGTGTTTTATATATATATTATCTGGGAAGTCAGTGTTCTACTATGGCTTGGTTCAGGCAAGGTATGACTAAGAATGATCTGTTATTAATGTGATGTTCAATATGTGTGTGTCAGTTGACCAGGTTGTAAAAAACTCTTAGTCAGACCCTTCCTTACACCTCTGTTTTAAATATTGTGTAAAACCTAAACTAGGACAGACTAGAAATGTGACAATATCCCAATAGCTGTTTCTGTTTGTACCTAGATGGTGGGGTTACCTTGTAAATTAATATGCACCTGTGGACATGATTTGATGGGAGGTGAAAGGGAAGGTGTTCAGGTGTTAGCCTAAAGTGTTAGACAGGCTGGCATGGATTTCTCTGTGGTGTTATTTTTTGACATAGATTACATCTTTAAATCCTTCTTTAGATGATTGGATCACTGGAGGCATTCAGCAATATGGCAAGTTTATGCACACACTGTTTAAAAAAAGAAAAAGAAAAATCTTGACTTAACATGCAGAAATTCAGAGTGTCAAATGCTTTGTGCTTGTAAAATGAGATTTTCATCTGCGTTTAGTGTTAATGTTTGCAGCCCAATCAGCTATAATTGGTTATTTATAAAAAGCAACATCAACAACCCACATCCAGAATTTTCAATTAACAGTCACAGTGTGATGCTGTATAATCTCTATTGTTTTCCTGTCAGACAAAAAAAACTGTCAGGCTCTCATCAGTTTTGAGAACAATCTGTGATTTGAAGATAAAAATAGCCAAGATTATAAATAGCGCACAGAAAGGCTTCAGACTCCTCTGTTTCCTGGATCGCTTTACCGCCTCTACCTCTGGGGGGTTCATTAGAGAAGCTCTCGTCCTGTCTAAGCCACTGCAGCCAATCCTTTGTCTTGTGCGCGGCGGCGGCGGCGGCGGCGGCAAAATGATGAGAGGGATCTGCGCTGCATAATTTATACGAGCACGCTGCATTATTGAGGGAGCTGCTGCCTGGTGTCTGAAGAGGCCGCTCTTCACTCGGCTCCGCTCTGCTCCGGTCTCACTGTGCATCCGGCATATCTCTAGGCAGATTTCCTTCCAGTCACTTCTAATGATGGGTGTTTGATTGCGTCCTTCTAGATTAGATTTTCTTCCGTTCTTTTTTTCTTTTTTTTTGCTAGAGATATTGGGTCATATCATGGTAGTTTGCGGTGTGCGAAGTGTGGATGTTGGCCAAAAAAAAAAAAAAAAAAACAGTTTTTAAGCTTTCATCACTTACAACTGACAACTCATGTCACCCACTCATATTTTTTGGTTTCCATCTCATATCTGTGTAGCCAAAGGAACGGATTCTGGGGACACTTAATATGATAAAAAAAAATGCCTCTGGGAGATGCGGCTCTTCGTCTTGTGGATTAATGGAGGATCCTATCCTGTGTCCCCCTCCCTCCCTCCCTCCCTCCCTGTCCCTTTCAATTTCCTGTGTCCTCCCTCTCTCCCACTCTCTCCCTTGTTATCCATCCTACTTCTCAGACAAGAAAGAAAATGGCAGCATACCGCCAGCTGTCGTCATGCCGACCCCTTCCAAACGGGGGAGGAAGAAGAAGTCCATGCTGCCCCGCGAGGGTCCCGTGACCGCCCACGCACTGCCAACAGGAAGTGATGCGTTGATCCTTGCCCACCTCGCAGCGGGGGGCCAGGTGAGTCTCACGGTAAAGGCCCTTCGAATTTATTATCATTTTTCATGAATGATCAAAATTGTGTGGACAGGTAAATTTAGTACATTAGTACTGATTTGTGAGTGCCTAGATTTATGTTTTGTCTTATGTGAAGCTTTGAAATGTTACTGCAGTACCTCCTAAGTGCCCCTCTCCTGTGGTCCTCACAGCATCACGCAGCTGACCCCTATGACCTCTCCAATGATGAAGACGATCATACTAACAAAGATGGGAACAAATCCTACAGGTTTGCCCATTTGTTGATCTCTTATGGCCAGTTATTGTGCCTCAGTTAGGGACTGGCTTGTGTTGCCGTTTATTGGCCATTGTCTTGGTGCTTTGGTACCTGATCTAGTTTGGTTGAATAGCTCAGTCACATCATTGGCAAGTCAGAAACATTTTTTTTTTTGTTTCCTTACTTCTGGCTCATGTCTTCATGTCATCTCTCTCTGCCATACGTACACACACGCAGGTGTCGGATGTGCGCAGTGACCTTCTTTAACAAGTCGGACATGCAGATCCATGCCAAGTCCCACACGGAGGCCAAGCCCCACAAGTGCCCCCACTGCTCCAAATCCTTCGCCAACTCCAGCTACCTGGCCCAGCACATCCGCATCCACACGGGGGCCAAGCCCTACACCTGCTCCTACTGCCAGAAAACCTTCAGGCAGCTCAGTCACTTACAGCAGCACACACGGTACTGCTGCACACACACCACAAACACACACGCAGAGACACACACACACACACACCACACAGAGACACACACACACACACACCACACAGAGACACACACACACACCACACAGAGACACACACACACACACCACACAGACACACACACACACACCACACAGACACACACACACACACCACACAGACACACACACACACCACACAGAGACACACACACACCACACAGAGACACACACACACCACACAGAGACACACACACACACACCACACAGAGACACACACACACCACACAGACACACACACACACACCACACAGACACACACACACACCACACAGACACACACACACACCACACAGACACACACACACACCACACAGACACACACACACACCACACAGACACACACACACACCACACAGAGACACACACACACACACCACACAGAGACACACACACATACACACACACCACACAGAGACACACACACACCACACAGAGACACACACACACCACACAGAGACACACACACACACCACACAGAGACACACACACACACACCACACAGAGACACACATACACACACACATCAGAGACACACATACACACACACATCAGAGACACACATACACACACGCATCACAGACACACATACACACAAGCATCACAGACACACATACACACACGCATCACAGACACACATACACACACGCATCACAGACACACATACACACACCGCACAGAGACACACACATTCACACCGCACAGAGACACACACATTCACACCGCACAGAGACACACACATTCACACCGCACAGAGACACACACATTCACACCGCACAGAGACACACACATTCACACCGCACAGAGACACACACATTCACACCGCACAGAGACACACACATTCACACCACACAGAGACACACACATTCACACCACACAGACAGACATTCACACCACACAGACAGACACACACACACACACACCACACACACACACACACACCACACAGACACACACACCACACACACACACACACACCACACAGACACACACACCACACAGACACACACACCACACAGACACACCACACAGACACACCACACAGACACACCACACAGACACACCACACAGACACACCACACAGACACACCACACAGACACACCACACAGACACACCACACAGACACACCACACAGACACACCACACAGACACACCACACAGACACACCACAGACACACACTCACCACACATGCACACTACTCACCAGAGGAAATCTTGTGTGAGAGTGTGTCTGTGATGAAATGCAGTGCTAGTGTTTCCGATTTGGTGTGTGTTTTTAGCATATGTGCGCAAATGCTTCAATACGTTAATGTGATCATCATGGTTACCACATATTGTTAGCTATAAGGATGGAGAGTGGTCACTCAGAACAAGGTTAATGTTAAGGTGGGGTTATAGATAATTGGAATGTGATCAATTTTAAACGTGTAGCATAATTTTACAGCCAGTCATAATGGTCACAACTACACCAAAATATGTGGTAACTGCGTGTGACTGTGCAAGTCTGTTGATATTGAATGTCATTGTTTTCCTGTTCAGATGTTGTAGTTTCCAACAGGTTTATTTGGCAGTTTTGCTGTCTCTTTCTACCTTTTTTCCACTCTCTCTCTCTCCTCTCTCTCTCTCTATTTGTCTTCCCTTTCCCTTTCTCATCCCTTCTCTGATAGGCTCGCACTCTCACTTGTAGAGAGGTTCAGTCATGACTCATGTGCTGGTAGAGTGCTGAGGGTGATCCCCTCGAGACGAGAGCACCACTCTGTGCCTTTTCTCATTTTCACTCTCTGACTCTCCATCTGTCTGTCTCTATCTGTAGCTTTCTCCACTTGTAATACAACCACCTGTTGTTGTGGTCATATATGCCCTAAACAACTATTCTTCTCCATCTCTACCCCTTTTTTTGTCCTACTTTTATTCGCAAGGCTAGCCATGGCAGACTTGTCACTTAAGAGTGCTAATTACCGTTTCGTCAGACCTTTGGAAAGTTTTTAGATTCAAAAGTAAAAAAATATGGGTGACAAAATGTAAGAAGTTAAATCCCTAAACTAAGATCAACTGGACTATGGTTTTAAACCTTTCAGACCTTTATCTACTGAACGGCATTAAAAATGAATTGTCTGGAAGGTGTTGTTTGAGTAGACAGTGGAGGTGGGGTTCCTTATCGACATCCTTTCAGCCTCTAAATGGTCATTTACATCAGCAACGATGATTATAATGATGAATTTAATGATGTTTTTTGAAAACTTAAGTGGATGGCAGAATCCACATCGCAACTATGACAACAGCGAAAGGGCTAAATGATTGTGTTGAGATTGCCTTCAGAGCATTTTAATGAACAATAACAGTAGTAACAGTGAATTTGAATCCATTAGAATCTATTAGCTGTTTGCACTGACAATGAAAATCTTGTCATTACAATAAAGTAACATTACTCAGACCCTAGTTATTATTATGATTCTTTTGTGAACAGTCCTTAAAACCTCTGCGCTCTTACTGCCCATGTGCTTCTACCTGCCATGCACATGTACGCTGTCATTTCCATCCTGCTTCTCACAAATCTCCTTTGCTTCATGCATGTTCATCACTTCCTTCCTTTCACACCTTTGAATTGCACCATGTACGCTTGTTTTCCGCTTAGGTTCCTTAGGATCCTGCTAGTAATGTCTGTCCCTCATCATTATGTCTGCTCGTAATGTTGCATCATCTTGATTTCATTTTTTGACTGTCCCACTGCTTGGGCTGAGTGAGTTGTTGGCCTTAGTTTTGATTCCACTTATGTCTTCAGTTACTTTATGCATTATCTCTTCAGTCTCTTCAGGAAAGACATCAGAAAGCTGTGTGGATTCTATGTAATGCACTTGTGCATGGTGAAAAAATATTGCAACACAAGCTATGCCAATAATCATGACTTGTATTTTTTCCATAACCCTTAACCTTCACTTTTTCTCATGTTCACATTTTACGATTTCTATTTGCTTTTGTTTGTCCAGGAATGCTCTTTTCCCTCCACACATCCCTTCCAACCTTCCACTCTGTATCTTTTTTTTTTCTTTTTTTTTCCTGTCGTTTCCCACCAGGAGAGTGAGGGCTGGCCCACCCTAACCCACCCATGAATAGCACACAGAGAGTGACACAGGCACATTGCAGTGGGAGAGCGTAGACCGTACGTAGGTGAGCTGGAGAAGGCAAGAGAGACAGAGAACAAAAAGAGACCAAAATAAAAAAAAAGAGAGAGAGACAACCATACTGACTGCACCTGGTGTTTTTTAAATATGTGCTGCGTTTCGCAACTCAGACACAGACAAGAGATCACGGCCAGAGGCTTCCCCCTTCCTTTTTTTTACCCCCCAACTTTCCCCTGTGATTATCTTCTTTTTATACCCAGGTCGTCGTTGATCTTATATAAATATCTCTCTCTCTCTCTCTGTTTTGTTCTCTCTCTCTCTCTCCCTCCCTCCCTCCCTCTTCCCATCTCCCTTCCCTTCCCTTGTTAGAAACCACACAGAGGCCAAGCCCCACAAGTGCCCCCACTGCTCCAAATCCTTCGCCAACTCCAGCTACCTGGCCCAGCACATCCGCATCCACACGGGGGCCAAGCCCTACACCTGCTCCTACTGCCAGAAATCGTTCAGGCAGCTCAGTCACTTACAGCAGCATCACAGGTAACGGGCAGGGACAGCTAGCACCGCACCGTAGCACACCACAACACACTGCACGCACGCACGCACACTCCGTCTGAAGCCACAAGGCCCCTCCAGTCCCTCTTCCGTCCACATCCCCCTGCTCAGCTCTCTTTCACCCTTTCACCCACTCTCTTCTCTCTCTGTCTCTCTTGCTCTTGTTTCCATCTCTCTTCTGACCCATCTCTCTCTGTTCGCTTCCTCAATTATGAGTCAGCCGTTGCCTTCCTGTGTGTTGTTGTAGGTTTGTGTAGTGGTGAAATGAATTAAAGTGTTTGTTGAAAGTTCTCTTCTTCTTTTTGTTCTGTCTTTCTCCCCCGCCCCTGGTCAGGATCCACACGGGTGACAGACCGTACAAGTGTGTCCACCCAGGCTGTGAGAAGGCGTTCACTCAACTCTCCAACCTGCAGGCAAGGCCTCCTCATATCACCTCTACAAAGCCAAAAGGCAGTAACTGCATAATTTGTCAGACTGAGTTTAGACTGGAAATTGACTTTAGAACACTTCCTTTGTCTTGTGACTCTTGCTTCTTTCTATTAAGAGTACATAAAAGCATCACCACTATTATACCGACAACATGTTTGACAGCTTTTAAAAGCATTTTTCTCAGTTTCCATGTTCACATAGTTACTTCACTTTGTCTTTGTAGGGCAGTATTGCTAGTACTAAACGCTATCAAACATTGGGGAACATCTCGTGCCAAGTAGAATAACATAGGGCCTGAAATGCTCTCACGAAGTTGCTTAAAAATGTTTTGTTGTGCATGGAATGTTACTGGAGTTACTGAGTAACCAAAAAACAAAAAAGATTAGAAGTAACCTCACTTTGTACTGCAGTAATCTCTCGAATTTCACATTTGTCATATGATGTCAAAAGTAGCCTTGATTTTTTTTTTTACAAAATGGTGTTAATATTACAGTGTATATATATACAGTGTGTTTTTCAGAGTTATCATATCAATTAGTCATACTGAGGCACATTGTCAGTCTCTTTCTACAGATGGGGTTATGAGCCTTTGGTGCTGAAATGTGTGTTTGAGAGAGAAAGATGGCTTTTTTTTACCTTACACTCCCTTTCTCTGTCTCCGACTCGGCCACAGTCCCACCGTCGGCAGCACAACAAGGACAAGCCGTTCAAGTGCCACAACTGCAACCGTGGCTACACGGATGCGGCCAGCCTTGAGGTGCACCTGTCCACGCACACGGTCAAGCACGCCAAGCTCTACTCCTGCGGCCTGTGCAACCGCGCCTACACCTCGGTACGACAGCCAATCAGCTGCCCTTCACCACACAAAAATACGCTCACACGTGTGATGGGTTAAATGGCAGAGGTTAGATTTGTTTCCGTGGTGTGCTGTGTGATCACAGTGACCAATGGGAATCACTTTTACTTTCAAACAGACTACACACACTCCACCCTCCCCACAAACACTGTGCTTCCCTGCTTGACTAGTTTGGGTTTCTGCAATGCCTACTGTAGATGATGTTGTGGGCTCACGGCATCGAAAATGTCAGTCACTGCTAATAAATAACTTTTATAAAGTATTCAGAGTGCTCTGGTCTTCCCTGGGCTTAGTCCTTGAGAAGAAACTCAGCTTTTTGTTCTGATTCTGTGGTCCTGGATCGTGAGCACCAAGGAGTCTAGAGTGCAAGTGACACCCTTCTTGCAAGTTCTTTTAGATGGCTTCTTTTATTTTTTAGAGGAATGTAGTATTGTTTGATGGATGTAGATGAGTAATACTTCTTTGTACCTCTCTCATGTACGTTGATAGTAATGTGCTGCAGGACAACACACCATTTTGAGTCAGTAAGTTTTACGCTGTTCAGGAAGACGGTAGCGAGACTGTAGTTCATCCTTCCATAGTAGAACAGTTGTTATTTCACTCAGCTTTATACTGTTCATGCTAGAAATATAGCTCCTTGTCATGGGTTTGTTAAGCCTGATGTTAGTATTGTGATTGTGTGTGTGAAGTGTGTAGTTCTGTGTGGTGTCCAGGTTAAAGCTGCCATCTGCAGGTCTTCAAAAACGTTTCTTTTTTTAAAAGCATATTTGCTGGCAGTAGTACTTAAAATAGGTGGCTTAGGAGCAAACACAACCCCTTTGGCACCACCTAGAGCCTGTAGTCTGATTTGCAAAATGACTGCACTCTCACGGCGATTGGGAACCTGTTGGAGCAAAGAAGGAATGGTAACCCCTGTCAATCAAAGCTTGTTCACCTCTTGCAAAGAACCCCCCCCCCCCATGCTGCGTGCACTAGCATATCTGTAGAAGATGAAGAGAGGAAGGGGAGAGTTGTTTTGGAGCTTAGAAAAGGGTGGGGGAGGGACTGGGATGTTGTATCTCTTTGAATTTTCAAGCCAAGGTCCGCCAGTTTCAAAGACCTGACGATGGTAGCTTTAATACTCCCTTTAGGAAACCCTGTGCTCACCCTAAGTGCTGCCCTCTCCGTACACAAGTCTTGTCCAGGCGTACAGCCTTCCTAAGTCTGATGGTTGTTGGTTAAAATCCCACTAAACCTTTTCCAGAATGCAGGGGGAAGTTTGCAGGCAAAACAAAAATATTGTGGTGTCAACATCTGCGGTTTGGAGAGGTTGTGTTTATGTTGCTTAAAAATGTTTTGTTGTGCATGGAATATTTAGTAAGTTACTGAGTAAAAAGGTTTAAAGTAACCTCATGCTGCACTGCAGTAATCTCTTACATTTCACATTTTTCATATTTTGATATGATGAAAAGTAGCCTTGATTTTTAACAAAATGGAATTAATATTGGAGTATATTAGTAGTAGAGTATTAGATCCAATAATGTTCTTGCTTGTTTCCCCCATCTACTATAGCTGCTCTGTACACACCCATGTGGTAATGTCTTTGTGCCAGACCTCCTGACATTTGCATTCCGTAGACCTATTTTGGGTCTTCCAGAGTACAGTGCAGCCACGGCTTCCTAATTTGATTTGAATGCTTTTAGTGTGCTAATCGGACGCCTGAGGGAATTGTAAATGGCAGGTCTGGGTCCTTTCAGGTTACCCCAGATGCAGGGGTGGAGTTAAGGGAGTTAACCACTGCTTTGCTGCCCCGCCCCCAAAGCCTGTCTAATGGAAAGAAAAAGATTCTAAACAATCTTACCTGTTGTAGTGGAAGAGCATAACATGTTCCAGAACTTTAACTTGATGGGGTGTGCCATTGTGAATCTGGAAAAGACGAATTTGCAGTCTCTCCTTTTTCCTTTAGGTTTTGGGCTATAGGCATGCCTCAGTTTCACTTTTACAGTCCAAATAACAGCAGAGTATTTTACTTTTATTTTTAATTCATCCTCAGAGCACTGCTGGCACAAGACATGGTGTCCGCAGGTATGTGTAAAACACAGAATAACATGGCGCTAAATTAAACAATTAGACCCTATTGTCACAGATACCTGATGCAGCTGTTTGAGTCAGTATTGAACCGACATCAGATACCACTTCCAGATCGGTCCTCTCTTGCCTTTGGTTTTGTGACTCCTAACAACCTCTCTCTCTGTCTCTCTCTCTGTCTCTCTCTCTCTCTGTCTCTCTGTCTCACACACACATGCTCTCTCTCTCACGCTTTCTCTTTCTCCTCCTGTCCTGTGCAGGAGACGTACCTGATGAAGCACATGCGCAAACACAACCCCGACCCCCTGACGGTGGCGGCAGCGGTGGCCGCCCAGCAGGCCCAGGGCCAGACCGGGAGCGGCGGGGGCACGGGGCGGGGCCGAGGGCGCGGCAGAGGTGGGGCTGCGGCGGCGGCAGCGGCTGCTGCAGCAGCTGCGGCGGCGGCAGCAGCAGCGGCCGCAGCGGCGGCAGCCAGCGGTCCAGGAGGCGGTGGGCAGGCGCCCAACGCGTCCAACTCCAACCCCCCCAGCGGCTACGCGGCGGGCGAGGGCGTGCCCTGCCCCTTCGACCTGCACCAATACAAGACGGTGTCGGCCGGCGAGATCCAGTACAAGCCGGTGAGCGTGGCTGACCTGTCAGCACACAAGGACCTCTGCCTCACCGTCTCCACCTCCGCCATCCAGGTGGAGCACATGAACTCGTAGATGAGACTGAGGGAGGGAGGGAGGGATGGGGCGGAGGCGATGGATGGATGAATGGATGGATGGATGGCTGGATGAATGGATGGCTGGAAGGACTTCAATGAGAAAAAAAAGATAAACTACACTGCCTTGTGTTGAATGAAGAGGAGACCGGACTGGAGCCCAAAATATATGGAGTTGGTGGAGTGATGGACAGGTGATGCTGGGGAGAAAAACGAAGGAGGAGAGGAGTGGAGAGGAGCGGAGTGGAGCAAAGCGGGCACAGAGCAAAAGCTAGCTGCGGGGGTGGGGTGGGGTGGGTGGGTTTGGGACGACGCTGGTGGCACTTACAGAACTTTTCATTACCCGTTTTCTGTTTCTCGTCATCCTTATTTTTAAGTCATTTATCTATCATATGTGTGTATTTTTCTAATGTTTATGTATGTGAATGAATGAGCGACTGAGTGTGTTTGTGTGTGTGTGTGTGTGTGTGTGTGTGTGTGTGTGTGTGTGTGTGTGTGTGTGTGTTGTGTGTGCTTCTGAGACGAAAGTTCAGCAAAGAGTATGGAGGATGGGCAGAGCAATGGGTGTGTGGTGGAATGTATGACAACATCGGAACAGAGCATTATTATATCTTCTTTTTTTAAAAGAAAGAAAGAAAGAAAAGGAAAAGTGGTTTATTAATTCATTGTTCTTCCCTATGTGACAAAGTTGCAAAAGGGGTTGAAGTGGGAGAGGACAGAATAGGTTATTATATGCTAACGGTGGTTTGGCCGCAAGGTACTATTTACTAGTTTATTTTTTACTTTTAATACCGACTTATTACATACATCATTATTGTTATGCAAGTAACATCATTTATCCTTATCAGTTGGCCATTGCTGTAATCTTGTACATATACCGCATAGAAAAAAAAAAAAAACGTTTTTTTTTTTTTTTTTTCCATTCAAAAAGGGAAGGACTGTCTTTCTGCCTCTGTATAACAGACCGACAAAAAAAAGGAAAAAAAAAGGTAACAAAACAAGAAAATGACATTAGTAATAACCAAAATACAGAAACATGTATTTCTATCCCAGCCAATCAGAAACCTCCTCACTGCCCGATGTCGAGCGAGCATAGCGCTGATTGGTTGGTTTTGTTCATGTATAATCCTTGTCGTAATTTCATTATGTGTCTTTTGGAATAACACAGTTCTCAATATTCTTATTAATGTTATTACTGTTGCTCTATGACTATTAACGACTCCTCTGCTGACTTTGCTGTATAGACCACACACATCATTAAAAAGGAAATGGAAAAACAGAGTGTGCCCCTTTTGGCCTGTTTAGAACGAGCTGGGATGTGAAGTCAGTATAAGATTCACAGTGATTTGTGACAGCTGGCTAGTATTGTGGGACTTAAGAGTAGTGGTTGCCAAACTGGTACCAGGCGACTTCAAGCTGTTATAGGGGCTGCGCAACGTATATCTCTGAACGAGCATAAAGATAAAGTTAAGGTACTGACTTTTATGTGGAAAAAGCCGTGATGACTGCAGACAGTTCAGCCAGTAAGCTACACATGCTCTTGGTCACTTCAGTCCACGCAGGGCACCTGCATTCAAACTATCCCCAATACAATCCATTTGCCATTGACTTATTTACCACGTTATGTGTTTACACTTTGTTTATGCAGCAATATTTGTTGTTATAGCAAGCCATCTTTGGCATTATATAGGACGTCAGAGTGTTTCAGGGGATACACGGAAATTATAAATTTCACAAACCACTGACTTAGAAATTCTTTCATACTTAATCCTTGCGCTGTCTGTCATTAGAAAATGTTTCTTCAGAAACCGTCTTACCTGGCATGACCGTGGCCTGTGGTGGTGGCAACATGATTACTGACTGAGTGGAGGGTCAATAGTCAGCCTATTGATCGGCCAGTTAAACTTAACCTTTGACCTTTCACCTCCAGACCTGATGCTTGGGGGCAGTATCGCCTCAGTAAGCCAAGGGCAGAATTCATTGTCAAGGTATGGCCCCACCTGATCACAGTCACACTTTTTATATTAAGCTTTAAAGAGCTTTCATATTTCTGTTGTCATTAGTGTACATACACTATTGTATTCCCCTTTACTAATATTAAAAAAAGAACATTTTGTTGTTCTTAGTAAACAGTGGGAATGTTGTAGAACTCTACTGGGGCACAGAGGTTGAAGGGACTTCTAGCCAGCTCTAAACTATATATTCTTCCTACTTGTCTGAGGAAATGGAAGGAAAAAATGGATAAACAGATTGTAGACCATCCATGACTGTTGTCGTGATCTGTTAAGTTTTGTATTGACTACTGAACACAATACATAAACACAGTCAAAGTTAATCTCATATATGCTTCCTTTACTGTTGATGGCAACATTTAAGCAAGCGTGCTTTATCTTTTTTTTCTGCTGAGTTTTTTTCTGTAGCTATTTCCTGAGAATATTTCCTCAAACGGTTTCACCTAGCATGAACCTTGACATGTGGTGGTGGCATGATGACTGACTAAGCGGAGGGTCAACAGTCGGCCTATTAATGGGCCAGTCCAACCTTTGACCTTTCACCTTTAGAACTGATGCTTGGGCAGCATCCAATTAGTAGGCCAAGTACAGAATGGGCTGTCAAGGTAAGACCACACTTAATTCCACCCTGTGACCTTTTTATATATCAAATAAAAAAATATTTTTTTCATACATTTTGTGCCCTTTTCACAAACCCCCAACCCACACAGACAACTGGCGTGCAGTATAAAAAAAACTGCGGGATGCAGAACTGCTGTGGTTCAATAATTATCTTTATGCAGTTGAAGAGAATAACATTTTTCTACAAAATACAAAGTGTTCATCAGTATGTCAGTGCACTAACAACAGACTGGAAATCTACAGGATTACCTTACTTTCTACTTTCACAATCTCTGTAACAGACAGTGTTACATAGAAGATATAACAGACATCGTCAGGACAGAGAGGACTATTTCTATTGTAAAATGATGCGTCATTTTGGTCTAAGACCTGCACTCTGTGGATTTGTACCAACAGATTTCTCTCTTATTTGGTAATTCAGTCGTGGCTATTGTCTATAAATGTAAACAATGGATAATAAGAGATTTCAGAGTTAATGCAATAGAGTAAAATAGCTGTAAAATGTAACATTTTAGTGATTTAACTATTATGATAAACATATGATTACTTACAAGTCTGAATGTCTTGAGGTACTTGAAAGGCAAAAAAAAACTAACTGTAGTGTTGATTGGACTAATGAGGTCAACAGTGTCGGCATACCTTCATATATCTCACATTACAAAACAAAACACTGATTCTAATACAGATACATTTTTCAATCGTGACTAAACACCAGCTTCAATGCATCTGTCACAAAAAGAAGGAGTTTTAGATCAACAACATAATTTAAATTACTCACACAAAAGAAGATTAAAAGGGTGACTTTAAATAGCTGCACTTGTGAAGCATGCACGACATGCCATTCATATCATCAGCCAAAGCTTATGCATGTGTATCTGCAAAAGAAAGTGCATCTGGTTTCACCCATTAGCTGTTCAATAAGTCCTGTCAGGCTCGCAAGCGGTTGGCATAGAAACCGAATGGCCACACAGCAACGGAGGTGTCCGCGAGCAGATGGTATGGCAAGTGTTTGGTTTGAGGAGCGTGACTCTTGGACCAACATACAAAAGCTAATGTTTGAAACCAGCTAAATCGGCATACAGGATGGCAAAAAAGCAAACCCACCTTTTGATTTCTTAACACAAAATCTTTAGTACTGAGGTCACCGTAAAGCACCAAGTCCTGACAGTGACTCAGAACGCAAGGAACAATAAAATATGACCAAATATTAATAGTGTCTTTCCTACATAAATATTCCAACTTCTTAAAAGACAAACATTTTTCCCTTCATTGCATTATTCCTCAAACAAACATGTCTTTCAAGTGCCTTTCAACATTCAAATGTTAAAAGTAATATTGGTTTTTGTATTTTAGTTTTTTTTTTTGGCAAACTTGTTTTAGACCACGTCATGCAACTGGCTAGTGGGTCACAGAACATTGCCCAACCCGTTAGTTATAACAACATATCATTTTGTGTTAAAAAATCACAACACAGTCTGCTACATTTGTGGCCAGAGAAAGATTACTTGCTGAGTGATAAAAACGCATAAAATATAATGTGAAACACACAATAAATAAAATGAAATAAAATACTGGCCTGTTATATAGAAACGCATCTACGATGATCAAACAGTGGTAGAATGGTTACAAATGTCACTTTTTAAATGTCTGGACTCCCTGAAATTCAATTTCTATCTACTTCATCTTTGACAGAACGACTGGAAATCATGGTCGTTTGCAGTGTGGAGGCATACAGCCTAAGCTTTGAATTTGGTCAAGCGACAGTAAATCTGAACATCATCTGTATGCTATAGTTCTCCCTTTAAGACATAGTTCAGAAGAAGAGTACCTTATGGAAGATTACACTGCAAGATTGCATGAGACGGTCTTATTTTTAAGATGCACTTCTGGTTTGGCAGCAAGGCAGTGGACATAAAGGCAGTCTGAGGGAAAATGGGCGGTTTACAAAAGAGGACCATGGATAGTTGAGGATGCTGGCACATCGTGTTACCTTTAGTCCATCAGACAGCTTGCAGCTATACTCCCTGAAGTCACAGAACCTTGTGAAGGTAGTAACAGGTGCAGATCCCTGGCTTCAGAAAGTCAAAACCCTGCCACATATCTGTGACTGAACTATTTTCCCAAATCAGCTCATGTACATAAATCATCCGACAGGCAGATCAGATGATTTGTGAAATCACCTGTTATGTGCACAGGCAGAAGGAATACATGGCAGGAATTCTACTTTCTGAAGCCGGAATCTGTGGTCAGCAACTACAAAAAAGTAACAGCATTCTGGATTCAAGACAGTACTGTGAAGCCAGCTGTAGCTGTTACTCCTATGTGTGTATGTCTGGAAGCAACTGGTTAGAATGGTGGGGCAAAACAACAGCCTCACTTAAAACCCACCCTTAATTCATGGTAGCATCTTTCAAATTTTCTTTGTTTTTTACTTTTTTTTTTTACTGTTTTAAATCAGGCCCGCAGTGGCATTTTTACTTTTTTCTTTTCTTTTAACTTTTTTGTCTTTTTGAGTCTTGAGATATCCAGTGTGACACACACTGACTTCTTGCTCGTTGTTTCAGTCCATATCTAGACTTTCAGATTTTCCTCAACAGTTGTTCCCAGACGTATAATGCAGCCCTGACCCTGACTGAGTAAGACTGATAGGGTCATAAAGGTTCACGTCACCTCAGTGCCAGCATCTCAGAAGGAGGGACGACAGGGACACAAGTACACACAACTGACACCGCTATGACACAAAGAAACTCAGGTGACTGGGCAAGGCAGCATTTCTTTCCTGGGGAGACCTTACAGTGCTATGAGGACAACTCGGTTAAAACCCTCATCCATACCTGCACAAAGGTTGGCTAATGAACAAGCCAACATGCCAGAAAATATAATGAGCTTTTTAGAATAATCTCTACTTCAAGTAATTTTAAGTCAAGTGTTATTGTGCATGGCTCTTTCTAAATCCACTTTTCTGTAGTCCCATTTTTATAGTACGCTTCTGTCCCCCCGTTTCCACAGAGAAACACTGTACTAAGCGTAGTATTGTTTTCATTTCTCATACACTTCAATGGCCTTCTCCTTATTTTGCATGAGTACCGTGAGTACGAACACACTCATCTGCCACCACAACAAGCCTGACTGCTAAAAGCATAGGATAGTATATACAGTATTGGTATTGCACAGAAAATGCTCAATGGTACCATTCAGGAAACAAATGTGAAAAAAATCTATTCAAGTTATAGCCATACAATTGATGTCTACCGAGTGCAAGTAATAACCTTAACCTTAACTGGTTGATTAATTAGAGCAAAGCTGATCAAATCTCCCCAGAAACAGCCTATCTATGCCAAGTCAAAGAAAAAAAGGCAAACACAGGAACATGCAGAGAGAGGTTCAAAGACAAAACAGGGTTCAAATGGAGAGAACATGAATGAACAACAGAAACAAGTAACACCAAAAAGACAAGAGACAAGACGGGGAAAGAGACAGACAGAAAGATAGAGAAAAGGAAGAGAGAGAGGGCTAACATCTGGACTTCAATACATGCAGAGGCTGCAGACTGCCTGAGCTGGATGGGTTTGGCCTCCTTAACCAGTGCGAGCCACCTGTGTTGGAAAGAGCAGAGAGAACACCAGTCAATACAATCCTACCGGCTGCTGCCCATCAGCACCATTGTGCATGAAATCCTACATAACCCTCAGACCACCTTTCAAACCGACATTGTTACAAAATGTATAAAAAATGAGAATGAAAATATTTCTGAAGTGTTTATGGTTTCAATGTGTCTAGCCCACCTAGGAGAAGATGATTTCAGTGAGCAAAACATGTACAGTGTAGACCGTTTTAAGAACATAAACAAAAGCAAAGCCTCTGTCATAAATCAAACTCACTTGAAACAGTCTTTTACATATATGTTCTGTGTAATTGTGCCCCTCTAAGGTGTGCAGTGTACCTGTGAGATGCTGCCTCCACTGAGCAATACACTTACGGTAAACAGTATGTTCTGCGTGTAGTGGGTAAGGTAAGGTAAGGTAAAGTATGGTAAGGTAAGGAAAGGAGTGTACCTGGGAGATACTGACTCTACTGAGCAAAACACTTACGGTAAACAGTTTGTTCTGCCTAAGGTAAGGTAGGGTAAGGTAAGGTCAGGTAAGGTAAGCAGCGTACCTGGGAGATGGTGACTCCGGTCAGCTTCTCGATGGTCTCGGGCAGTCTGGTCATGATGTCCAGCACCTCTCCGGTCAGCTTGGCTGCTCCCACCTCGGAGCCACCGCTGGACACCATGGTAATCTTCTGGGCCTGCGCCAGGGGCTTGCTGATCTCCTCGGCCATCTAAGAGACCACACACACACACACACACACACACACAGACACATACACACAAAATACAATTACTATGATAATATCATAGTAATATTAGTGCAGAGCAGTGTAGATAATATCAGTCTTGCCAAATCGGACAGAAAGAAAGCATCATGATGGAATTAACAGCCACTTCACACAGATCGTCTACAATTGCGTGTTATGCTAGAACAGAAAGAGCAGAATGTTTGTTTCATGTCTGTTTTTTTTTTCTTTCTCTCTCTTTCTGCAGATGAGTGAGCCTGACTGTACTTGCCCAGGGAAATGCTACCTCTTGTTGCTACCCCTGCACTCCTACTGGGGGCATGACATTGGATTACATGTACTGGAGATGAAAAACTGTAAAGGAATGAAGAGTCCTCTATTATACAGCACAGAGTCTTAAGCTAGAGGAATGTGGTCCTCATTCCACTCTTGGCAGCAGTTCACACACAGTGAAATGCTGATGTGTGTGTGTCTGTGTGTGTGTGTGTGTGTGTGCGTGCGAGAACACATGGAGTCTTTTTTCCAAAAACATGGGCTGTGGTGAGTCTAATGCTTGTGTGTGTGTGTGTGTATGTGTGTGTGTGTGTGTGAGCGAGCGTGAGTGCACACACTGTTTTATCCAAAAAACATGAGCTGTGGTGAGTCTGGGCTTGAGGGTTTATGGTAATTCTGCATTTTGTCTCAAAACAAAGGAAGAGGGCACGCACATCCTGTAATTTAAATAGGTGCTCAACTTAAAAACAGAAGAAAGATCCTACGGACATAAAGGAGAGGTCCACACACTTCAGCTCCCTGAGTTTTTACTTTTATTCACGTTCCTCACCCAAAGGAGGGGGGAAAAGTGAATAAAAGTAAAAAAAACAACAAAATCAGGAAACTGAAGTGTGTTGACCTCTCCTTTAATTCTGCATTTTGTGTCCTGTAATGTACTGTACACAAGACGTTCGGTCTGAGAATCTAGAATCCGTGTGCACCAAGGAAGATGATGGTGCATGGGTACTTTAAATCATATACACGAGCACGAGTCATTCAGGCTGTCATTTTGTCAGTCATTAAGTGCTTGGGATGTGGACTGATCTGTTGCACATGACTCATGCCTCCAGAGCTGACCACTACGCTTTTCTGGTATCGCTCCCTCCTCCATTTCATTCCCTCTTGCAATAATGGCTGGCCTCTCTTTTTCTTTCTCCCTTTCTGCACCCAACCCCACCCACACCCCTGTACCCACAGCACATCCATCAGTGGTAGACACACACACACACACACACACACACACACACACATACACACCCCAGTAAACACACCAGTTGCCGGTTCACTAATGGCTACCCTTGTTTTTTGCACCCCGCACACACACACTCCTCTTTCTGTACCTCTCTCTCACACACACACACACACACCCTTGTACCCTGTTAGACCTACCAGAGACAATTTCTTTGATGGCCACCCTTTTTTCCACTCTTTCTGCCCACCCCCCTAAACACACACACACACACACACACACACACACACACACACACACACTCCGTTAAACGCAGAGGCAATTTCATTGATGGCCAGCCTTTTTGAACTCTTTCTGCCCCCCGCCTTTCCCTAACACACACACACACCCACACACACACACACACACACACACACACACACACACACACACACACACACACACACACACACACACACTCCGTTAGACGCACCAGAGGCAGTTTCTCCAGCAGCATGTCCACCATGGCTCCCTCCTGGTACTCCTGGAAGGCCTCTGCCTTCTTGGCCATCTGCTCGGCCTCCGCACGCCCCTTAGCCTCCACGGCAAACGCCTCAGCCTCCCCCCTCACCTGGGCCGGGACAACACACGAGGGGTTAGCCAAGGTCATCGCTGATCATAACGTCATTACATATTATATTACGTATTCATTTACAGTTTATTTTCAGAAACACACACAGGGTTAGCGGAGGTTAGCTTTGATCATACTGTCACTACATATTACATTACATATGAAGATGCTAAACCCATCCATTGTCAGAAATGTGCGAAAACTAAGTTGTTTTCATAATAATTTCCAAGTAATTGCTATCAAACTGCAATTTAAAGATTATTATCAAGTAAAAAAACAAAACAAAATAAAGCCTAAACAATCGGTTTAATTGGTATTGGGCTGACAATACAGTTTATAAATTTAACACAACTGAAGACCCAGTTAGGTGAAAACAATACAATTCTCTTTATGTACACAAAAACAACAATATAAACAGTAGAAAAAACTTAGCTATCCTTTCAATACCGTGCAAAGGGCACATACATGTCTATCGTTTCTTTTTTATTTTTAGCACTGTGGAGGTTCTGTGCTCATCTGACTGCAGTATGGCGTCAGCCTGCCGTGTCTTACTCACCCTGATGGCTTCAGCTTCAGCCTCTGCCTCCATGATGAGCTGCAGTCTGAGTTTCAGACGGTAGGGGGAGACAAAGAGTCAGAAATCAGAGAGTTAAAAAAATGGCGATCATGTAAATAAGGCACACGGGGAAAAAAGGAAAAGAAATCCTCTGCAGCTATCATTTCTGTCTCTGGCACATATTTCTGTCTCCAGTTTATATTTTTTTAATGAGCTGTTTCATTTCCTTTTCAGCACTCTTTCTTTCTTTGGTGGGATTCCCATCTGTAAAGCACTTAATATCCTGTGTTTACATGCAGCTACACTTTACTACACTTACTTTTATTCACAGTTAGTCTGTTGCAGGGGTAACAGTAGAAACAACAATATTATTACATGTTCTAGTATAGTCTTTAGCTGTTAATAAATAGGGATTTTTCTTTTAAAGGAATATCTGACTGGTACAGAAATAGGGGCTAAGAAAACAAAGTTGTTGGCAATTTCTCTCTGCCTCTACTCCACTCCTCACTCTGATTATCTCTCTCCTTCTTTCTCTTTCATTCTCCCTTTCTCGCTCTCTCTCTTTCTCTCTCTCACTCTGATTATCTCTCTGTTTTGCTCTCTTTCACTCTCCCTGTCTCTCTCTCTTGCTTCTTGCTCTCTCTCTTGCGCTCTCTCTCCCTCTCCCTCCCTCCCTCCCTCTCTCTCTCTCTCTCTCTCTCTCCTCCACTCCTCCGTGGCCTCACCGCTGTGCCTCGGCCAGCTTCTCCAGCCGGTAGCGTTCGGCCTCGGCCGGCTTCTTGACCTTGGCCTCCAGCTCCTTCTCCCTCCTCATGATCTCCTGCTCCTGCAGTGTAATCTGCTGTGTGCGCTCCACCACCTGCACCTGCATCTTCTCCTCCTCGATACGCTGCTTGGTCTTCGCCACCTGACCAACAACAAGGAATGAAAACAAAAACACATGTTAATGGCTTCTTAGCTACCTGAACAACAAGAGGAACAACAACATATGGTAATGGTTTCTTAGATACCTGAGCAACAACAGAAACAACAACACATGTTAATGGCTTCTTAGCTACCTGAGCAACAACAGGAATAACAACACATGTTAATGGCCTCTTAGCTACTCGAACAACAACAGGAACAACAACACATGTTAATGGTTTGTTAGCTACCTGAGCAGGTAGGGGGGCATATATCTTGATAAAGGAGGGTACATTTTTTACTACTATGTTACTGTACCTCCTCATCGGTACCTTGAAAACGTTTGAAAACTGGGAAGTAGATTAGACAGACTGGTTATTACACAGCTGTTATTATGACATAAACCTGGGTTGTAGCAGTGGCCTTTTATCTAGTGTGTACAGGGTAATGTGAGGGGATGCGACACATAAAAATTATAAAACAACATAAACATATTGTTATCCACCATGTTTACCACAGAGTAAATGTTTGTGTAAAACCCAAAGTAACACAAAATATAAACACAAAATTAGTAAAGAAAGACCTCATCTTGTATAATATATAAATATGTTACACATCTATATACATAAATAAAAAATTTTTAAGCTCTAAATACCTAAATAATTGTGATTTTAGCATTTGTTTTACTTAAATAGCTCTAAAAAAACTAATAATGTTGTGAGAGTGAAATGAAATGACATTACATGAAATGGTCACAGTACCTGCAGCTGGTAGGCCATCTCAGACTCCGCCTTCTTGGTGTTGACCTCGATATCGTAGGCAGCCTTCTTCAGCTCGTAGTCCCTCTGCGCTTTGGCCATCTGGATTTCATTCACATACTGGGCAGACACTTTCTCCTGCATAGCGTGAGCTTCCTACACAGGAGGAAACAGCAGAGCAAGAGGGGAAACACATTACAAAAACATTAGACTAAATGGAGAAGGAAGGAGGAAGTCATCACTTTTCTTAATCCTCTAACCATGCTGGTCTTGGAAAAGATAAAGAGAGAAACAGTAAAATGTGTTCAAGGAGGTCCAACTGCAAATACAGAGCTCTAAATGCAGAAAGACAACTACTAAGATGCAAACCATAACAAGGGAAGCCCAGGAAAAAAGGACTTACTCGGATCACAGCATCGCGTTTATTTAATGCTTCTCCGATACGGGCATCTTTCTGCACCTGTGCCGTACGAGCTTTGCCCAGAGAGTGGAGGTATTCCTGAGGAAAGAAAAAGGTGCACCTTATATTTAGTCTGTAGTCAGAAAGCAAGAAAGCAGTGTGTGTTTGTGTGTGTAGGTGTGTGTGAGTGTGTGTGCATGCGTACGTGTGCAATAAGACTATTTTTGCCCCTGATTAAATGAATATGATTGCTATGTTAAAGAATCTAAATGGTCACCTGATCGTCATGGACATCTTTAAGTGTGTAGCTGACCACGCTGATGCCCATGTTGACCAGGTCAGAGGAGCCACCTTAAACACCTGCTCAGAGAACTTCTTACGGTCCTTGTAGATTTCCTTTGGGAAGTGGCAGAAGAGAAGCTCATCAGGATGTGGATAGACACACACACACACACACACACACACATACACACACGCACACACACACACATACACACAGAGAAACTCTAGAACAAACCTTTCAGGAAACTTATGCTTATATGCCCCTTTTACCTCAAATTACAAAGTCATGATATAGTGAGATAAAGGGATATATTGGGATACTAGCATATACTGGGATATCAGGTACAGTCCATATTCTGTTTCCATAGTTACAATTTCACATTAGGACTGTGGCAGCTGCCTGGCAACCATTTTAAGTCCCTGGTGTTAGTATGAGGTTATCTGCCTCTATGAGAAAGTAAACCCATAATAAAGTGCGATATAAAGCGATATATTGGGATACTGGCAGATATTGGGTTATCCGGAACAGTCCATATTCCTGTTTCCATAGTTACAATTATGATGTCATCTGCCTACCTCCACTGTCAGGTGGGCAATGATGGCGCGCTGGTGGCCCTCCAGCGTCTCCAGGGCGATGTGGGCAATCTCCCCCTCCGACTTCCCCAGGAACATCTGGCAGGCTGCGGCCAGCATCTGCTTGTTCTGGCCCTGGATCTTCACCTGCCAGTTCACATGAGGTAACACGTACCATGATGCTGCTGATAACATCACTGACACTGGCTACAAAAAGCTAGCTAGTTTGTCAGACTATAAATCAAGGGGCTGACAGTCAGTCAATAGCGAACTACTGACTACTGTGGAAACATACAAGGATCATGTTACACATTCTCTGTGGAGAACACATTTGTGGCCTTTCACTGTCTACTATAATCAAAATAAATGTAGGGTAATGTAGTGTGTAGTCGACATTAAGAGTGGAAAACAAGTGTTGTGGACAGGCATGCACATAAAAAAGACTAAACCTGACCTGTGCAATGCCGGTGACAGAGATTGGCACTCCATGCCGAGTGTACACTTTGTCACTTTTAACATTTAAAGTCAGGGTGTTCAGTGAGATCCTGCAAAAAAAGAAGACAAAATACACTTTTTAAAAGCTGCTGTATTTTATTTCCTTTCTTCCGCATATGCCCACAGACATGGCACACTGATACCATACCTCTGAATCTGCTGTACACAGGGAAACACAAACACTCGCCCACCGGAAATCATGAGAGGCGGAGATCGACAGAACCCTGAGAGAGAGAGAGACAGAAAGAGAGAAAGAGAGAGAGAGAGAGAGACAGAGAGAGAGAGAGATCAATAATCTATTACAATGCATTTTAAGAATATTAGTTCAGTGCATACAACAAGCAAAGGATGAAGCAAATGCTGAACATTTAACAAGCAAAATGTCTTTTATTCACAAAATACATTTTACAATCTGGACAAACAGGAAGTGGTCATTTAGGCCTACCTGACACCACCATCGCCTCATTGGGACCACATGTATAGAACATCTTGAAATAGAAGTAACAAGCTGTATAACAAAGGAAGGCATGACAGTGCATCATTCCAAAGTCTATTACATATGATTTTATAGTGTGTAATTACATGGTATACAGTATGTATTACATAATCAGTAAACTTAGAATCACATCATCACATATGTATAGTTTTCCTAAACATACTCATAATCTGTAAAAAAAGAAAAAAAGAAAAAGTAGGCTAATTTTTACTAACAGACAATACCTCGTTAAAATGGATTGTAAAAATGTGAGCAATCTAGAGTATCTCCAGACGCCTATGCCACAATTACGCCCAGTAGTCATTTTCCTCCTTGCCAGCGCTCACATGTTTCTGACCCCGCCTAAGAATCATATTAAATGCCGCTTGCCTATTGGCTCAAATCCAACTACAGCGGCATGCTACTTTGCAACTGTGTAGCTGTCAGTTAACAATGCACTGCATTTTTAACTAACACTTTAACTGTAACAAAAC
This sequence comes from Setipinna tenuifilis, assembly GCA_030347295.1. NCBI lineage: Eukaryota > Metazoa > Chordata > Actinopteri > Clupeiformes > Engraulidae > Setipinna > Setipinna tenuifilis. The sequence continues at coordinate 15,565,907 of CM059283.1, forward strand.
TGGACTTTGAACGCAGCATCCACACTCTCAAAATCCAGTTAAGACGATAGCGTATTAGAATGGGGGTAATTCTAGGGTAAGCAGGCATGGAGACGTCTAGAGGTCTACACAATTGGTAGATTGCTGGCGCCACACCACCTAGATAGGCAATACTAACTGCAGCATGTTCGGCCATAAATACACAGAGAAATGCAAAGGCCACCTTATAAAAAAACTCAATCTGCAAATGCTACGCCAAAGCGCCTTCTGCCTGTTGACATTGGCAACCGCCTCTGATTAATACAGGCTATATGTCTGTACCCCGAGATATTTAAATACATACACGTTCATAAAAAAACAACAACAAAAAACACGGATACTTAAGACAAATCCATCTTAAATTTCATGTTATTTGGATTGTTTACCGAGCAAATTGTCAGATACCAACAGGGATCATCAATACGGTGTTTGTATACATGCGCCATTCTTATCTCTGCGCAATTCTCACACAACATAGCGTTTCTGTTCTGCCTTCAGTGAAGAAGATATACATACCAGTCGGTGACTTTACAGGCAATCTGTAGAAATAAGGAATGCAGTTATTTCAATAGACTATTTTGAAAGCTCCTTAGTCGTCAGAAACAGATGCGTGATCAGATCCCAATCCCAATGACGGGAAAATTGTAGGCAACCTGCCAGGAAAAAAAATACTCTCCGCCCATGTAAGAAACCTGAGCTCGCCATCTAGTGGCGTGGTGATGACACAACAGTTACATGGAATTTGGAATAGGAACAGAAGAAATATGAACCAGGTTTAATCATGGATGAGTAGACTATGTATCATGTCTCACGGGTTTGAAGGCTTGTTTTAAGTTAAACGTGTAATATTCAAATTGTATTTCATTTTACATATATTTAAGTGGGCTACCCTATTTCTAGACCACTTGCTTTACTGTTAAAAGAAAGTATTTTTAACGCCATCATCAGATAAAACTAAATTATCCTACTGCCATTGTGCAATTCTAATAAATGAACCGTCTTTCAATACAGAGCCCAAGTTAGGCTTATAAGCCATGAGAGAAAATAGCAGGTCTAGACTACTATTATATCTGCAAGTTTGTGACAGTTCTACCTTCTTCTCGCAAAGTAAGAAACGAAAGAAAGAAGTGTCACACTAATTAAACCCTGCCATAATTTACTCTGGGTATTTTGCAGCTAGTGTAATGACTCAAGTCTCCTCACTGAAGGCCTACTGTTAAATCACAGGACCGTTCCAGCTGGCACTCCCCCAGACTTCCGGCCCCTTTCAGCTTCCCAGAGAAACCCCTTTTCTTATCGTCTGAACCAATCAATGTCGGAGATGCTCTGGGCCACGGCGGTCTGAGCCTATCGCAGTCTCCAGCCTCGCTCTGGCAAGTATCCAGAGTTATAAAGCCTTTGTCCCGCCTCATACATCTGGCATCTGCACATCTCATAGTGGTCAGTGGGTCAGCGGCGTGGGCGCGGTGGTCTCAGTCACACATAATCATCTCAGTGTCTTAACTAAAACTTTTCACAGTCGTACAAAATGAGGGAGATTGTGCATATTCAGGCTGGGCAGTGCGGTAACCAAATTGGAGCCAAGGTAAGCCCCAGAAGCAATTAAAACATGTTTTTGAACTTTCTGTAAAAAGTAGGCTAATTATTGTGTGTTTTAGCCGTTGACAGTATGCACTATTGTAAAATAATCTGTGGGCCACCACAATATGCGGTAAATTCACTTTGACTACTTTTGTGTTAAAAGTCCTTAAAACTTAAGCAAAACGATTTAATTGTATTTGGAATGAAGGGTCGCCTGGGACGACAGAAATGTCATCCCGTGTATTGTCACTGTCTGAACTTCAAAATCGCACAATTTACTTCCAATGCATATATTTGTTAAAATGGGAGGAAAAAAGCTCCTATGTAGCAGTTTAAAGAGCTGCGGCAAGTAAGTTGTTAACAATTAAAGAAACATATAATATAGGCCTACGTTTTAGGTGTTATCTGTGTTTGATTTAGAATATTACTGAGTCCGCTACGTTGTCCAGAGCAGGAGTATTAATAAGGGAAAAAAAGAAAGGGCGAATGTATGAGCATTGTCACTAGTGCGTCTTTGTCGTTTTGTAGAATTAGTCGACTGAAAAAAAGTTAAGGGATTCGGTCGGTAAGAAAAGTGAAAATCTGATCTATATATGGCACAGATGGTGCGTACAACAGACGGGAAATTTAAAGGGCAGTCGATAAACTTTTTGGACAACAGATAGCTTACTCGTTTGAAACTTTGAAAATTTCTTCTGGTGAAATATTTAACTCCACTTCTCTGAGTTCCACCGCTGCCGTTTAATTTCAGAATATGTGGCATTTGCTGAAACAGTCACTTGATTAACTTGCGCTCTGACGCCGGTAGGTCAGACCACGAAACGGTGAATAAGGAGTTCTTTGAAAAGCGCACGAGCAGACTATGCCCCATCTTCTGGCACTGTTGCGCGCATCGTCTTGGGACAGCGCGTAGTCGTGTCTGCAGCAGAAAAACAGCTGCTTCTTCGGTCTCTTATTTGCGAAATCTTAGTTAGACAACAGCTGTTTAAATGGATGGGACTGGGTCGCCCCTCTCTGTCGTCGCCCCATAACGAATCGGTGTGTGTCAAGACAAAAAAAATCAGTCGTTCAGAGAGGGGGAGGAAAATGTGCTGATGCAAGAGGGAAGGACGCCAGCGAATGGAGTAGGGGCACAAAAGGGGGGTTGGGGGGATGGGGGGATGGATGAGGGGAGCAGATGAATGCGGAGAGGATGAAGTCATCTGAAAGATGATAGGATGTGTCGGGCCAATTGTTGGACCGAGATTTTTCGAAGTAGCTGTCATTGTGTCTGCGGCTTGTCCATGCGTCCCACCGGTGGCGAGGAACGCATTAAATTACCCCAAAAGTTTAAAGACCGCATCTCTAGGAATTTTATTTATTTTTTTGTCGCCACAGGTAGGGTTTTTTCAGAGCCTCAATCATACCACGAGGCATATTTTGACCAAAAACATCGCCTGCTGAAGTTATTAGACTCACTAATAAAATCAGATGGTAAAAGCAAGACGTGTTTAAAAGTGAAAATTGGCCGCTATGTCGTGCATGGCCTAGGAGAGCGAGGAAAAGGATGGAAAACGGATTAAGGAAGAAACAACTGATGGACACGTGGCTCAAGAACTAATCACTCGTCACCTGTCAAACTGGCTGTAGGCATGACATGCTTTGCCCTTATTAACCTGGCCCTTATATATGCATTTATCCCTGGAGCATCCATCCACCCATCCCTCCATCCATCCATCCATCTATCCATCCATCCATACAGTCACTCTCGCTCTCGCTCTCTCAGATTAGGGTCACTTGACTTGGCATGTGGAACTGTCTGTGCCAGTTTCTTAACTAAGTTTCATCTAAATGCCTTTGCCCTATAAAGTCTCAGCAGCAGGTCTGCCTTGGATTTTGCAGTGCTCCTCTCACTGTAGGGAATTTCTCTCTCTCATACTCCCTCACACAGTCACTCACACATACACATACACACCACACACAAAACACACACACACACACACACTCTCTCTCCTCTCTCTCTTACACACACACACAAACACACTCTCTCTCTCTCTCTCTCTCTCTCTCTCTCTCTCTCTCTCTCTCTCTCTCTCTCTCTCTCTCTTACACACACACACACACACACACACACACACACACACACACACACACACACACACACACACACACACACAGTCATTCTTTCAAATAAAGATCTTTTGTGAGTTATCTGAACCCTCATAGTCTCGCCTCGCTCCAGTTAACATTCAGACGACACAAACATATGCTTGTAGGAGCACACATACACAAAGTGAGTGAGAGAGAGCTTATTGTCTGATGTCTGTGTCCTTCTAGTTCGCTCCCATTTCTTCTCTGTTCCTCAAAACTGGCTCTTTCTCTGCTGTACTCACATATGTGATGGAGACACATTCCACACACAAACACACACACACACACACTTTCTTTCTCTCTCTCGCTCTCCCTCTCTCTCTCTCTCTCTCTCTCTCTCTCTCTCTCTCTCACACACACACACACACACACACACACACACACACACACTTTCTCATTCTGTCTCTCTGTCTGTCTTTCTGTCTTTCTGTCTGTCTGTCTGTCTGTCTGTCTGTCTGTCTGTCTGTCTGTCTGTCAAACACACACACAAACACACTTTCTTTCTCTCTCTCTCTCTCTCTCTCTCTCTCTCTCTCTCTCTCTCTCTCTCTCTCTCTCTCTCTCTCTCACACACACACACACACACACTTTCTCATTCTGTCTCTCTGTCTCTCTGTCTGTCTGTCTTTCTGTCTTTCTGTCTGTCTGTCTGTCTCTCTCTCCCTCTCTCTCTATTCCCCTCTCTCTTTTACACACACACACACACACAAACTCATACAGATGCATGGGACATATTGTCTATTTCAGAAGTGCAACGATTTTTGTGTAAAAGCCATGAAAGTGACAACTTGAGGAGATTTAGTGTGTGCAGCTGAGTCTGGGAGACAGCATGCTGTCCTTCGGCCAGAGCTTTTCTATTACCCACAGGCACAGGAGAGCTTCCTCATGCATCTCATTTGCACACTCAGGGCTATCGGACAAACACACACACACACACACACACACAGACACACACACACACACACACACACACACACACACACACACACACGCACGCACACACACATGCATGATCACTCCCGCACACACATATCTACATATACACATGTACACCTGCACACACCACACACGCACACACACACTTGCGTATGTGTACACAAAGTCTCTGTCTCTCTCTCTCTCTCTCACACACACACACACACACACACACACACAA
>CM059283.1:15570891-15655891 GCA_030347295.1 Setipinna tenuifilis
TACCTTCACCTCTTATGAGAGCGACACAGTTGCCCAACATGCCCACAGTTCATGCATGAGGGCGCTCTAGGCCATTGTATATGCACACACACGGGGCACACCTATACACACACATCACCCCCATACACACACATCACACCCCATACACACACATCACACCCCATACACACACGGCACACCACATACACACACATCACACCCCATACACACACGGCACACCCCATACACACATGGCACCCCATACACACATGGCACACCCATAGACACACACACCATTCATAGACATGGCAAATCCCATACACACACTCTATAAACGCACACTATACATACATACACCATACATACACACATACATGGCTCACCCCATTTACACACACACACACATGCACATGGCACACCCCAAAACATATACACAGACAGACAGACAGACAGACAGACAGACAGACAGACAGACAGACAGACAGACAGACAGACAGACACACAGACAGACACACAGACAGACACACAGACAGACACACAGACACACAGACACACACACAGACACACAGACACACACACAGACACACAGACACACAGACACACACACAGACACACAGACACACAGACACACAGACACACAGACACACAGACACACAGACACACAGACACACAGACACACAGACACACAGACACACAGACACACACACACACACACGCCACATCTCTGTGGTCACTGGTGGGTGATTTATTTATATCAGGGTGGCAGCTGAGGGGTGCTGACTTCAGATCTACGTGCTTAGCACCCCAAAACACACAAATTCACACCCACCCACACACACACACACACACACATATCCACCCACATACACACACATATCCACCCAACACACACACACTCACACCCGCCCACACAGAAGCACAAGTGCGCTGATGAAAGGGGGTCTGCATGTTTCCATGGGCGGTGATGACAAGGGCCGCACAGGCGTTCCAAGGCAGAGGAGGGCTCTTTCACAGGGGAGAGTTTACACGACCTCCTGCCCTTAAGAGCCTAAAGGTTAAATGGACAAAGAGTTCAATAAGTCATCAGTCAATAAATGAGGATTTGATGGCACCGTGTGTGTGCGCGCGCATGTGTGTGTATGCATTGTGTGGATATGGAGAGTATAGAGTGTTTGTGTGGACATTGTGAGCGTAAAGTTGTTGGTGTGCGTTTGGATATACAGGCCATACATACTAATACCAAACACTTTATGCTGTCCATATTCACATAGTGTTTGGTGTTTGAGTGAATGTGGAGAGGACAGGATGTTTGATGTGTGTGTGTGTGTGTGTGTATATAGAGAGCATGATTATACTAGAGTTTAGTGCCCTAAACCATGGGGTGTGGAGGGTGAGAGAATAAAGAGGCTGGCAGCAGGCTATGGATAAACAAAAGATTCCCATCACATGAGAGAGGAATTATATGGTTGATCTTTCCCACATGTATCAGGGCGGTGTCATGGGAAACTAGGCATATAGGCAAATGTTTACAATGCCTAGTATGTTATAAAACAAGTTATACAGTGTTCCCCTGTCTACTGCGGTAGTTGCGTTCCACAACCCCCACAATAGGTGGAAAAATCTGTGATATCACAAGACCATATAGAAAACATTTTATTTTATAATTCAAACCTTAAAACACACTGTTTCAAGACATTTACTGCATGTATTATTGAGCTATTACTGCATTTTAATCAATATATATATATATTGCAGTAAAGTTATCATAAATTATAATATTGTTCTGGCGAACTGTTCTGTAGCATGTGTAGTGACACAGCATGCATATATTAATATAAAAAATCTGCAATATATAATGCCTTTATTTGTTTGCCACGTTGTGTGTGTTTGCTAATTTGTGTGTGTGTGTGTGTGTGTGTGTGCATGTCCAGGGTGCTGCGTGAGGAGCGTGTGGCGCGTGAGGCGGAGGAGAGGAGGGCGCAGGGAGGAGGAGTCGCGGCTGATGGCGGAGGAGCAGAAGAGGAGGGACGAGGAGGAGCGAGTCCGCCAGGAGAAGGAGGCGCAGGACAAGGCTCGCGCCGAGCAGGAGGAGAACGAGAAGCTCCAGAAGCAGGTCAGTACACACACAACACAGACACACACACACAGACACACACACACACAGACACACTACCGAAATCTCTGACACTTTCAGTCTTAGACTGCATTAAGCCTGTAGTTTCAGTACTCAGCTGTAGACATTTTCGTGTGTGTGTGTGTGTGTGTGTGTGTGTGTGTGTGTGTACAACTGTGCTCTGAGGCGTGAAAAGGCAGGCGTGACATGAGACACCAGCTGGTCTGAGCAGCTCTGTCTGGTCCAACACACTTCCAGTCTTCAGTCTCGCCCCAGTCCACTCACACTTCCAATCCTCACCTCCACCTCCGCCATCCAGTCCTCACCATCGTCGTCCAATCCTTACCATCGTTATCCAGTCCTCACCCCGGTTCTCACCCGGTCCTCACCCCGGTCGTCTTCACCACACCTTCCTGACCATGTCTTTTCTCATCATGTCGTTATTTCTTCTTTCCTTTCTCACTCTTACTGTCTCCTGTTCTGTATTTGCCTGTTTCTCTCTCTGTTTCTCTGTCTCTCTCTCCATTTCTCTGTTTCTCTCTCCGTTTCTCAGTTTCTCTCTGTCTCTCTCTCTGTTTCTCTCTGTCTCTCTCTCTCTCTGTTTCTCTCACCCACACACAACACACACACACACACACACACACACACACACACACACACACACACACACACACAGTCACAGCAAGTGTCTTCTAATGGAAACACCGAGGCACACCCCAACACAAACAGCGGGCAGAAAGCGTACATCTCTCCACAGTCTCTGTCCCCTCCAGTCCCTAAGGCCCTTGGGCACGCCTAATTGGTCGGAAATGACAGCCAGACGGGTGGATGTCCTCATCATCTGAAACATCCCCTGCCCTCCTCTGTGGTTGGCCTTCCACCTGTGTGTGTGTGTGTGTGTTCCACCTCCACCCCTGCCAGGCTCTGTCCATTACCCAGTAGTCTGGGTCTGACCTCATCCACCACTTCCACCATGACACGAGATTTTCCTACTTGTTACCGTACCGATGTGTCACTGTTTGTTTCACAGGCTGGTGTGCTTGGAAGTATCACTTTGCTGCTGTCTGTGTCTGTGTAATTATATTTTGGTCTCTGTCAGTCGTTCAGCTGGGTGCTGTGTGGATGAGCCTGTCTGAGGTGTGGAACAAGTCATTCCGTTAGGGGAGAAGTGGTGTCTTGTTTTTGTTTTTGTTTTGTTTGTTTTGTGGTCATGGTCATCTAAACCACTCTGAGGTCGGCATGCACAATGCACAAAACATCTTGATTTTTAGGTCACACTGAGGCCTTGTGTAGCAGCTGTGGCTAGCAGCTCTATCTCTATCTATGCTATGCTGTGCTGTGCTGTGCTGTCTCCCTCTAGTGGCAGCTTTCAGTAGTCTTTTGAAATGATTATGTAAGTCTTTATTAGTAATTCACATCCTGTCTATAATGCATACAATTTGACAATGATATCCGACAATTGTGTGTGTTGTGTTTGTGTGTGTGTGTGTGTGTGTGTGTGTGTGTTGTGTGTGTGTGTGTGGTGTGTGTCTGCTGCAGAAAGAGGAGGCTGAGGCCAAAGCCAGAGAGGAGGCAGAGAAGCAGCGTCTGGAGAGGGAGAAGCACTTCCAGAAGGAGGAGCAAGAGAGGCTGGAGAGAAAGAAGTGGTGACAAGCACAATAATACACACTTCCTACTTCTCTCTCTCTATCTCTCTTCTCTCTCTCTCCTCTCTCTTCTAACACATGCACACACACACGCACACATATGTATATGCACTGAAAAACCCAAACCCTCCCCACACAACACACACACACACACACACACTTACACAAGCTGCTCAACAACCATTTCCAAATTACTGCTCGATCCTTCTCTTCTGTCAGTATGGTTGACATTACTGCTGTAAAGCATTCACACTGTGCCAAGAACACACACACACACACACACACACACACACACACACACACTACGATGTAAACAATACATAAACGAACTCTCATGCAGAATCAATAAACTCATTGCAAATAATTACTTTAACACATGGGCCATAAAACATCTTCAGAAGTTGTATAAGATCACACATCACGCCCCCACCCCCACACCGACACAGATGTACACACACACACACACACACACACACACACACACACACACACAACACACACCACACACAACACACAATATATATAACGCGCTGCACATCACACTGCAAACAACCCCTTTAACAAGTAACACACACGCACCCCGAACAGCCGTTGCACATTTGATGCAGCCCAACTTAACAATGGATCCATTAACTCTGGCCTACTCCAATCTGCACTGCATCAACGTCCAAGTGTGTTTCCACGCATGGCGGCCTTTGTTTACTGAGGACAAGCACAGGGAGTAATAGGCAGCCAAAAGACACGAACATGTCGTTCCTCCCAGACCCTAGTGGGCTGAGGCTGAGCACTCCTAGGGTAGGCGATGAGTCATTCACACATACTTACACACATGCTGAAGCACACACACTTACACACACACACACACTCTCACACACACATACTTACACACATACTTACACACTACACCAACACACACATGCTTGCGCGCACACACACACACACACAGACGTTCTCACACAACACACACACACATACACACATACTTACAACACACACACACACACTCACACACACAACGGATGGGGCCCTCCGTGGAGGCCCTGCTGTGGGAGCAGGAATGTAGACCAAAGTGAGGCGTCCGATATGCAGCTGGCTTTTATATCCCACTCTGGAGGAGAGGATGAGGGAGTGGGAGGACAACAGGGGACCCACCAGAAACACACATGAGCAAGCACACACACACACACAAACACACACACACACTCTAGAAGAGGATTAGACAGGCAGGAAGAAAGGCAGTTGGCAGGATATAGAAAGGGATGTATGTTTACACATGATGACCGATGTTTAGAGAAATTGCCCAAAATTGAGTGCAGCCTGTTCAAAGTGAAGTAGCTGAAGGCAGAGAATGAACTTGCATGTTCATGTTGGTCGGATAATTGGAAGCAAAGTCACAGTTCAAGTGTTCAAAGTTCACAGTCGAAGAGAATGCAGTGATCTCTCTTTCTTTAAGACCAGCTAGCGGTTCTGCATATCTAGAAGACTATGCAGTAGTGTCTGACTATGGGCTGTCTAGCTGGCGGGTTCTCTTATCTGAAACTGTAAATACAGTCCTGTCTGACAACGGGAACGGCTTGTTCCCCGCCCAGATCCCCACCCCACCCCACCCCCCGCCCCCATCTCTCTCCATCGCCCCTTATCAGTTTTGTCCGCTGCTTTCCATCACAACAGACCATCCCTGCCATGCAGCTCCCAGGACCAGTGTCAGAGGGCCCCTCACACACTCACACTCTGTCTATCTCTATCATTCTCTCTTCTCTCTCTCTCTCTCTTCTCTCTCTCCCCCTCTTCCTCTGCTCTCACACATCGCCTGCTCTGTGCCAACACACTCACAGTCTCTCATACACTTACACTCACTCTCTCTCTCTCTCGCGCGCGCTGTCCCCCTCTCCCTCACACACTGCCTGCTCTGTGCTAACACACACACTCTCTATATCTCTCTCTCTCTCATTCTCTCTTTCTCTTTCTCCCCCTCTCCCCCCCCTCTCCCGTCAATCACCACTGCTCTGTGCTAACAGACCAAAAAAGACCCAAAAAATAATGTCTTTGGAAGTGTCTACAGACATGAGTCACAAAGACACACACACACACACACATCAACATGCACGCAAACACACACAAACAGACATGTGCGTGCACGCATGCATCACGCACACACACACACACTGTATCTCTCTCCTCTCTCTCCCTCCCTTCACACACCTCCTGTTCTGTGCTAACAGACCAAAAAAGACCAAAAAAAATAATGCCTGTATATGTGTATACAGACATGAATCACAAAGAACAACCCATACACACACGCTACACACAACGCACACGCACGCACACACACGCACGCACACTCAACACAACACACACAACACACACACACACAGTGTGTCTCTCCCTTCCCCAGTGCCTGTTCGGTCTGGTCCTGGGCCCATAGAAAGCATCTAATTGCACTATCTATGGGCCCCATCATCTCAGTTTAATTGGTGATGCTCTCCTCAGGAACCCCAGGGGAAGGGTTGGGAGGGATATTTAAACTGGTTAGCATAGACAGGAGCATTATAGAGGATATTTAGCTGGTTAGCATAGGCAGGAGCATTATAGAGGATATTTTAGCTGGTTAGCATAGACGTGGCATTGGGGAGGATATTTAGCTGGTTTAGCGCAGGCAGTGGCATTGGGGAGGGTATTTAGCTGGTTAGCATAGACAGTGGCATTGGGAGGGTATTTAGCTGGTTAGCATAGGCAGGGGCAATTATAGAGGGTATTTAGCTGGTTAGCATAGGCAGTGGCATTGGGGAGGATATTTAGCTGGTTTAGCGCAGGCAGTGGCATTGGGGAGGGTATTTAGCTGGTTAGCATAGACAGTGGCATTGGGGAGGGTATTTAGCTGGTTAGCATAGGCAGGGGCAATTATAGAGGGTATTTAGCTGGTTAGAGAGGCAGTGGCAATTGGGAAGGGTATTCAGCTGGTGTGCGTAGGCAGGGGCATCTGTTGTCATTTACCAACCAGTGGAGACAGTAGCAGACTCCCAAACAGATGTGGTAGTGGCTGGTAATTAGCCATGTGTGGTGCTGTGGTGTCCACTTACAGGAATAGCTGTGACAGTCAGGAAGGCATTGGCAAACGGGCAAGTGAAAACATTAAAGTAACCGTTTGTGGTTATAATTTTAGCCTTAATTTAACAGGCTAATGTCATTCACATGAGACATCTTTGTTGTGTTTCAAGAGGGCCTGATGAAAAGTTGAAAGAAGCCATGACTGTTATCATTGTCTTTGCTGTGTAGGCACGTGCATGCATATAGAAGAGTGTGTGTCTGTACATCAGTGAATGTGCATACTTGAGTGTGCATACTCGAATGTGCATACGTGTGTGTGTGTGTGTGTGTGGCATTGCAGGTATCAGTGTGCATCAGTGTTCATGCATTTATTTGTGTGCGTGTGTGTGTGTGTGTGTGTGTGTGTGTGCATTCTTTTGTGTGAGAGATTTTATGGGAATGAGCAGCATTCTCTCACATGAGCACACACTCACGGACACACACACACACACACACACACACACACACACAACCAAAACACACACACTCAAAGACACATCAAGTCTGACTCACCCTCTCTGCTTTGATTTGCATGACTGCAGCGTCTGGAGGAGATCATGAAGAGAACACGCAAAACAGACGGCGGCGGAGACAAGGTACTTCAGCACTGTGGAGCTCCAGCACTCCTTACCGTTAGACTAGACTATAATAGATAGGCTTTGATTGCTACACTTAACATCTTAATAAAGTATCTCTAATCTACACTATTATACTAACACTCCTCACTCTTGGACTAGACTACTCTAGACAGACTTAGATGGCTATACTTAACTCTTAATAAAGTATCTCTAATATGCTTATTTTATTAACACTCCTCACCACTAGACTACACTACACTAGACAGACTTCAGTTGGACTTGGGATAAATAAAGTCTCTAATCTAAAGTATCTCTAATCTACTCTATTTTACTAACAGTTCTCACAACTCGACTAGAAATACTGTACAGCATCAACAGTCCTCACTGCTAGACTAGACTACACGAGACCAAACAGACTTCGATTGCTATACATAACCTCTTAATTCCCCTTTGGGATAAATATTTATCTCTAATCTACTCTATTTTACTAACAGTCCTCACCCCTGGACTAGAACTACAGCACCAACAGCCCTCACTGTTACACTAGACAGACTTTGACTGCTATACTCCCGTAGGGGCCGCGGTTCTGGCTGAGGTTTCTTCCTGTACTTAAATAATCCAATGCAAACAGGGAGTTTTTCCTCACCCTGTCGCCCCTAGGGACACTAGCAGGAACTGTCAACAGCGCACGAATTAACTTTTTTTTTCCGGCGCTACCAAGCTAAAACAATGCTGTCTTGTTTCTTCCTGCCAAACTGTTGAAGCACTTTGAGCTACATCTTGTATGAATTGTGCTATGCAAATACAGTTTTTTATTGTCATTATCCTAAGAGTTCCCAGCAATGGATTTAAAAAGACAGAAGCAACAGTCCTCACTGCTGTACTCGGCAGGCAGGCTTCGATTGCATCTGTGATTTGGAATCAGGTAGTCCAGTGGTTCCCAAACTTTTAACTGCTTTGTACCCCCTGATTTTCACATAATAATGTGCAAAATTATATGGTACATAATGATGTAGTCCCAAATGGGTTGTAAGGGGTTAGCTTGAATATACAATCTTTTTCCAAATATAACATGTATACTTAATCTTTATGCTAGTAGAAGCTGAAAACTCATTCACAGATTTATTTTGTGTACACCCTAGAGTTGACCAGGTACCCCTAGGGGTCCTTGTACCCCAGTTTGACAATCACTGAGTTAGTCAGAAGGCAAACATGTCTCCTCTCTTCTCCCTGCCTCCCCCACCAGCAGCAGAGGATGCCAAGGCCTCCTCACCACCCAGGTGAACGGCAAAGATGCCAAACCAGACCAGAGAGCACCAAAGGTAAGGGATACACACACACACGCACACACATACACGCACGCACATACACGCCACACAGGCACACGCACGCACAGCATGTCTGTTGTCTGTGTGTCAGCATGTCAGGGTAGCAAAAGTGCGTTTGTCTTGACACCAGAAAAGGCCCTGGTTATTCCGATCAATCCAACACTCATTGATTGCAGTAGCTTTGGATACATTTCTTTGTTAAATGCAATCAGCTTTATTTAGTTTGCTTCGCTATCCTCTCTCTCTCTCTCTCTCTCTCTCTCTCTCTCTCTCTCTCTCTTCTCTCTCTCTCTCTTCTCTCTCTCTCTCTCTCTCTCTCTCTTCTCTCTCTCTCTCTCTCTCTCTCTCTCTCTTCTCTCTCTCTCTCTCTCTCTCTGTAGGGGTAAAATAGGGATTCCTCGTAACCTAAGTCATTTTAGTGCCATTATGCCCAATTCTCATTTGAAAAAAGCAATTTCACTCTTACCCATGCGACATGTGTCCCATGGACATTCAGATCATTTGATTTTATTTAAGAAATAACACTTTGCAGACGAATGGGGAGCCTCTAAAGTTTGCACAGGTTACGAGGAATCCCTATTTGCTTGCAGCCTCAATGGTAAGAGTGAATAAGACATTTTAACAGCTTTGGAAAGCTAACATCAGTATAAAACATCTAACAATTATGGTCTTTGAATTCTCTCTGAAAAATAAAAAAGTTGACAAATTTGGAAGAAAAAATCAGGTTAGGGTCTATGACTTCAATACCGTCTATTGTGTTAATCAGATCAAAATGTATGATCAACAAAACTTGCCTTGTTTTCATCACAGAAGTGCATTTTTTAATGTGCACTATTCTAGTGCCATTGTAGTTTAGGAAAATGAGTTTCATGATGTTTCGGTGGTTATTTTCGGAGATATTAACTTTTCATATATCGATGCTCAGGTTACGGGAATCCTCGTTTTGACTTTTTCATATTGGCCCTTAAAACGACTTCTTAATACAAGTTCTGTGAGAAAAAACATTTGATAAGCATAGGATTAATATCAAAGATGAGATATATGAGACACTTATAGGCATATTTTGTCTTTTGCCTGTTGTACTGATAAAAAAACTGAAATAGGGATTCCTCGTAACTTACTGTTGTCGTTGTAAAAAAACACATTTAAAACAGAGTTTGTCACTTCTTCTTTTTGTAGACTGTTGAAAGATAACCTCACTTTCCTTTGTGAGTTCATGAAATCAGTGGTTGTAGTTCACACATGAAGTTTCAATAACATTTTACTAAAAAATAGGGATTCCTGTAACCTCAGCTAGGGTTGCTATCTATTAAACAAGAACAGTTGGACTAAAACACAATGCAAAATCATGTTTCAGCTGGCAATGATATGATGGGTTGGTACATGAAAAGATGAAACAGAGAGAGATTTTTTCTCAATTGACCTTTCTCTAAGTTCTCCTGGTAGAGAGGTTACAAGGAATCCCTATTTGATTGCACAAAAAAAGGGAGACATGATGCCACATTTAACAATTGATTCACTGACTGCGTTCACATGGTGGGATTGGTTTGGTTTGGGATTGGTTTGGGTCAGAGGAGATTTCTCTAAGACTGCAAGGGAAGCTCTGCTTCAGGGATGGAAATTAACCACCCGCCACCCGCCAAATGCGGGTAAATATCAGTGTTGGCGGGTGAATTTTGGCATTTTACCTGCCACTGTGGCGGGTGTGCAAATGCATTCAGCCAAGGTCGATATAGTCTATGAATGCGCTCCCTTACGCATGTTGTAGCGTAGCCATCAGTTAGTAGACAACGCAGGTGCGTATAAGTTTACCATTTATTGATAAGCAACACTCACGGAGCGTTTCTGGGCATCCAGCACAGGCGCGCGTGGTTATTTCAAATATGATCTAGGCAACTGTTCATCATTGAGGTAGGCTAATGAAAGCTCAGTCATGATTATAGCCTAACTGTCCAAACAGGAATGCATCAGTATATTGCCTTCTCACGTTTATGATAACGCCATATGCGCACAAGTTCATTCCAAAAACTAACATGTGATTTTAACGTAACCTATTAATAGCGCCAACAAAACCGATTTCAGAAGAGGACGGGTCCATTCCCAAAGCACACCAAACAACTTACGTACGTCACTGAACCCAAACAAAAAAAATGCACCTTGCAAGACACATCTCTTGCATACTCTAATAAAGAGTCTTTTCTAGGTGTTTTGGAATATGTATTAATTCCATAGACAATATAATCAAATGTATCCATATCCAGACTAGCCCTTTGGTTTCCTAGCATCTTGCACAGAAACGAAGTTAGAACATAACTTTCTTTCACGTTAGGATCATAAGGGTAAATTTAAAGTGACAGGCGCCTAATAAGAGCTTAGCCTACAAACATCAAATACAACATAATTGCATTATTGTTAAGTGATATCCTAAATAACAGTTTATTTTTATTTTTTTAACATATGTGTCTATGTAAAGCATGGATTTTCTTTCTGCTGTCCTTTCACTTAGAAAGATAACATCAAGTTATCTAACATTAAAATGCACCAGAATGCAGGAAATTACCTTTAATTTAGACTTTGACTGCCTACCAAAACAATGTTACTATCAGCACAGAAAAAAAAGTGCTGGAGCATGATGTGTACATGATGCCCCGTTCACATTTATGACTGCTCCCTTATATATGTCTGCCTAGAACCGGACCTGGGTGTTATACTTGGCATTAAAATGTGCGGAAGGGTTGAATATATAAAGTGGCTGGTAAAAATGTTGAGTGGCTGGTAGATTTTAGAATCTACCTGCCACAGTGGCAGGTGAACAAAAAAGTTAATTCCCATCCCTGCTCTGCTTCCCCTAAAATGTAAAAAAAAAGTAATGGTCAAATGTTTACAAAATGCCTTAAAACATGTCCATTTGAAACACCAGTTTGTTAATAATAGGCCCATTATTACAAATCAACTGAGTTGGTGTTGTTAACTTAGCATTACACTTTGTTCTCACGGCCTATGGCCAACGCATTTCCTCATAGACGTCCAGTGTCAATGCACTTCAATGGGCCAGCACGGACCCCTCATTTTCTATGCATGGAAACTGGATGGTCATTGGAGAAATGCCATTTTTTTCTCCCGCCCCCGGACGAGGTACCCGCTGATTCTGCTCCACCAAACATTTCCACCACACGCACCAAACATTTCCACCACGCCATGACCGTAACACAGCCACACACTTCCTCATTCTGTGCCCCGCTCTCTCTCTTCCCCCAGCAAAACCGCACTGTCGGGGTAACAAACTTTTTATACTTTTGTTTTTGTTCATAATCATGTCGTCATTCAGGAGCATTGGCAAACTGTTTAAAAACACTGTTTGGAATATTTTAGAGATGGTCTATGATCTGTTATATTATTTTGATTATGCTTATGGTTTTTCAATATTGATTTATGTTCGTAAAATGTTAATTATATTATTAGTAAGTTTCCCGCCATATAGAGCTGGCGTCACTAATGGGTAGCCCCATAAAAAGGGAGGCTTCACCATTGTTCTTGGTGGGATGATGGAGAGAGCAGCTTGCTGTGAGGCTGAGTACTGGTTGGTTATATTTGTGAAATTTGAGAGATTTTTTGAAGCGTTGAATCCTTTTGTGTTGAAGTTATTTCTTTATTGTTTGAAAACTTTAGCTCTGTGTATATAGTGAACAACCCTCGTGTTGATTTTTGTTTATAGTTTTTTCAAGTCTTTTTGTTCATCACCTTTGCGCACTGTATAATAAACCAGCACCATTCACCTCACTTTTTTGCACCTGTTTGTGGTTTGTTACGTCACCTTCACCTCAGTGAGCCAGACACGCTCATCCCTTTTTTGTGGGAGTGGACCGCGGGGTCCATTTTTCACAGGTGGGCAGAGTTTTGTTGTTCCGGACTTCAAGCAGTCCCCGTGTTGATTGGTGAACCTCTGAATCCAGTTTTGATTGGCTGGCGTTTTTGATACATAGACTGTCACTTGGCTGCTCCATCGTGGATGTTGCATGCATCGCAAGACAAGCAGTGACCAATTTGTTAGCATTTCCTCAGCGAAAGTACTTGTTCATTTCTTACCCTGTATATAAATCACACTCACACTTATTTCCGTTTTGGTTTATTACAATGTTCTTGTTCGTTTTTAATTCGTTTCGTTAGAATCATACTGTTAGGTAGGTTGGCGCTAGTGCTACTTAATTAGCCCACTAGCTCTCCTGAACTAGCCCGCTAGCGCACCTGCACTAGCCCGCTAGCAGAGCACTATGGCAGACCATTTTCTAGAGAAGGAACGAAGGGTAGAATTAACGTATAAGTAAATGGACAAATTTTAGTTGGCAGTGAGCTTCCCCTCTTTGGAATACCAGCATCCGCCACTGGTTTGGGTGTTGCTTCCCAACAGGTGGTCTGTCCCCAAATCCTTGTTCACATGCAGTTCGTCTAAGCGGATTCGGTGAGAGACCTGGCCCTTTCCGCTACGCTAGGTGGGGGGCGCTGTAGTCAACTTCTATCTTTCTATTATCTTTTAATGCAAGGAACGTCTGTTCTACGCATGATTCTTGAACCACTCATCCGCTTGATCTCAAATTTGGAGGGCGTCATCATAATGTTACCAGTGTGTGCAGTGCAGTTTCGTGTTGTTTGGGCAAAAAATGCCAAAGATTTCGGTCAAACCGTGCCGACCCAGCCATGACGACCCAGGCTGATACAGTATGTCACAAAAGTGAGTACACCCCTAACATTTTTGTACTTTTTTATTATATCCTTTCATGGGAGAAGTCTAAAGATATCATACTTTTCTACAACGTAAAGTAGGCAGTGTATAACTTATAAAACAGTGCAAATTTGCTGTTCCCTCAACATAACTCAACACACAAGAATTAATGTCTATACCACTGGCAACAAAAGTGAATACACCCCTATGTGAAAATGTCAAAATTGTGCCAAATAAGCCATGTTTCCTCCCTGGTGTCATGTGATCCATTAGTGTTACAAGGTCCCAGGTGTAAATGGGTAGAAGTTGTGTTAAATTTGGTGTTATCACTCTCACACACTCATACTGGTCATTGGAAGTTCAACATGGCACCTCATGGAAAATAACTCTCTGAGAATTTAAAAAAGAAAATTGTTGCTTTACATGAAGATGGCTTGGTTATAAGAAGATTGCCAACACCCTGAAACTGAGCTGCAGCACATTGGCCAAGACCATACAGCGCTTCAAGAGCACAGGCTCTACTAAGAACAAGCCTCGCCATGGTCGACCAAAGAAGTTGAGTGCATGTGCTCAGCATTATATCCGGAGGCTGTGTCTTCAAAATAAGCATAGGAGTTCTGCCAGCATTGCTGCAGAGGTTGAAGGGGTAGGGGGACCGCCTGTCAGGCAGTGCGCAGACCATATGCTGCACTCTGCATCAAACCGGTCTGCATGGCTGTTGTCCCAGAAGGAAGCCTTTTCTGAAGACAATGCACAAGACACCCCGCAAACAGTTTGCTGAATACAAACAGACTAAGGACATGGATTACTGGAACCATGTCCTGTGGTCTGATGAGACCAAAATAAACTTATTTGGTTCAGATGGTGTCAGGTGTGTGTGGCGGCAACCAGGCGAGGATTACAAAGACAACTGCGTCCTGCTAACAGTCAAGCATGGTGGAGGAAGTGTCATGGTTTGGCGCTGTATGAGTGCTGCCGGCACTGGGGACCTACACTTCATTAAGGGGACCATGAATGCCAATATGTACTGTGACATACTGAAGCAGAGCATGATGCCCCCCCTTTGAAACTGGGCCGGAGGGCGGTATTTCAATATGGTAACAACCCCAAGCACACCTCCAAGATGACCACGCCTTGGGTGAGGGTGAAGGTGATGGACTGGCCTAGCATTTCCCCAGACCTGAACCCAATTTAGCATCTGTGGGGCATCCTCAAATGGAAGGTGACGGAGCTCAAGGTCTCAAGCTCAAGGTCAGCTCCGTGATGTCGTCATGTAGGAGTGGAAGAGGATTCCAGTGACAACTTGTGACACTCTAGTGAACTCCATGCCCAAGAGAGTTAAGGCAGTGCTGGAAAATAATGGTGGCCACACAAAATATTGACACTTTGGGCACAATTTGGACATTTTCACTTAGGGGTGTACTCACTTTTGTTGCTAGTGGTTTAGACATTAATGGTTGTGTGTTGAGTTATTTTGAGGGAACAGCAAATTTGCACTGTTATATAAGCTGTACATTGCCTACTTTACGTTGTAGAAAAGTATTATATCTTTAGACTTCTCCCATGGAAAGATATAATAAAAAAAGTACAAAAATGTTACGGGTGTACTCACTTTTGTGACATACTGTAAGATTTACAACGCTAGCTGCTACAATGTTGGACATAACGCGACTAACGACACATAGCTACAATAATGGACATAACACGAGTAAACATTTGCCCACAACAAAGCTGCTACGTAAGATACGCAATAGCAAACTACAGCACTGCACACATATGCCTACAGTGCATACATACGACACGTAGAGGAGACTGAACTTTTCACCTCTCATTCCAGTTATTCCACATCGCAAAACAGTGGCTAAAGAAAATCTTACAAGTCAGTCAGTGCAAATGTATTTACATAGCCTCCTCCTTTCACCTGATATTATTACCCACTTAAACAATAAGGTGGTCTAAACAAAAAACGTAATACTCTGGCACATCTTCTATGGGCTCTGCACTGTTCCTACTAAATAAAGACAATAAATAAACTTTCTGGCAGCATACAAAGATGGTGTTCCAGGAGTTTGACGCATTCGCGTACATGTTGTGCATTCTGCTGTGTTAGGAAGTCTGTATGAAGGAACCAACTGCGTTTTTTTATTTCGTTGATACATGCGCAATACCCAAAACCAATCCGATCCCCGTACACATGGCAGCACCAAGTGGTTTGGAACCAGCCCAAGCCTGGCGTTCCAAGTGGTTTCGGAAAACCAATATCAAACCAATCGTATCCCCGTTCACATGAAGCCGGTACGATCCCAAACCAGTTCCAATTGGTTTCGACTCACCCATGTGAACGCACTGACTGCATGTGTGGGGAGAAGAGACAGAGAGTCTGTTTGGAAGCAGACTCGTGCACACTCACACAAACCTTACCGCAATGTCTATGTACATTATTATGCTTATGGCCGGTGTTTAAATTACTGTTGGGTTGGGGAAAGGCAACGCGATATGTCTGGACTTTGTGGGGAGGAGTCAGGTAAATTTCAGTTGCTTTGGTGTTCTCAAGTACAGGGGTGCGTTTCCCAAAACCGTCGTTGCTAACTTCCTTAGCAACTTCGTAGGTTTGAACGATGGACTAACGACACTACTGTTTCCCAACAGCATCGTTCGAACGACACAACAAAACGGATGTTTACAACAACATTAGTCCGATGGATCGTTCAACGACGCAGGTGTTTCCCAACAGCAAAGTCTGGACGATCCATCGGAAGTTCCATCGTTAAACTGTATAGTTCGAACGATTAGCTTGGACCTGTCGTTAGACCATTGTTTATGTCGGTTTCTGTACACGTGACATCTTGCTCGTCACCTTTGGCCGTCTTGGGTCAGATTAGGCACCATTCAATGCTTTACCGCCACCCACTGTATGAATGGTTTTACTTTAATTCACTTCATTTTCATCCTGGCACTTGCCAGGTCATGTAAAAAGACGATAGAAAACTCAACCCACAACACACCAAAAGTTGTTGCAAGATGTTGTTGGATTATTAAAGTTATTGGCTGATTTGACAGGTCGTTTTTAATACTGTGATGTAGAGTATGATCACGGTTCACAGATCCACAATCAAGGCCATTCCACGTGTTTCAAATTGATTACGGTTTAGCAGGATTCGAACCCGTATCTCTCCGAAAAAGGGAGGTCTGCATAGTGGGCTGATGAGCTAACCACTCAACCATTGTGTCATATGAGTAATCAGTGGCCTTGGTTATATTTATATGCACACCTATGTAGGGTAGCATAAATGAAATATACGATTATATCATTACAAACGTATACAGTTTACAAACGTATTCAGTCACTGCTTTTTAATGAGTAAGGGACATGATTGTGTTGGGGAACATTTTCCTAAGTTGCTGAAGTTGTCACAGCCTACATACCGGCTGAATTGAAATAAGGCTACGTTTTTGTTGCTTACTGTCGTGGTGTCGTTTCTGCCTCCCCGCAACGAATGCATCCGAATACTCTCTGAGCACTTCTGACACATCTGGATACTTTGCAGTTTCAACGACGGAAGTCTAAACTAACATAGTTCAGACTTACGTTGTACGTAGGTAGTTCGAGAGTTTCGGGAAACGGTCGAAATCGGACTGTTGTGTCGTTTGAACCTACTACGGACAACGGTGGTTAAATGCTAACATCCGTCGTTGTTTGGGAAACGCACCCCAGAGCACGAGATAGACTTGTGTGTCTTGTGATGTTTTGGTGTTTTAACATCTTCAGTGTTAAATTGGAGATAAAACAGTAATTCACAAACCAGGAGATATGCCGAAGACTCTGTTTAATTGCATAACTACCATATGTTATCTGGTAGCTTAATCAAGTGATGTATTGCGGTTTGAAAAATCATGCTTTAAGCAGCCCGCTGTCGCAGGGCTTCCAATGGCTGGATGTGCTGGAAGCCAAGGCTTCAAAGGGCGGCTCTGACCGTCAAGTTTTTTAATGAAATTCTAGGCGATCATTTGCTAAATCGAAGAAACATAACTCATGAGTCATAACTTTGGAGGCTGTTCGGCTTCCCTGGGGGTAAACGAGAGGTGGGCGTGACATGGCGTGAAGGCAACTTGACAACTTTTGTAGTAACCGGGCGTCACATACAGACTAGTTGAACTCAAAGCCAGTATATTTTAGAGGTTACCTCAGATATACCTACACAAAAGTACCTCACACTATACATTTTCTGAAAGCTCTTGGTGTGTAGATGCCATTTAATATATGCAAAGCAATGCCCCACCTTTCTCCATGGTAATTACATGACAACTTTTGTACTAACCGGGCGTCACATACAGACTAGTTGAACTCAAAGCCAGTATATTTTAGAGGTTACCTCAGATATACCTACACAAAAGTACCTCACACTATACATTTTCTGAAAGCTCTTGATGTGTAGATGCCATTTAATATATGCAAAGCCATGCCCCACCCTTCTCCATGGTAATTACATGACAACTTTTGTACTAACCAGGCGTCACATACAGACTAGTTGAACTCAAAGCCAGTATATTTTAGAGGTTACCTCATTTATACCTACACAAAAATACCTCACACTATACATTTTCTGAAAGCTCTTGATGTGTAGATGCCATTTAATATATGCAAAGCCATGCCCCACCCTTCTGCATGGTAATTACATGACAACTTTTGTAGTAACCGGGCGTCACATACAGACTAGTTGAACTCAAAGCCAGTATATTTTAGAGGTTACCTCAGATATACCTACACAAAAGTACCTCACACTATACATTTTCTGAAAGCTCTTGATGTGTAGATGCCATTTAATATATGCAAAGCCATGCCCCACCCTTCTCCATGGTAATTACATGACAACTTTTGTACTAACCGGGCGTCACATACAGACTAGTTGAACTCAAAGCCAGTATATTTTAGAGGTTACCTCAGTTATACCTACACAAAAGTAGCTCAAATTGTACATTTTCTGAAAGCTCTTGATGTGTAGATACCATTTAATATATGTAAAGCCATGCCCCACCCTTCTCCATGGTAATTACATGACAACTTTTGTACTAACCGGGCGTCACATACAGACTAGTTGAACTCAAAGCCAGTATATTTTAGAGGTTACCTCAGTTATACCTACACAAAAGTACCTCAAATTGTACATTTTCTGAAAGCTCTTGATGTGTAGATGCCATTTAATATATGTAAAGCCATGCCCCACCTTTCTGCATGGTAATTACATGACAACTTTTGTAGTAACCGGGCGTCACATACAGACTAGTTGAACTCAAAGCCAGTATATTTTAGAGGTTACTTCAGATATACCTACACAAAAGTACCTCACACTATACATTTTCTGAAAGCTCTTGATGTGTAGATGCCATTTAATATATGCAAAGCCATGCCCCACCCTTCTCCATGGTAATTACATGACAACTTTTGTACTAACTGGGCGTCACATACAGACTAGTTGAACTCAAAGCCAGTATATTTTAGAGGTTACTTCAGATATACCTACACAAAAGTACCTCACACTATACATTTTCTGAAAGCTCTTGATGTGTAGATGCCATTTAATATATGCAAAGCCATGCCCCACCCTTCTCCATGGTAATTACATGACAACTTTTGTACTAACCGGGCGTCACATACAGACTAGTTGAACTCAAAGCCAGTATATTTTAGAGGTTACCTCAGTTATACCTACACAAAAATACCTCACACTATACATTTTCTGAAAGCTCTTGATGTGTAGATGCCATTTAATATATGCAAAGCAATGCCCCACCTTTCTCCATGGTAATTACATGACAACTTTTGTAGTAACCGGGCGTCACATACAGACTAGTTGAACTCAAAGCCAGTATATTTTAGAGGTTACCTCAGATATACCTACACAAAAGTACCTCACACTATACATTTTCTGAAAGCTCTTGGTGTGTAGATGCCATTTAATATATGCAAAGCCATGCCCCACCCTTCTCCATGGTAATTACATGACAACTTTTGTACTAACCGGGCGTCACATACAGACTAGTTGAACTCAAAGCCAGTATATTTTAGAGGTTACTTCAGATATACCTACACAAAAGTACCTCACACTATACATTTTCTGAAAGCTCTTGATGTGTAGATGCCATTTAATATATGCAAAGCCATGCCCCACCCTTCTCCATGGTAATTACATGACAACTTTTGTAGTAACCGGGCGTCACATACAGACTAGTTGAACTCAAAGCCAGTATATTTTAGAGGTTACCTCAGTTATACCTACACAAAAATACCTCACACTATACATTTTCTGAAAGCTCTTGATGTGTAGATGCCATTTAATATATGCAAAGCCATGCCCCACCCTTCTCCATGGTAATTACATGACAACTTTTGTACTAACCGGGCGTCACATACAGACTAGTTTAACTCAAAGCCAGTATATTTTAGAGGTTACCTCAGTTATACCTACACAAAAATACCTCACACTATACATTTTCTGAAAGCTCTTGATGTGTAGATGCCATTTAATATATGCAAAGCAATGCCCCACCTTTCTCCATGGTAATTACATGACAACTTTTGTACTAACCGGGCGTCACATACAGACTAGTTTAACTCAAAGCCAGTATATTTTAGAGGTTACCTCAGATATACCTACACAAAAATACCTCACACTATACATTTTCTGAAAGCTCTTGATGTGTAGATGCCATTTAATATATGCAAAGCCATGCCCCACCCTTCTCCATGGTAATTACATGACAACTTTTGTACTAACCGGGCGTCACATACAGACTAGTTTAACTCAAAGCCAGTATATTTTAGAGGTTACCTCAGTTATACCTACACAAAAGTACCTCAAATTGTACATTTTCTGAAAGCTCTTGATGTGTAGATGCCATTTAATATATGCAAAGCCATGCCCCACCCTTCTCCATGGTAATTACATGACAACTTTTGTACTAACCGGGCGTCACATACAGACTAGTTGAACTCAAAGCCAGTATATTTTAGAGGTTACTTCAGATATACCTACACAAAAGTACCTCACACTATACATTTTCTGAAAGCTCTTGATGTGTAGATGCCATTTAATATATGCAAAGCCATGCCCCACCCTTCTCCATGGTAATTACATGACAACTTTTGTACTAACCGGGCGTCACATACAGACTAGTTTAACTCAAAGCCAGTATATTTTAGAGGTTACCTCAGTTATACCTACACAAAAGTACCTCAAATTGTACATTTTCTGAAAGCTCTTGATGTGTAGATGCCATTTAATATATGCAAAGCCATGCCCCATCCTTCTCCATGGTAATTACATGACAACTTTTGTACTAACCGGGCGTCACATACAGACTAGTTGAACTCAAAGCCAGTATATTTTAGAGGTTACCTCAGTTATACCTACACAAAAATACCTCACACTATACATTTTCTGAAAGCTCTTGATGTGTAGATGCCATTTAATATATGCAAAGCAATGCCCCACCTTTCTCCATGGTAATTACATGACAACTTTTGTAGTAACCGGGCGTCACATACAGACTAGTTGAACTCAAAGCCAGTATATTTTAGAGGTTACCTCAGATATACCTACACAAAAGTACCTCACACTATACATTTTCTGAAAGCTCTTGGTGTGTAGATGCCATTTAATATATGCAAAGCCATGCCCCACCCTTCTCCATGGTAATTACATGACAACTTTTGTACTAACCGGGCGTCACATACAGACTAGTTGAACTCAAAGCCAGTATATTTTAGAGGTTACTTCAGATATACCTACACAAAAGTACCTCACACTATACATTTTCTGAAAGCTCTTGATGTGTAGATGCCATTTAATATATGCAAAGCAATGCCCCACCTTTCTCCATGGTAATTACATGACAACTTTTGTACTAACCGGGCGTCACATACAGACTAGTTGAACTCAAAGCCAGTATATTTTAGAGGTTACCTCAGTTATACCTACACAAAAGTACCTCAAATTGTACATTTTCTGAAAGCTCTTGATGTGTAGATGCCATTTAATATATGCAAAGCCATGCCCCACCCTTCTGCATGGTAATTACATGACAACTTTTGTAGTAACCGGGCGTCACATACAGACTAGTTGAACTCAAAGCCAGTATATTTTAGAGGTTACCTCAGATATACCTACACAAAAGTACCTCACACTATACATTTTCTGAAAGCTCTTGATGTGTAGATGCCATTTAATATATGCAAAGCCATGCCCCACCCTTCTCCATGGTAATTACATGACAACTTTTGTACTAACCGGGCGTCACATACAGACTAGTTGAACTCAAAGCCAGTATATTTTAGAGGTTACCTCAGTTATACCTACACAAAAGTACCTCAAATTGTACATTTTCTGAAAGCTCTTGATGTGTAGATGCCATTTAATACATGCAAAGCCATGCCCCACCCTTCTGCATGGTAATTACATGACAACTTTTGTACTAACCGGGCGTCACATACAGACTAGTTTAACTCAAAGCCAGTATATTTTAGAGGTTACCTCAGTTATACCTACACAAAAGTACCTCAAATTGTACATTTTCTGAAAGCTCTTGATGTGTAGATGCCATTTAATATATGCAAAGCCATGCCCCACCCTTCTCCATGGTAATTACATGACAACTTTTGTACTAACCGGGCGTCACATACAGACTAGTTGAACTCAAAGCCAGTATATTTTAGAGGTTACCTCAGTTATACCTACACAAAAGTACCTCAAATTGTACATTTTCTGAAAGCTCTTGATGTGTAGATGCCATTTAATACATGCAAAGCCATGCCCCACCCTTCTGCATGGTAATTACATGACAACTTTTGTACTAACCGGGCGTCACATACAGACTAGTTTAACTCAAAGCCAGTATATTTTAGAGGTTACCTCAGTTATACCTACACAAAAGTACCTCAAATTGTACATTTTCTGAAAGCTCTTGATGTGTAGATGCCATTTAATATATGCAAAGCCATGCCCCACCCTTCTCCATGGTAATTACATGACAACTTTTGTACTAACCGGGCGTCACATACAGACTAGTTTAACTCAAAGCCAGTATATTTTAGAGGTTACCTCAGTTATACCTACACAAAAGTAGCTCAAATTGTACATTTTCTGAAAGCTCTTGATGTGTAGATACCATTTAATATATGTAAAGCCATGCCCCACCCTTCTCCATGGTAATTACATGACAACTTTTGTACTAACCGGGCGTCACATACAGACTAGTTGAACTCAAAGCCAGTATATTTTAGAGGTTACCTCAGTTATACCTACACAAAAGTACCTCAAATTGTACATTTTCTGAAAGCTCTTGATGTGTAGATGCCATTTAATATATGTAAAGCCATGCCCCACCTTTCTGCATGGTAATTACATGACAACTTTTGTAGTAACCGGGCGTCACATACAGACTAGTTGAACTCAAAGCCAGTATATTTTAGAGGTTACTTCAGATATACCTACACAAAAGTACCTCACACTATACATGTTCTGAAAGCTCTTGATGTGTAGATGCCATTTAATATATGCAAAGCCATGCCCCACCCTTCTCCATGGTAATTACATGACAACTTTTGTACTAACCGGGCGTCACATACAGACTAGTTGAACTCAAAGCCAGTATATTTTAGAGGTTACTTCAGATATACCTACACAAAAGTACCTCACACTATACATTTTCTGAAAGCTCTTGATGTGTAGATGCCATTTAATATATGCAAAGCCATGCCCCACCCTTCTCCATGGTAATTACATGACAACTTTTGTACTAACCGGGCGTCACATACAGACTAGTTGAACTCAAAGCCAGTATATTTTAGAGGTTACCTCAGTTATACCTACACAAAAATACCTCACACTATACATTTTCTGAAAGCTCTTGATGTGTAGATGCCATTTAATATATGCAAAGCAATGCCCCACCTTTCTCCATGGTAATTACATGACAACTTTTGTAGTAACCGGGCGTCACATACAGACTAGTTGAACTCAAAGCCAGTATATTTTAGAGGTTACCTCAGATATACCTACACAAAAGTACCTCACACTATACATTTTCTGAAAGCTCTTGGTGTGTAGATGCCATTTAATATATGCAAAGCCATGCCCCACCCTTCTCCATGGTAATTACATGACAACTTTTGTACTAACCGGGCGTCACATACAGACTAGTTGAACTCAAAGCCAGTATATTTTAGAGGTTACTTCAGATATACCTACACAAAAGTACCTCACACTATACATTTTCTGAAAGCTCTTGATGTGTAGATGCCATTTAATATATGCAAAGCAATGCCCCACCTTTCTCCATGGTAATTACATGACAACTTTTGTACTAACCGGGCGTCACATACAGACTAGTTGAACTCAAAGCCAGTATATTTTAGAGGTTACCTCAGATATACCTACACAAAAGTACCTCACACTATACATTTTCTGAAAGCTCTTGATGTGTAGATGCCATTTAATATATGCAAAGCCATGCCCCACCCTTCTCCATGGTAATTACATGACAACTTTTGTACTAACCAGGCGTCACATACAGACTAGTTGAACTCAAAGCCAGTATATTTTAGAGGTTACCTCATTTATACCTACACAAAAATACCTCACACTATACATTTTCTGAAAGCTCTTGATGTGTAGATGCCATTTAATATATGCAAAGCCATGCCCCACCCTTCTGCATGGTAATTACATGACAACTTTTGTAGTAACCGGGCGTCACATACAGACTAGTTGAACTCAAAGCCAGTATATTTTAGAGGTTACCTCAGATATACCTACACAAAAGTACCTCACACTATACATTTTCTGAAAGCTCTTGATGTGTAGATGCCATTTAATATATGCAAAGCCATGCCCCACCCTTCTCCATGGTAATTACATGACAACTTTTGTACTAACCGGGCGTCACATACAGACTAGTTGAACTCAAAGCCAGTATATTTTAGAGGTTACCTCAGTTATACCTACACAAAAGTAGCTCAAATTGTACATTTTCTGAAAGCTCTTGATGTGTAGATACCATTTAATATATGTAAAGCCATGCCCCACCCTTCTCCATGGTAATTACATGACAACTTTTGTACTAACCGGGCGTCACATACAGACTAGTTGAACTCAAAGCCAGTATATTTTAGAGGTTACCTCAGTTATACCTACACAAAAGTACCTCAAATTGTACATTTTCTGAAAGCTCTTGATGTGTAGATGCCATTTAATATATGTAAAGCCATGCCCCACCTTTCTGCATGGTAATTACATGACAACTTTTGTAGTAACCGGGCGTCACATACAGACTAGTTGAACTCAAAGCCAGTATATTTTAGAGGTTACTTCAGATATACCTACACAAAAGTACCTCACACTATACATTTTCTGAAAGCTCTTGATGTGTAGATGCCATTTAATATATGCAAAGCCATGCCCCACCCTTCTCCATGGTAATTACATGACAACTTTTGTACTAACTGGGCGTCACATACAGACTAGTTGAACTCAAAGCCAGTATATTTTAGAGGTTACTTCAGATATACCTACACAAAAGTACCTCACACTATACATTTTCTGAAAGCTCTTGATGTGTAGATGCCATTTAATATATGCAAAGCCATGCCCCACCCTTCTCCATGGTAATTACATGACAACTTTTGTACTAACCGGGCGTCACATACAGACTAGTTGAACTCAAAGCCAGTATATTTTAGAGGTTACCTCAGTTATACCTACACAAAAATACCTCACACTATACATTTTCTGAAAGCTCTTGATGTGTAGATGCCATTTAATATATGCAAAGCAATGCCCCACCTTTCTCCATGGTAATTACATGACAACTTTTGTAGTAACCGGGCGTCACATACAGACTAGTTGAACTCAAAGCCAGTATATTTTAGAGGTTACCTCAGATATACCTACACAAAAGTACCTCACACTATACATTTTCTGAAAGCTCTTGGTGTGTAGATGCCATTTAATATATGCAAAGCCATGCCCCACCCTTCTCCATGGTAATTACATGACAACTTTTGTACTAACCGGGCGTCACATACAGACTAGTTGAACTCAAAGCCAGTATATTTTAGAGGTTACTTCAGATATACCTACACAAAAGTACCTCACACTATACATTTTCTGAAAGCTCTTGATGTGTAGATGCCATTTAATATATGCAAAGCCATGCCCCACCCTTCTCCATGGTAATTACATGACAACTTTTGTAGTAACCGGGCGTCACATACAGACTAGTTGAACTCAAAGCCAGTATATTTTAGAGGTTACCTCAGTTATACCTACACAAAAATACCTCACACTATACATTTTCTGAAAGCTCTTGATGTGTAGATGCCATTTAATATATGCAAAGCCATGCCCCACCCTTCTCCATGGTAATTACATGACAACTTTTGTACTAACCGGGCGTCACATACAGACTAGTTTAACTCAAAGCCAGTATATTTTAGAGGTTACCTCAGTTATACCTACACAAAAGTACCTCAAATTGTACATTTTCTGAAAGCTCTTGATGTGTAGATGCCATTTAATATATGCAAAGCCATGCCCCACCCTTCTCCATGGTAATTACATGACAACTTTTGTACTAACCGGGCGTCACATACAGACTAGTTTAACTCAAAGCCAGTATATTTTAGAGGTTACCTCAGATATACCTACACAAAAGTACCTCACACTATACATTTTCTGAAAGCTCTTGGTGTGTAGATGCCATTTAATATATGTAAAGCCATGCCCCACCCTTCTCCATGGTAATTACATGACAACTTTTGTACTAACCGGGCGTCACATACAGACTAGTTTAACTCAAAGCCAGTATATTTTAGAGGTTACCTCAGTTATACCTACACAAAAGTACCTCAAATTGTACATTTTCTGAAAGCTCTTGATGTGTAGATGCCATTTAATATATGCAAAGCCATGCCCCACCCTTCTCCATGGTAATTACATGACAACTTTTGTACTAACCGGGCGTCACATACAGACTAGTTGAACTCAAAGCCAGTATATTTTAGAGGTTACTTCAGATATACCTACACAAAAGTACCTCACACTATACATTTTCTGAAAGCTCTTGATGTGTAGATGCCATTTAATATATGCAAAGCCATGCCCCACCCTTCTCCATGGTAATTACATGACAACTTTTGTACTAACCGGGCGTCACATACAGACTAGTTGAACTCAAAGCCAGTATATTTTAGAGGTTACTTCAGATATACCTACACAAAAGTACCTCACACTATACATTTTCTGAAAGCTCTTGATGTGTAGATGCCATTTAATATATGCAAAGCCATGCCCCACCCTTCTCCATGGTAATTACATGACAACTTTTGTACTAACCGGGCGTCACATACAGACTAGTTGAACTCAAAGCCAGTATATTTTAGAGGTTACCTCAGTTATACCTACACAAAAATACCTCACACTATACATTTTCTGAAAGCTCTTGATGTGTAGATGCCATTTAATATATGCAAAGCAATGCCCCACCTTTCTCCATGGTAATTACATGACAACTTTTGTAGTAACCGGGCGTCACATACAGACTAGTTGAACTCAAAGCCAGTATATTTTAGAGGTTACCTCAGATATACCTACACAAAAGTACCTCACACTATACATTTTCTGAAAGCTCTTGGTGTGTAGATGCCATTTAATATATGCAAAGCCATGCCCCACCCTTCTCCATGGTAATTACATGACAACTTTTGTACTAACCGGGCGTCACATACAGACTAGTTGAACTCAAAGCCAGTATATTTTAGAGGTTACTTCAGATATACCTACACAAAAGTACCTCACACTATACATTTTCTGAAAGCTCTTGATGTGTAGATGCCATTTAATATATGCAAAGCAATGCCCCACCTTTCTCCATGGTAATTACATGACAACTTTTGTACTAACCGGGCGTCACATACAGACTAGTTGAACTCAAAGCCAGTATATTTTAGAGGTTACCTCAGTTATACCTACACAAAAGTACCTCAAATTGTACATTTTCTGAAAGCTCTTGATGTGTAGATGCCATTTAATATATGCAAAGCCATGCCCCACCCTTCTGCATGGTAATTACATGACAACTTTTGTAGTAACCGGGCGTCACATACAGACTAGTTGAACTCAAAGCCAGTATATTTTAGAGGTTACCTCAGATATACCTACACAAAAGTACCTCACACTATACATTTTCTGAAAGCTCTTGATGTGTAGATGCCATTTAATATATGCAAAGCCATGCCCCACCCTTCTCCATGGTAATTACATGACAACTTTTGTACTAACCGGGCGTCACATACAGACTAGTTGAACTCAAAGCCAGTATATTTTAGAGGTTACCTCAGTTATACCTACACAAAAGTACCTCAAATTGTACATTTTCTGAAAGCTCTTGATGTGTAGATGCCATTTAATACATGCAAAGCCATGCCCCACCCTTCTGCATGGTAATTACATGACAACTTTTGTACTAACCGGGCGTCACATACAGACTAGTTTAACTCAAAGCCAGTATATTTTAGAGGTTACCTCAGTTATACCTACACAAAAGTACCTCAAATTGTACATTTTCTGAAAGCTCTTGATGTGTAGATGCCATTTAATATATGCAAAGCCATGCCCCACCCTTCTCCATGGTAATTACATGACAACTTTTGTACTAACCGGGCGTCACATACAGACTAGTTTAACTCAAAGCCAGTATATTTTAGAGGTTACCTCAGTTATACCTACACAAAAGTACCTCAAATTGTACATTTTCTGAAAGCTCTTGATGTGTAGATGCCATTTAATATATGCAAAGCCATGCCCCACCCTTCTGCATGGTAATTACATGACAACTTTTGTAGTAACCGGGCGTCACATACAGACTAGTTGAACTCAAAGCCAGTATATTTTAGAGGTTACCTCAGATATACCTATACAAAAGTACCTCACACTATACATTTTCTGAAAGCTCTTGATGTGTAGATGCCATTTAATATATGTAAAGCCATGCCCCACCCTTCTCCATGGCAATTACATGACAACTTTTGTATTAACCAGGCGTCACATACAGACTAGTCGAACTCAAAGCCAGTATATTTTAGAGGTTACCTCAGTTATACCTACACAAAAGTACCTCAAATTGTACATTTTCTGAAAGCTCTTGATGTGTAGATGCCATTTAATACATGCAAAGCCATGCCCCACCCTTCTGCATGGTAATTACATGACAACTTTTGTACTAACCGGGCGTCACATACAGACTAGTTGTCCAACATAGGTCCATGTTACAGTGACAGCCCCGAAACATCAATTCACTTGATGTACCGCCAGAGACATATTCGCATTTGTATCGACTGCTGGCACTCTTTGATGAAAATCATTCTCGCAGCGAACTTAGTTAAAGAGTATTTTTGCATGACGATGTAGATTTTGAAACAGGCACGCCACGGGCACCGCGCAAACTACATAGTCCTACATTGTGTCCCTACCATGGTTTGCTACTTGTGACCCTGTGCACAAGTTAAAGGAATCTCTAAGGAGTTACAGGAATCCCTATCACAAGTTACAGGAATCCCTATGAAGTTACGGAATCCCTATGAAGTTACAGGAATCCCTATTTTTAGGTTACGGGAATCCCTATGAATCTCCAAATTTCCCCAAATAGGGATTCCCCGTAACCTACAGGTTACAGGAATCCCTATTTTCAGGTTACGGGGAATGTCTTACCCATACCTCTCTCTCTCTCTCTCTCTCTCTCTCTCTCTCTCTCTCTGTGGTTCTTTTTACTCTTTTGCCTTACAGATGCACGAAGAGGCAAAAAAACCCATCCAAATATGTAAATTGGACATTGATTTTGCATGTCCCTTCGAGTAAAATCCCACTTTTTTGCCAGAATAAGAGTCCAGTTCTTGCAGTTCCCGGACTCTGCTGGCAGTAAGTTTGCTTTATGGCTCGTCTGTCTGTCGACATTGGCTGTTGTTCCTTCAGTGCAACAACACACAGTTCCATAAAGCTGCATAGTATACAGCTCCCCAGAGAGGCAGAACATGACTCCACACTGACACGCCATTGATTTACATCTCTCTTTCTCACACACACACTCTCTTTTCTCTCTTTCTCTCCCTCCATCCCTCTCTCTCTATCCCCTTTTTTCTTTCTCTCTCTCACATTCTCTCTCTCCCTTACTTTTATCCGCTCTCGCCCTCTTGCTGTCTCTCTCCACACCTCCCCTGCTTTTGCTATTGATTTTTTTTATAATGTTTTGCTTTGTCCCCCCCCCCCCCCCCCCCCCTCTCTCCCTCCCTCCCTCCATCACTCCCCCTCTCTCTCTCTCCTTGTCCCCTGACTCCCCCTGCAGTTCTGGGAGGTGATCAGTGATGAGCACGGCATCGACCCCACCGGCACCTACCACGGCGACAGTGACCTGCAGCTGGACCGCATCAGCGTGTACTATAACGAAGCCACAGGTATCTCGCCCTGCCTGCACAGTAGAGTAGAGTAGAGTAGAGTAGAGTAGAGTAGAGTAGAGGAAAGTAGAGTAGAGTAGAGTAGAGTAGAGTAGAGTAGAGTAGAGTAGAGTAGAGTTACTTTATTTATCCCGAAGGAAATTAAGGAATTAGTGCTAGCAGAGCCCCCTAGCGCTTACTGTACAGATCAGTAATCTACAGCTGGCCTGCCATAATCTAATGCTAGATTAAAAAAAAAAAACTGTCTAAGACTCATCTTGTGTTAAACCCTCCCCGTAAAAGCACAATAATGCTAGTGCTTGCAGTTCACATTAGTGGGCCACAGCTAGCCAACATTAGGCTTAAGCTAGCTCTTGATCGAAAGAGCCCTACACTGGAAAGCAGGTGTCCAGTCAGGAATTTTAGGCCCTATGAAAAAATAACACACACACACACACACACACACACACACACACCCCTGCTGGGAAGCACAGTGATACAGGAAAGGCTATAATAAAGGGATGAAACAGTTGTCTTGGGTCAAGACCTACCCTGTGGATGCATGACTAACCCATATGACACCATATGACTGTACACTGAATGAAACATAATAGCGTCTGCTATTTGGTTAAGCAGCATGAAGGGTGAGCCAATACGCGTACCGCCAATAAGGTAATGTCCAAATCCAAAAATAAATTGCAGCTGTTCAATATGGAGAGGGGCTCTGGGGGAAAGACACGTCAAGTCATTTTTGAAGGAGGAAATTGTAATTACTTTGCCCTAATTAAGTCGTTTACTCTTACATGGACGAAACCTTTTTTGATGTATTTAAAAAAAACAAAACACACACACACACACAAGTGCTGCTTTCATTACTCTTTCATGCTATGCTAGCCATGGTTGTCCCACCCCCCCACACCTACCCCAACCCGCACCGCTGAAGTAGCGTTATTGCTGGGTCCCATGTCACACAAATGGAGCCCCTCATTCCCTGCCGTATTGAGCTGGTGTGTGTGTCTCTCTCTCTGTGTCCCTTATGGAGGCGGAAAGTATGTGCCCAGAGCCATCCTGGTGGACCTGGAGCCCGGCACCATGGACTCCGTCAGGTCCGGACCGTTTGGACAGATCTTCAGACCGGACAACTTTGTTTTTGGTAAGACTGGTGGATAGATACATTTGGTGGATGATCGGTGGTGGTGGTGCTGATCACTGTATGGTAATAACATATTAATTAATACCAAGTCGGTATGATGTTTTAATATGCCAATTTTCATTTTACACAGAAGTTTTCTTTTAACCCCTTCTATTTGGGAAAAGCCACTGTTTGCTTGTGTTCTCAAGTATGGATGGTTTCATTCTCTGTTTTTGCATTAAAAAACAACGTTTTAACATATGAATTCCCTAATGAGTAAGGCATCACTTCAACGAAAATCGCTTCACCAAATGTGGTCATCTGACCTTCTTTACTTTATCTATGTGGCTTTCCTCCTGTTCTTCTTTTTCTCTCTCTCTGTTCTCCTTTCTCTCTCTCTCTTGCTTTCTTTTTTCTCTGTTGTTCACTGATGTCTCACCTGTCCTCTGTGTCTCTTTTGCCCTTGTTTTCTTGTCCTCCCATCACACGTCTGCGCGTCTTTTACTACATCTCATTAGGTCAGAGTGGTGCTGGAAATAACTGGGCCAAGGGCCACTACACAGAGGGAGCCGAGCTGGTGGACTCGGTGCTGGACGTGGTCAGGAAGGAGGCCGAGAGCTGCGACTGTCTCCAGGGCTTCCAGCTGACCCACTCCCTGGGCGGTGGCACCGGCTCTGGCATGGGCACCCTGCTCATCAGCAAGATCCGCGAGGAGTACCCCGACCGCATCATGAACACCTTCAGCGTGGTGCCCTCCCCCAAGGTGTCCGACACCGTGGTGGAGCCCTACAACGCCACCCTCTCCGTCCACCAGCTTGTGGAGAACACAGACGAGACCTACTGCATCGACAACGAGGCCCTGTACGACATCTGCTTCCGCACGCTGAAGCTGACCACGCCCACTTACGGTGACCTCAACCACCTGGTCTCTGCCACCATGAGCGGCGTGACCACCTGCCTCAGGTTCCCTGGGCAGCTCAACGCCGACCTCCGCAAACTGGCCGTCAACATGGTGCCCTTCCCCCGTCTGCACTTCTTCATGCCCGGCTTCGCCCCACTCACCAGCAGGGGGAGCCAGCAGTACCGCGCCCTCACTGTGCCAGAGCTGACCCAGCAGGTGTTCGACGCCAAGAACATGATGGCCGCCTGCGACCCCCGCCACGGGCGCTACCTGACCGTGGCCGCCGTCTTCCGCGGCCGCATGTCCATGAAGGAGGTGGACGAGCAGATGCTCAACGTGCAGAACAAGAACAGCAGCTACTTCGTGGAGTGGATCCCCAACAACGTGAAGACCGCCGTGTGCGACATCCCACCCAGGGGGCTCAAGATGGCCGTCACCTTCATCGGCAACAGCACAGCCATCCAGGAGCTGTTCAAGCGCATCTCCGAGCAGTTCACCGCCATGTTCCGCCGCAAAGCCTTCCTGCATTGGTACACGGGTGAGGGCATGGACGAGATGGAGTTCACCGAGGCTGAGAGCAACATGAACGACCTGGTGTCCGAGTACCAGCAGTACCAGGACGCCACAGCCGAGGAGGAGGGAGAGTTTGAGGAGGAGGTGGAGGAGGATGCTTAGAGGTGTCACGAAATAATTTGGAAAAAAATGGGGTGGGAATGGAGAAAGAAAAACCAACAAAAATAACAGAACAAAAAATAAAGAAATAAATAAAAAAAGGACGCCACACCAAAATTGGTTTAAGTTATTTGGGAAAATTGTGTTTACTGTGTTAATGTGGGAGACTGATGTGAATTGAGCCAAAATGTAAACTGTTCTCATAGATGAGATCCATGAGTGACAGCAGAATGTGATCAGGAAAGTGTGAATGAATGTAAAATGGAAATAAGGTGAGGAACAGAAAAAAAGTGTTACCTAATAACCAAAACCAACGACAGGCAAACACAAGACTAGAATAAGAGATACCTTTCTTGTTGTCACCTAATGTAACTAATGCCTGCATTTGATAGGAAATGTAGAAGGATGGATGGTAAGGATAGAGATAGAAGAGAAGGAAGAATTGCCATTAACCTTTATTTTAATATTCCTGTGGTTCCTCTGCTTCTGTTTTTTTTTCTGCTTTTTTTTTTACTTTTCTGTGTTTCTTTATAACTTTCATTGTTTCTTTATGCACTGTCAGTGATTGAGTAGAGAGGTCAAGGGTGACAGTTGGTCAGGCCATAGAGTGTCTTGTCCATTACCATCTCAGCACAGCAGCAGACACACACACACACATGACAACGA
Source organism: Setipinna tenuifilis (assembly GCA_030347295.1). Taxonomy (NCBI): domain Eukaryota; kingdom Metazoa; phylum Chordata; class Actinopteri; order Clupeiformes; family Engraulidae; genus Setipinna; species Setipinna tenuifilis. Next base: position 15,604,197 of record CM059283.1, read on the forward strand.
CATTCACAAAGAGAAGACATCTGCCACTGGCTGTAATAAATAGCACAAGAGCCACAGGGCCACTGTAGAATGGGCCAAAAAAAAACTTGCCAATGGTCTTTAACCAAAGACAACACACAGTCAAGGGCTATGGAGGGTTTCGCTGAGTCATAACAGGCTTGTCAGATGCGTTTCCGAGCTCCTGCAGAGTGCCTGCCTGACTCGGACGCCAGCCAACGTCCTGGGAAAGAGAGGAGCCATAATGCACCGAGGCACAATGGAACTGACAGCCATTAAACACACTCCCGCGGTATGTCTCTGTATGTTTCTAGCAATAACATCCTGTCAAATGAGCATGAGTAAGGAGTCTAGTAACTGTAACTATAAATGATTCAGATTTTAAAATAACAAATCTATTTGGAATTGAGTGTTTTTGGAAATGATTGCATCACAAGGCTTTATTGTGGTGAGCATACACTTTGTGTGATGCTAACTAAACTGGACACCAAATTAGATCACAGCTTGCTCTAGGCAGTGCAGTGACTTCAAACTTTTTGTTTCATCTTCTTCTTTAAAATCTGTTTACATTCTGTGAAAACTCCCACAAAAAATGAACACAAATAAAAGACCCTTTTTTGTATAAAAAATGACCTCTTGTGTGGTATTTGGACAGGTGGTTGATCATTGTCTTTACAGTCTTCATAACATAGGGAGTAGCAAATGACGCAATGTGGTATTACAAAGACATACTATAAGACGATGTGACCTCATCAGATAATTTATGTGAATAAACATATGATGTGACATTGGGAGAGAGTTGAAGGTATTTCCATGAATCCAGAGAGATATAAATAAAGAGATATAAATCAGTGTTGACCCACTGTAACCCATTCTGTAGGGATTGTTCGATGGTGACCCAACACAATACATTTCTTGGAGAATGAAAATTCAAAACAGTGGTACCAAGTAAAAAACAACATGACTGATAACCAATATATATATAAATACATAGGAAATTACTTTTACCAATATTAAACATGTTCTAACAAATTATGTCTAAGACATTAAATAAGTTTGGGTTTGGATCCTTACTCACTGACTATAGATGTTTTTTTAACAACTCACGGTCACATACTAGATAAACAACACTTAAAAAACAAAGGAATAATAAATAAGTAGTTCATTTGGGATCGAGTGAAACTGTGGTTGGGTAATTACTCTCATTCAAATCAAAGGCAGTCAGAAAGAACTGTGTTGTTCTGACAGCACAAACACAATCCCATTCCTTTATCCTTCCATGACTGATGCAATGACTACTGTATGCAATCACTGGTCTGATGTTTTTTCAGCAGTGTTACAATATATATCAAGAATGAACATATTCTATAAACTGACCATTATTAATGACTTAGCAGTTAGTTGGATACCTCCACTCTCATAATGAATCCACTGGGGCTACTGAGTGTGTGTGGACAATCAGGAAAGATAATTGGACCAGGCAAGAATCCCTGCAGATAACAAGCTATGGATTTCAGCTGTGTCAGCTTCCTGTTAATGGCGAAAGCGGGAGGGCGAAAGCAGCGTGAATCCCAAATTGCTACACCACAAATAACTGAAAGGCAGAAGTGATTGTGCTGCTGGTGGTCTGGTTGTAGGCCTACATAAACTGTTTAAACACTAAAGAGGAGATGCTACAGAAAGGTTTTTTTTTCTTCAATATTAGACGTTCTTTTAATCATATCATAAATCAAAAGAGGATTGTGTTTTTACATGTAGGCTATGTAAACAATAGTTACAAATGCATCTTCTTGAGGGTTTTGTATGTTTGCAGCTATCCATAAAATAAAATGGTAAGTGGCAACAATGACTTCCGAAGCACTGTCTCTCAAAATGAAAATGTGATGTTCAGATGTGGTGTCATAACAGTTGACTACATATGTTGTGGGCTGAAACCACCACAGTATGTGTACACTGTAAACATAATTGTATCTTCTGATTGAATCAAATTTAGTCAATTTACCAAATACCAAATTTGAGATCAAAAGAAGAAGGAAAAAGCAGAGGCACTCTGAGATTTAGAGAAATTATTAAAAAAGCCTTTAATATAACATGGCAAACTAAATTTAAAAGCACATGAGCCTACGCGTTGCGGCCATATTGGCCTTCATCAGGGCATAGACAAAGAAAGTAGGTCAGAGGTTAAAATGGCACCCATGGGTGTCAGAGTGGGTGGAGTCACATCATGTGACTAATTTACCTGTGCAATCATTGGCTAGTATGACTGACAACTAACACTGATAAGAGGGAGAGATAAGCCAATACACTTCAAAAAAGAAAATATACATGGAGAAAAAAGAAAAAGAAAAACTAGTATAACTCATAGGAAAGGGGAAAAGTCACAGTCCTCATTCAGGCCCGGGAAAGAGGTTGCCTTCAGTTTACTAATCCAAAAGGTTTCTCTCTGGAGGAGGGTCCTTAGATGGTCTCCACCTCTAGGGGGTTTGGGAACCACTTCTATCGCCATCACCTTTAGGGAGGAAACGAAGGGATGCCCAGCCTGTTGATAGTGAACCGCCATGGGATAGGCTGGATTTTTTGTCCTGATGGCATTCTTGTGTTCCGCCACTCTATCCTTCAGACGCCTCTTTGTTCTCCCAATGTAAAAACAGCCACACTCACACTCCAGTCTGTAGACTACAAAAGTGGTGTTACAATTGGCGAAGGCATTGACAGTGAAGCTGTTACCAGAAAACACATCCACAAAAGTGGGAGTTTTGAGCATATTCTCACAGTGATTACAATTACCACATCTGTGATTGCCTTGAAGCTTTTGTAACCAATGTTTTTTCTTTTTCACAGTGAGGTGACTATGTACCAGTTTATCCCTTAATGTAGGTGCATGCCTAAAGCAGAATGAGGGGGGTTCACAGAAGACCGTTTTTAATGAAGGGTCGCTTTGGAGTATGGCCCAATTACTCTTTATTATTTTCTTTATTTCCATGGCTGTTCTGCTGTATCTAGTGGAGAAATAGACCTGATGATTGCTTTTTGTTTTGTGTTTCTTTATCAGTAGGTCAGTTCTGTTGCATTGATGGGCCCTCCTTTGGGCCTGTCGAACCACCTCTCTCTTGTATCCCCTATCTTCAAACCGTTTTGCCATCTCCACAGATTTTGAATGATAGTCCTCTTGTGTGTCACAGATTCTCTTAAGACGAAGGAACTGTCCATATGGAATGTTTTTGATAAGATGTTGTGGATGATAACTGTCAGCTCTTAAAATAGTGTTACGATCTGTGTTTTTTCTAAAAATAGATGTATGCAAATCCCCATTTTCCTCTTTACTGATTGAAAGATCCAGAAATGAAATGTCTCTTTGGCTGTACTCCAGTGTCAGTCTTATGTTGGGGTTAATGGAGTTTGCATATGTATGGAATTCCAGCAGGTTGCTTTCGGTGCCTTTAAAGCAGCAAAATATGTCATCAATAAAGCGACAGTAAAAAATCGAATTTTCCCGGAAGGGGTTACATGAACTATGAATGTATTCCTTCTCCCAAAGACCCAGGAAGAGACAGGCATAGCTTGGAGCAAAGCAAGCCCCCATAGCAGTTCCTTTAATTTGTCTGTATATGTCATCTTCAAAACAAATTTGAGAGTTCTGTGCGTTCCCATGGCAAGACATGAGGTTTATCATCTGAATGACAGTCTTCAGCAGCAAGGATTGTATACTAAAACTACAACTTATTTTGCCCTCATAATGCCACTGCAAGATAGTCTCTGTCTCTGTTTCTTCATTGTGGAAGACTGCATCAATATTCCCTGAGTCTTGCCACAAGCCTATTGCGGTTACTGGTGCTGTTCTAGTGCTATCCGAACAACGACGATATTAGCCGAGTGTGCGCGAGGTACAACGATAGCAACCGAAGCCTCGCAGATAATCCTGATTTGAAACACCATAGAAGTCCCCTTATTTGACGGGTTGAGGGCGGGGAGAGAAAGGGGATTTTTAGACGAAAAACAAAAAAAATCCCACACCCCAGCCCCGCTTACCTATAGGCGATTTGATTTTGGATTTAGACGTTTCACAGCGACTAAGGTAATTATATATTTTTATTCACTACCTGAATACCGTTACGTGAAGCTTTTGCCTCAAATGGGTTAAATTTTGCAGTTTTTCGAAATGCTTCTTTATTTCCGGGCAATTTGTGTGATGCCGTCATGTTAGTATGGACGTGTGTGTGATAATCATGATATGCGGGGAAATAGCCACATAGCATATGGTATTCACTGGGATAAATAAAAATGATCGCATCCATTACAGACCGATTGCCTATTGATTCTATGATTTATGAAAGGGAATATGGTTATCAGTTGCTTGATTTGTGATGTGTAGATTTTTGTTGTTAATAGCCCACTTGTTCGCCATAAACTATGCAGCCATGATAGGGCTGCATGTCGCCTAACTATTTGATAAAATTAGTGAAGACAGTGCTGCATAGGCTGCCAGTGCCTGCCAGGCGCATTACCAAAATCTAAAACTAGGCATTGGTTTCAGGACAGTTGGAATGTTTCAACCTTTTCTTCAGCTTACTTTGGGTAATTGGCCCACGACATGATGGGATGCTTAAAGCCCCTCATCCTTTTGTATTCATTTGACGCCGCCCGGACCTGCTGTGGAGAGGGCTACACCTCCAGCCTTGGTTTTTCTTGGACCAGTGCAATCCTTACATAACAAACGAATGAGGGAGATTGCTACCAGATGGCCATTTTCTCATTTAGTCGCTGAGTAAGTGTTTGCATGGATGCCACAGCACTTAACAAGAGGGTGGCCGGCTTCCCCCTTGCTTTTGTGCGCGGTATAGCCGAAAATTGAGTGGGGCTATTGGGTCGGCTTTTTTTTTTTTTTTTTGCATGTTGGCTATGAAAAATGTAGGCTCTGTGATTGTACGAGAGCGCCTGCGTATTTGTGTATGAAAGAAGGGGGGAAGTGATGTGTATGCGTGCGTGTGTGTATGTGTATGTGTGCGTGTGCGTAAGGATGCGCGCACACACAGCAGTGCCACTCAGGGTAATAAATAGGCTTCTTTTAGGATTTTTTTGTTGTCTAGAACTCCTCTGAATCATCCTCCGGCATCCCTCTGTTGGGACTGCTCTTGCGGTGGATCGTGACACACCCATGTCGCACCACTGATGCTGAGAGAGGAAAGGTGGTGGAGAGGGGAGAGGGCTAGGGGGAAAAGATGCGGAAGCCACATGGATAGGTCCATATCAAGAGAAGCAGAAGCAGAAGAGGCAAAAGCTAACATGACAGGAGGCGTGTCAGCCCACACACACCATGGTAGGACTGAGGGGTGGCACAATGGCTTTTTAACTTCTATTGTGTTTATTGATTTGATTTACTGGTACGTGGCGCCCCCAGCAGTTTAAGGAAATGTAGCTGCCAGCCTAACCAGTTCTCCAGCACAGTGTATTAGATCAGTTTTTTATCCTATGGCATTCTGAGCATTGTGTACTTATTTGTGTTTAACTGGGCCACTATGTCATTATGCTTGGAACATATATCCCCAAATGGGCCACTCCTTTGCAGTAGGAGTCTAGATTAGTTGTGCTCGGATCTGCTAGATCTTACCAGCATTCCTGATTCAGACAGTTATAGCCTTTTAAGACGTTTGATCTTTAAGCAAGCTTGATGTCCAAACCTCAGTGGCTCATGATTGTGTGTTTTTTTCAGGGTGTTTTGACCAATCCAGAGTGGGATGCATCAGTGTCAGTGATATACTGCATGAAAGGCCTCAAGTCAGCAGGAAATAGGCTGATAGATTCACATTTCGCTTGGACATATCGGTTGCAAAATCATGCCTATCACAGTGTTCCTCGATGTTGGCATGAAAAGTGGTGCACCCACCGCTCTGAGTGAGTCTGAGTGAGCGAGCAGATTTCGCCTGTGCGATTGGATTGGGTCGGGTGCAACGAAGAAGAAAAAAAAAAAAAAAGCCTTCGTCTGTCTGCCCAGTCCGGACACTGCAGAAGGCTGCGAGCCTTCCTTTGGCTTGGGATAACAACAAAGATGCTCTTTGATAGCCTCCTCCCGCATCACCCCCTGTTTCCCGCCAGACCGGAAGAGAAAGGGGCGCTGCGGCCTTAATGAAATGACAGACGAGGTGAATCAAGCGCTGTCCGAGAGGCAGAGCGCGATACTAAGAGACTGAGCACTAAGTGTCAGACAGTGATAGATGGGCAAGGACAGGGGGGAGAGAGTAAGGAGAGGCAGAGGCTGACTACTTGTTCAAGAGGGTCGGTCAGTGAGTGTGTGAGTGAGTGAGTGAGTGAGTGAGAGGGGGACATCGGAAGCAAAAGAGGCAAAGCATTGCAACAAGAGGAAGGAAAGATAAGATAAGAACAAGGGATGAACAGGGATGGGACAGGGTGATTAGACTGATGGAGATAAATGGACAGATACAGAGATGGAGATGGATGAAGATACAGACATAAAGAGAAAGAGAGAGAGAAAGAAAAGTAGGAGGAGGGAGAGAGAGAGAGAGAGAGAGAGAGAGAGAGACTAATTGTATGTGATGTGTATGTGATAAGAAGTGAAAGAAGAAGTGGGCAATCCAGTGATCCAGTTTTCACAGCCTGGGACTAGGAGGACCGCCACCCAGCCAGCCAGCCAGCCTGCCAGGCTCAGTTTTATAGCTCCTGTTATGTGATGTTGCTCTCCATGTTTTTGGTGTCTCTGAGTACATTTGTGTATTCAACAATATGTCACTCATACTTCACATTTGAATGTGAAGTAACTGGATGTAGTAGCCTGAGGCAGAGGTAGTTTGGAAACATTGTATGTGATTCCCTTAACATACAGCAGTTGAAGTAGCCTAAAAGATGATCTTACCACTCAGGGCAGCTGCTTAAAAACGGTACACCTTAAAAGCAAACGATATATATTATTAAACACCCACCCTTCCCCCTTTCACTGTGCCTCTGACACCACAATCTGCACACTCATTCCTCTCTTCAAGGAACTGATGTTGGTTTAGTGGTACCTATGCAGGATTTCAGTTGGATCACACTACATAAAGGAAATCTGTGTCATTTGACAATATATTTTCGGAATATGACTTTCAACTATACCTCAACTCACTAGTGGAATTAATACCATACTAAAAGTGCATCCAGAATCTCAAATGAAAAGGCAGGCCTGTTTCCTCCACACTTCCATTTGTGATTTAAATAATAATGTGGTTTTTTTTCTTTATTTTTTAATTTGTGTTATTTCTCAGGACCGGACAAGATGGGTGTACTTAATGTGGCCGTGCTTGGTGCCTTGTTCTGCTCAGGTAACAGCATCACAGCATTTTTTTGTTTCTAACAGGAAGTTCGCTGCAAGTAGCCTACTGTCTTATTAGGTTGAGTGGTGATTTCTTCCATCTGTCAGCTCAGCATAACAGTTCCCCTATTTCAGCAAGTTCTCCACTGTACAACTTCCAGAAGTGGAAGTCCTCTGGAGATCTCGCAGCATGACGTGGGACGCCTGACAGAATGACACTAGGGGGAGATATTTCAGAACCTAATTTTTTTTGTCATTTCCAAATTCCATGTGACTAAGCTAGAAAGTGTTGAGTCATAACTGCTGAGTGGATTGATTCAACAACAATACATGGATTTCGTTTTTAAAAAATGAATGACATGGCAGCATACAGGCCTGTTCATTAAAAAAGAACAACACTCCTTCACCATAGCTAAAGGAAGTACAAAGGAGTCACAATGAAGATGCTCTGTTTAGACAAACAGGAGCCATAGTCAATAACCAGACCACAGCTAAGTCTTGGCTCTGAGCTCTGAAAGTGCTTTTGTGTGCTTAAGCTTTCATGCCAGTGGACTCTGGCACTGTACTTACACCTTCAAGTATATCCAGATACAGTGGAGTCTTCCCTGACTGTTTTACATAAAGTTTATTTTGGCTGTCCGCATAGCTATTTCAGGCCTAAATATGTAGGCCATTGTAAGTTGACTAAGATGGAGGTATTAGGGTTGCATTTAGAAGCATAAAGCATAAGGCAAGCAGTTGCAGCACGCATCCCAAAAGTCCTTACTTTAGTCTCTTTATCTGATGATTCACCACTGATCACACCTTGCCAAGTAATGTTTAAACTGGTTTTTCTTTTTTTCAGTTTTATCTGCAAGCGCCAAAGGTATGGGACACCTTCCTCCCATTTGATATTCACAACAAAGCTTTGTTCTTCATTGGCTGCCTGTCTGTCTGTTTGCTGTCTGTCTGTCTGTCTGTCTGTCTGTCTGTATGCCTGCTTGTCTGTCTGTCTGTCTTTCTACCTGTCTGTCTGTCCCCCTTCCTCTTCCCTTCTTCTCAATGTCATCTTTTATCAACATCCCCACCTTCTTGTCCTGGCCCACCTGACCTTGTCTTTGCATTCTGTGACCCCCCCACCAGTGAAAGAGGAGCACCGGATAGCGTTCTTCGGGGAGGACGTGCACATCCCCGTCCCGTCGGTGAGCAGCACCAAGGTGGTGTTCCGCCCCCGGGTCAAAGGCCAGGAGGAGGTGGTCCTGATGCAGAACGGGGAGGTGAACGAGAAGCACAAGCGCGCCCGACTCCAAAACCAGTTCCTCATCCTGGAGGATGTCGCAGAGGAGGATGAGGGCCTGTACGTGATCAAGAACACGGATGTACCCAGCCACGTAAGGCACATCGTGCTCATCGTCAGAGGTATGACAGGGTCTAAAATACATACCGCACATCTTACTACACCAGACATATTTTGTGTATTACATTCTTAGCACATTTAATATGTTGCATGTAAAAACAGATGTGTTTATATATCACAGTTTAGTGCATTTGTGTGTCTTGCCCATGTAATGCACTATCGCTACAGAGTTGTATCAAATAATTACATTTCTTGCCATGTCAGCAAGGTTTGACAGCAGGGGAATGCATCATCATCAGTTCTGTTAATGTCACTTCCAGCTAGTCCAGCATATTTATTTGAAATATTTCAACCAGGCCTCCACGTGGACATATACCACAGGGGATAAAATTGTTGGCAGGTAGCTGTTGTGTTCATATCTGTTTACACAGTGACTGTGCACATAATAATAGTTGGTGCAAAAGTTTTAATTGGGCTTCTAAGTTGCATATTTATTTACCGGGCTTACATAAAGACAGGCTCCACAAAAGAAACACAAACTTGTTAGGAGTTAGTTGTTTTGTAACTTCTTGCACAGATGTAATTAATCCAGGACAACCCTTGCTGAAGTGACCGTGCTCATGTAATTATTGTTGATGCTCATTTGTCTGTCTGGGCCCTGGGCACATGTGTAAGCTGTAATTGGGGTTTTTGTGAGTTGTGCCTCGCCAGACGCAGTCTCCAGGTGCAGACAGCTGCAGAAGCTACACAGCTACCCACGAACGTGCGCCGCTCACACTCACACAAGTCGCTCTCGAGCCGTAATGCAAAAAGTGTTTTCATCACGTCGCACGTTCCCCCCTTGTGCAACTTAAGCTCCAGTGGCAGCAGCAGCAGTCAGGGTGCTGACAGATTTGGCAGCCATTGCTTTGGCTCGTGATTTTTTTTCTGTGCACCTGCCCTTTTTTTTTTTTTTTTTTTGCAGTGTCGAGACCTCTTGAATAATGCCGCGAAGTGCTCATTAGTCATACATCGATTTCCTCTCACCGCTGGTGCCTCCTCGCAGAGTCATGAGTAACTGCCTCGCACAGTTGGGCTTATTGTTCGCATGAGATTGTGAGGAGGGAACGGAGGCCTTTTTTCACCCACGTGTCATGAAATCATATGCAGAGAGCCAAAAAAAAGAGGCATCAGGTCCTTAAGTGTTTTTCATCAACCTCCTGTTACGTGCCACTTAAGCACAAAGACATATGGTGGCAGGATTCTTTTGAGACCACCTGTTCATGCAGCATGACTGGGTCTTTGCTTGTGCGTAGAGCAATGCTTTTTGACAATATAAGATAAGATCCTACAAGTAGAACAATTCTTTTTTGGACTTTCAAGTGAATAGGAGTGTAGATTATACATGCAATTTGAATCGCATTTACACAAACACAATCAACCTTACAAAGACATGCATATAAAGGTGTGCACATAGAAAGAGTATAACGCTCTGTTTCCACCCCTACTAATCTGTACCACCTCTGCATACACTGTCCACCCTCATGGCTCTGAATGTCACACAACCCCCACATCACATGATATCACTGTTTGTTTTCTTTTATTGATTTCATTGTTCCACTTGTAATGATCCCATTTGTAATAATCGAATGAAAAGAAAGGTTTGAAATATATATGAATATATATTATGAATCAATGTAGTATTATGATGTTTCATTTTTTGAATGAAATTAATGAAATAAGTTAACATTTCTATGACATTCTAATTTATCGAGATTGAGATGCCTGTAACTGAACAGAAGCTAATTGCTAACCTCCCTTTATTCCCACATTAATTCGAGTATGAGATATGGCTTGCCACATTTACCAACAGCAACAGGACTACAGAGGGTCAGTTTGTCCTAATCTGGCCTGCTCTAAATCGAGGGCTAAAATAACCTTGGCTTCCCAGAAAAAAATAAAATAAAATGCTGGGTGACGAAAAAACATTCCCGAGGGGAGACAAGAATAACAGCCTTAAACACCGGAATCCCTTCTTTAGTGCCTGTTTGACCTGCTTTCTTTCTTTCCCATCCACCACCCCAACCCACCCCACCCCACCCACCCCTCCCCTGTGGCAGATTGTGCGCTGGAGCAGTCCATAAAATATGGCGACACCTACCACATTCAGCTCCGTAAGATCCCCCTGCCCATCACCCTGGAGTTCCGCTACGGCATGACCCACATCAACCAGACCACGGAGTCGCCGCCCGTCGTCCTCCTCAACCAGAGCGCCGCCCCCGTGGAGGAGTACAAGGGCCGCCTGAGCGTCAGCCACAAGGAGGTGACCCTCCACAAGGTGACAGGCATGGACGAGGGCAGCTACACCATCCTGGACAGCAATGGGAAAGCCCAGATGAGGACCTGTCTGAATGTGAAAGGTGAGGAAGGGATGAGTGTTGGGCAAAGGGGAGGTTAATTTATAGAAATATATTATAATTTATTATAATTTAACCAGAAGAGATACCTGGTCAAGATAGCAAACCAAATATTTTCATATAGCCATTTAAGAAATGAGTTAGAACATCTCATTTAGAAAGTGCACTCAGTGCACACAGTGTCTTAATGTGAAAGGTGTGTCTGCCTGAGGCTGAATCTGAAATATTCACTCGTTCACTATATAGTGCAGTATGTGTGTGTGTGTGTGTGCGCAACATCATTTCGTTCCCTATATAGTGGACCATATACTGAATGCATCAACATTTTGGATTCAGCTTGAGTGAGGGGCATAGGGGATGTAATAGTTTATTATAACCTTTATCAAACCAGGTTAGGTTTGTTCAGATAAAACAATCAACTTTTCATATTTGTTCATATTTTCTGTATATTTTATAGAAAATAAATATTTTCACATTACATTTAAGAATTACAAAGCAACCACAAAGAGGCAAAGGCATCTGATTTTAAAAGTGCATTCCAGTGTAAAGAGAACTTAAACTGCCATTAATTAAAACACCTGCAAGTACAGGTGGATTCATGTTCTATGGCTTTAACATAATCTTTAATATCCTGTAATGAAATTAGACACTGCCGTTTTAGAGTGTTCTGATTGGCAATAGTTTGAAACCGAGTCCTACAGAGACAGGCGAAACATTTTAGAGGAGACAGCTGGGTAGATTATGAAGCTTCAGGGCTGGTGTCTTGAATGTTTATGGTGATCGTGTTTCTATACTCTGTAAGCTGAGCCCAGGCCTCAGTTACTCTGCCCAAAACAGCTGATGCATTTAACTGTGGCTTTCCAATTAGTTCAATTCGATTTGATGCATATGACGCCAGCAACAACTGAAATTGTCTATAAACGCTTTGCAGCTTCCAGAGATTAACCCCCTACAGCACTCGCTAAAGGGACTAAGACAAGCAAAAACTTCTGTTTAACAGGGAAAAAATCTTGAGCTCAAGCCCATTGCAGACAGAGTCTCACTGTATTGTAAACCTGGACCAGGGAAAGGTAACAAGCTCAGATCTGAATCCCGGTCAAATTTGGGCCCCACAGGAATGCACAAATATGTAATTAGATTGCACGTGTTTGCCCTTAGGTACTTTTCAGAGAGATCGATGAAGAGACTATGTTAAAAAATAGAGTATTGAGATCTTACAGTGAGCTTAAATAGCATTTAAAGAAAGGCTGTTTTGCAGCTGAGCCCATGTAGTCCAAATTGAAGTCCAATTAAAGCTCATCTTAGGATCTCAAAATATTCTATTCCAGCCTATCCAATCCATCTATTCTGACTTCACATTATTTCACATTATTTCTTCTATTGGAGCATTGGAAGAAACATTGATCTTACTAAGAGCTCATTTATTTCTCATCAGACAACAAAAAGCCATTTTGGGACACGAAATGTTCCCCTCGGGCACCCACAGAGAACAATGCATAATAAAGCCACTTTATCAGAGTGATAACTAGGGAGAAAAAAAGGTTTGCACAGTATGGTAATTATTCATTTTTTTTTCATCAAATGCCATAGATAATTATAGGGCTTTAATTGCAACGCTGATCTCTCTGATGAAAAATAGGTGCAAAGCAAGCAGCTGAGCAAGCACAGGAGAATAAGGCTGTCAGGAAGAGAAGGATGAGGAAGGCCTAAGGTAGTCATATCTACTCCACCCCTGCAAAGGTATATAGCAGAGGTGGATGCACAGCTTGTAAGAGTATCCATCCTGCCATGTCAATGCTCTACCTACACACCTGAAACAAGTGAACATTTACGATTTATCTGGCTAATAAAAAAAACTTCTGCTAATTACCCTCAGCTTACTTAGAAAATCGATGGAGCAAATGTGTGGTAGGACTTTTGTTACTTTATTCTAAGGCTAAGGTGTCCAAGGTTTTTAGAAAAGGTGTTCATCTCTCCAAAGGACACAGGGAGATTATTCCACAAAAGTTTGGCTTGATTGCAAAGGCATTTGGCTTCTGTGTCAGTTTGTGATATCCTCAGAGTTACAAGAAGACCTGCAATCTCTGGAACAAAATTGTCTAAGTAGAAAGTACAGGACAAATAAGTCCTTGAGGTACTTTAGAGCTTAGCAATTTAGGCTAACCTATGATAGGATCCACTGCTGGTAGGCAAGACAATGTAAGATAAGGTGAGATTTTATTTCAATAAGACTTGAGCATTAGGTTTGTCCTCCTGGCATGGATTTGTATTGGCAAAAGTTTTTATCTTTATCAGATATTCCTGCCTCTTACCTCTATTAGTCTGATTTAGAGTAGAATGGTAAAAGGTTTCAGGGTTACAGATGGCATTTGTACAGGACTGAGTATAACCTGCAGTTCCATCAGGAGAACAGAGAATTGTACAGGCCTGTAGTTCCACCTCCTGTTGTTAATTCTGGACTCTCGGCAAAATTAACACCAGGAGGCAGAACCACTTGCCCAAAACAGATCTTATGTCATGACAAACAACTGCCTGAGACACCTAGCCATTAATAGGAGCTGCAGGGTGAAATGTAAAACAAATTAAAAAATTGATTCACTTCGATCTCTGGACTCTCTATTCTCTGTCAGAACACCAGCACTTTTTCCACCTGGAGTACGACCAGACGCTGGAGATCAACCTCTACCTGAACCACAGCAAGGTCAGCCTGGTCTACACAAAGGACTCGGATCACAAAGAACGGGTCATACTGGACCAGGGAGAGCTGGTGGACCCTATGGACCCTGCTGTGAATGGGCGTCTCTCTGTGGAGGGCTTCAAGGCCTACCTGAAGCAGGTCCGGGTCACTGATATGGGTCGCTTTAGGGTGAAGGATCTGCTCGGCTTCCATATTGCCGATGTCTACCTTAAGGTTCATCGTAAGTAACCCACCCTATACAGTGTATATACCCTATTTACCATTTCGTACCACCATAATCAAATTCACCTCCAATCAAAGACTGACAGCAATTCGCAAACTTAAAGGACTCCATGTCGACTCACTTACTTGTGTTACTGTATACAAGCATAGTACCAACCATTTTACTATACTGCTTCACCTGCTTCCTCAACATGCTTACAGTCAAAAACCACAAAAAACCCATTAAGATAACCCACACTGCCAGAAAAATGATTGCTCTACAAAGTCCAAACCTGTGAAAACTAAACAGCAAGCTCATCACACTCATCGCTTATGCAATATGACAGGACACCACACACCCACTCAACCATCATTACTAACTCCTGCCATTTCCTGCCTTAAGATGCAGCAAAGTCCGCTATAGCAGAAGCCTTATACCCTGAGCCATTTCCACCCTAAACAAAACAAAACCATATATGTAATGTATTTAGGTGTATGCATGCCCCCTACCCCAATGTCTACAGTATGTACGTATGTCCATGTAGGTGGTTTTTGTGTGAATATGTATGAATATGTTATATGTTGTATGTTTATGCAAAACGAGACCTAAAATGTAAAGGGACTGTGAAAATAAATTTCAGCAAACAATAAACAAACTAACTAACTAACATATTTTGTGAATAATAATAATAATAAAAATAATAATCAGCTATACTTATAAGGACCCTTTTTATATATCCAAAATAGCTTGACATGCCTAACATTTTGTAAAAAGACAAACACAAGACAAATTGTGTTTCAGTAATGCAAAACCCATAGAGAACAGGGGGAAAATCAGGGGGTTTAGGAGGTCAACCCTGGCCCATTCCCTGTGGGACAGTATGTCCTGACATAGGCACAAAGAACCTATGCTCCTGAGAACGTTTAAACAAGATTTTAGATGAATATTAGTGTATTTTTGTTGTTGTAAGTGTTGTTTATTTTACACAACATGTGGTTTTGACACACATGACTGTAAGCTCATTTGAACTAAGATATATGGGCAAGCTTCCAGCACCGACTATGAGCTAAATGTGTTTAGTAAGCACACCGATATGTAAGCAGGCCTTGGCCAATGACTGGTCGTGCTGACTCAGGGCAAATATGTGCACATTTTAATGCAGGACCAGGTTGAGCACAATCTGATTAAGTGGGAGGTTGAGAAGTGGACTGGGGAGATGGCGAAAAGTACTGAGCAGGACTTAACATGCATTAGGATCTGGATTTATTGTACTTACTGTATGTCTCTGTCTCATTTTAAACTAAGGCCACCATTCTGTCTATGCCTAGCCATTGCACTCACTATTCACGTCACTATTCTCCTCAGTTACCACTGTACATTTTACTATCATAGCTCTTTTTGTTTTATTTTGATCTTTCTCAATTTTCCTTTCCTTGTTGATTTTTGTTTGTTTGTTTGTTCTCCTATATTTTATTTATTTTTCCCCATTTTGGTTTGTCACAGATCAACAATAATTCGCTCTGTTGTGTATCCTCTCAGTCAAACGCTACCATCCCTTGATTTTTCTTCCATATCTCCAGGTCCTCTCTGTTTTTATTTCTGTTCTTTTCAATCCTACCTCTATATTCTGTAGTCTGTAGAAAAAAAACTCTCTTTCCCTTTGTATTGACTGTGTTGTGCCCTGTCCTGTTGTGTCCTTTTTTTGTTTTGTTTTGTTTTTGCTTTGCTGTTTTGGTGTTCCCGTTCCCGTTCTCCTTCCGTGCCCTTGCAGCCTATAAGCTTCCGACGACCAGCGTGGCCATCCTCTCCCTGCTGGGGCTGGTGGGCCTCATGCTGCTGATGTGTCTGCTCTCCTGCCAGATCAAGGTGCACCGGCGCAACGAGAAGGCCAAGAAGATCGCCCTCATCGCCCAGCAGGCTGGCAAAGGGGACGGAGAGGCCTTCCGACAGGTAAGGGGCCTGCCAGGGTCCAACCATCCAGACGACGCTCTGTCCCGTGCCCGCTGACAAAAGTGTGGTCATGGTTTATGTATGACATAAAAAAGACATTGTGATAGTGTGTCGACGCTGTTCGTGTGCTGACGAGAATGATGACAGAATTTATATATATATAAATATATAAAACAATGTAATAGTGTGCTGCCAACACTGCTGATGAGAATGTAGTCATAATTTATTTTTGGTTAATTTTTTAAGACCCACCAAATTTTGTAATAGTATGCAGAAAATTACTGCTGATGCGTGTTTGTCATTGCCCTGGCAGTGACACAATGTCAAGGGTAGTGACTAAAGTTATGTACGGTGAAGGTGTCAAAGACATTTTTTGTTTTTGTTTTTTTTTTTTAAGTAAAAAAGTGGACTGAAAACAAGTATGATTGATTGGTACTTTAGTGCCCTTCTCCTAAACAGAGTAAGAAGGGCTTTAATCTTAGCAAAAAATAATGTATGTTCGTGTCATGTTTCTGTGTTTCTGTCTCTAGATGTTGTCTATGTGGTTAAGAGTGTCCTTACTGCTGACATCAACAACCTACGTATATAGTTTCAGTGCAAGAGATTTGTATTGCAATTATATTTTTGCAGAACAGGCATTTTCAGGTGACCCTGTATTGCTTTGAGTGTAGCACATACCAATGTGACCAATAAATGCTTTCTTTTTCATAGTTGAGTGTAAAAGGTTAGAGGTAAACCTGCTGTAGTTTGCATTTAATGACCATTGAGCCCATACTCACACATCCATGTAAGTGTGTGTGTGTGTTTATTCTGTTTGTGTGTGTGTGTGTGTGAGAGAGAGTTTCCCTATGTATGTTTGCACATGCATGTATGCATGTAGCCCCACCTTGGCTATAGGAACAGAATTCTAGGTGTCTTCTGCGTGTGTGTGTGTGTGTGCACGTGATGTGTGTGCTTGCTTGTCTAATGACCTCACTCAGCGACTGTGTGCGGAAGGAAGCTAGTTAATGGTTTGCCTTGCGTTGCATCTCTCTCCCCCTCTAAAGGCGCGGCTGGCGGAGCCTCTGTCTGGTGAGAGTTCTTGCGTGTGGCTGTGTGTGTGTGTCACTCTCTCTCCCATAGTGCTGCTAAGTCCATGGATCTGTATTCGGTGTTTGTACTAATGCTAGTATGATGGGTTTGTTTTTTTTTTCCTTTTAAGTGTACATGTGAAGTTGCCCTTGTCGTGTTTCCTCAGGCCTACCTCCCACCCCACCCCTGCCCCCCCTGCCCCCCTGCTTCTCTCCCTCCCCCTCCATCATTGATGGTTCTTAAATCTGTGTCATCCGTCTGTTCATAGTCCTGCCCACCCCCACCCCTATCATCTCATCTCCCAGCTTCTCTTAAATCTCGATTTCTATAGAAATTACAATTGACTAATGCAGCATATGGTGAACTGCAGGTGTTTCCTCTCAGCAACCCCTGCAGTTGAAGCTGTAGTACAAATAGGCATACAGATGTCTTAGGTCTCCTTAAGGTTCCTTTCCCCTTTTGGCAAACACACATGCACATATGACCTGTTAGAAAGTAGTGTACAATGGCGAGGTAAATATGTACTATGTGTATGTGTGTTTTGTATGCATACGTGTGTTGATTTGTGTTTACTGCTACTTGAAGCTCTTCCCTCCTGTCTGTCGTGTTCATTAGAGAACAAACATAAGTCTTTTGTGTGAGAAAGTGTCTATCAGTGTGTGTGTGTGTTCATGTGTGCGTTTTTGTGTGCGTGTGTGTGTATATATTTGTGTGTGTCCTAAGATGTGTTACATATTTGAGGCTGATAACGACTATTTACAAATTCTCATTTAATCATTTTACAAAATAACTGGTTAAAGACAGCCAAAAAGATTAACACATTTTTCAATGTCTTGTGGCCAATTAATTAACTGCCTAGATTGCTATCTGTTCCATGAATAAACAACCAAAATACATTTAGTTCCTGCCAATTTCTGCCCTCCTGCGCTAAATTTGCAAAAAATTCAGACTTCAAATGTGTCAATTATATTTTCGTGGAACACAGCAGGCCAAGAAAGCACTCTGGTGCGTGGAGACATTAATTCTCATCAGCGTATTAGATAAATCTTCTAGAGAGACATCTGTTTTGATCACTGACTCATAGATAAACAACCAGATGATGAAAAACAACAACAACAAATAAATAAAGAAAGAAATAATTAATCTAATGGTTGCCCTAAAAAGAGGAGAATGTCTGCTCGTCTACCAGCCTCATGGGTGACTGGCCCTGTCTGTGTCGTCTGTGTTGTTTGTGTCATGCGTCTTTGATTTTGTCCTGTGTTTGAAACTCTTGTGGGGATTCCCAGTGTGTTCGTGCATATATATTGTGACAATGTGACGGTCTCTGATAGCTCATTAGTGACTGTTTAGACGTTCACACTAAGAAAGATATAATTAATCAAGGACAGAGATGTTAATATTCAGGAAGGCTTTATTGTTTAAACATGTCTATTAATAGTTTAAACGTGTCTATTGTGTAAACATGTCTATTAATGGGGCCTATTGTATCTACCTTTCCAAAGATACACAACTGAGCCAAGTCTCTTATTGGATCAGATACCCCCCCCCCCCCCCCCCCCCCTCCCATGTTTTGGTCAATTTGTTCAGGCAGTGTTACCGCACAGAAAGGAAAGATGACAGAAATTGCCCTAATAGCATCCCTTGGCAGAGAAACTTTCCTTCCATTTACGAAGCATCAGAGCTTCTAAAAAACCAATCAATCAGCCGGAAATTGTCCTGTTCACTATTCGCCACAAGCCCCTCTTCCATCTCTCAGCTTCCCACAGCAATGGTCCCCTTTTTTAGATGGGTTTTCATTCGACCTCACAAGTCACTTACGCTCTTAGTGGTTCCCCAAAACCACAGCGTTGCAATATATATCTCCTCCCTAAGGTTATCGTCCGTAGCCAAAGGAGCGCGGTGTGCGCTAGATGTGTATCGTGCTTCTCGTGTGTGTGCTTCCTTTTTTTTGGTCAGCCTCCGTGTGTGACCCCAACAGGCCTGACTCGGTGTGTGTGAGTTTCACACAGGTTAGAGGGCACGCCGGCTGATGGTGGTGTCTAACGTACACTTGTTGGTCCACTGTGTCCACGGTTTGCAGGTGGTTACTGAGGCCTACACGCGCTTCACCGAGGACTCGATCACCCAGTCACAGTGGGATCCCAACACGGATAACACAGAGGTTGAAATCAAGGTAGGTCAGGCCAGAGTGGAGTGCAAGTTAGTAAAAAACCACAGAATGATTGTGCTGTGTACTGTGACGTGTGTGTCTGTCTGACAGCATACAGGCAGTGGTGTAGTGGAGCGTAACAACACGTAATCCCCATTTTTGTCATTCCTTAGAAATGACAGAACAGTGTTTACTCCACTTTTTGTGATCGCTGATGATGAGAATATGAATAGTTTAGCCACCTTTTAAACTGCTGTGCCTACAGTTTACCCACCTCTCTTGTTACCACTACAGCAATGTGTAGAAAAGGTCACAGGCTTTCTGTGCTGAAACAACCGATTCCATTAATGTCACTGAGAGTAATGATACAAAAGGTCACCACAGTGAAGTAAATCACAGAATTTTCCATTTTGTTTCCCTCCAGAACAATAACCGGAGAGTTGCTTTAATGATAAACCATACATTAAGAACCACAATGAGCAAACTAAACTAAAACAAGTGTCTTGATAGTAAACATTTTAAATGTTACCTGACCACACAAATCTTCTCCTGTGGTCCAATCTCATGTTGTTTTGTCTGTCACCCCCCTGTGTCTCGGTCAGGGCCTTGAGGTATCGAAAGCCGGCCGCTATCAGAGTCTCCCCTCCGACAAGAACTTCCTGGAGATGAGCGACTCCGGGGTGGAGTTCACCTCCTCTGGGCAACCGCTGGACAGCGACACAGAGGGGCCCCAGACCTACGCCTCGCACAAGCCGCTCCTCGACTCGGTCCACTCCGACGGCTTCGTGACCGCACAGCCCACCATCGCCGAGGGCACCGAGAGCAACTCGCGCACCCCCGACTCCATCCTGAGCGCCAGCCCAGCCAGCCTGCCCAGGGCCAACGGCCAGCCCGACGGCGACCTCCTGGGGGATGCCACCCCCGACTCGCCCCTCAGAGGCCCCGAGGGGGAGGGCGGCATCGCAGCAGCAGCTGCAGCTGCAGCTGCTGCCCCCCTGGTTCCCGCGGTCAGTCCCGCTAAGGAGCCTAGCACGGATGCAGGACCTGTGGGTGAAGCTGCCTCGACAGCATCTCCTGGTGCTGCCGCTGCTGTCACTGAGAATGCTACAACCTGAGGAACTTAATGCGACAGCTACAACAGAGAGAGAGAGAGAGAGAGAGAGAAAGGGAAAAAAAACAAACAAAACAAAAAAAAAACAGAAATGTATCTACATAACCACTAACCACTTAACACCTTGACAATCTCTACGCAAAACACTCCACACATGCAACTATATAGTCGTCACTGCTTGTTTTTCTCTGAAGGCACAAAGGCCTGTCGATATTACTTTTCATATTTGGACAAGTTTAAGCTAACGAATGTTTAGCCCTTAACGTCTGAGCTAAAAACCTTACCCAGAGGAACAACAAAACAAACAAACAAACAAACAAAAGAAATATTCAAACTCACCTAACTTCAACAAACACATGAATGTGAAACATGTGTTTTTGCACAATGCATGCGTTTGAAATAGATTTAGCGGAGATCTCTCAGCTGGTCAAGAGAAAAACGGCTAGTTTGGAATGACTGTAGTGCATGCAAGTCTCTTGGACAAACAGTCACAAACTTGAAAATTTTGTACAAATATGTATAAATAACTACAGTGGACGTATACCTAAAATACACTGAAAAAATCAGGGGTTACCTGACATAACTGCATAAAATCCATTCCCTTTAAATTGAGATGACCAAATAAATAATGTAAAAAAAAATGCCCATGACGCATAACCACAATAAATAACACATAAATCTTATTTTTGAGTACAGTAGCATTCATGTAATCCATAAAAAAACAT
The DNA here is from genome assembly GCA_030347295.1 of Setipinna tenuifilis. Taxonomy (NCBI): domain Eukaryota; kingdom Metazoa; phylum Chordata; class Actinopteri; order Clupeiformes; family Engraulidae; genus Setipinna; species Setipinna tenuifilis. Next base: position 15,625,135 of record CM059283.1, read on the forward strand.
TAATGCATCCTCATAAGGAAGCCATTTCACCTAATCAGTTTAACAATATCAGGCCCATTTTGAAAACAAAAATTAAACTTAAAAGCAATAGTCATCATCTAAAAGTCTACAGAATATGTCAGTGCGGATAGGCTTATGTCACACCCTTTTCCCCTATTGCCAGAAATGCACTAGCTTCCCTGAACAATGTCTGAGATCACACAAATGATGCATGGTCTCCCTCGAAAGGAAATGAATGGCTCGAGAGGGTAGTGTAGCCTGTATGTGAGGCTACACACTCTGTGAATGGATGCAGCGAAAGGGTTCCTTTGGCACCTGTGTGTGTCTGTGTGTGTGTGTGTGTGGGTGGGTGCGGTGGTGGTGGTGGTGGTGGTGGTGGTGGGGGGGGGGGGGGGGGGGGGGACCAGAGGCACCACTAGCCTCAGCACTTTATCCCAGGGTTGGCATGCACGCATGAGAGAAAGAACGAGACGAGACGAGATGAGAAAAATAGAGAGAGGCAGCTCCCTGGCAACTTCTTCCTTCAGCTCCTGGCCCTTCATCTCCCTCCGCAGTTCATCTCCTGCTTTTGTTCCGTCCGCCTCTCGCGCTTTCCAGCTCATCCATCAGGATGGCATCTGTTCTCTGATGCCAACCCACCACCCCTCCAACCCCCCCAACCCTGTGCCACCCACCCCCTGGATGTGTCATCAGTCACCTCATCCACTCAGCTCAGCATGTTTGGAGACGCAGCATGGGGGAGGGGGGGGCTGCAGTGAAGGCCATAGAGCGTAACTTCGAGACTGGGCACACACACTCTCTCACACTCCCAAAAAAAGTCAGAAAGGTCCAGAGTCAGTGTCAGTTAGAAGCCAGGACCTCTTCAACTGCACCTGTGGGCTCCTGACGCCTGTCTTGATGACTATAACTAACAGAGACTGACAGGTTGGCTTGACACATGATTGACAGTTTTGGCCAGTTTGAGGCAGACCTCCTCGCAAAGGTAAACTGCTCGTCTAATTGCTCCCTTGTTGCTATCGCACAGTTCCCTCCTTCCCGATAACAGGTTCCATTTTCAGGGCAGATGAGAGTGCAAAAGTCTGTCCAAGTTTCGCCAACTCACTGAATGAATGAGAAATGAATGAAAAACTGAATGTGACTTGATAGGTTCTCCATAGGCCAATGCCTGTTTATTAGCCTGTAGCTGGCTTTGTGTTTGTTACTGATATGTAACAAGCTGAACTGGCTTTCTCTTTTACACCCTGCATAGTGTGGTGGAGTTAACAGCATTTAATACTGCAACTTGCCTGTACAGTTAAGGACACAATGTGATTTTACTCTTAAGTTGAGAAAACAAGATGTGACTTCAGCTGCATATTGAAAGTCACCGATTGCATTGTATTATGTGAATTTGAAACTGCCCTTTAAAAAGCAGACTTGATAGGTGTCAAAAGTAGTTACTTGACTCTGCCTGCAGTGGATGAAGTGGCACCGTATCAGTATGACTGCTACATATTCATGATCAAATCCTATTTTACCTCCTTAAGTTTATTTTTTTTTCTTGCCACTGGCGTATTTCTCCCACTTCTTCACAGTCAGACATTTCCCTAGTGGCTAGAAATCATTCACAGAGGCTGGCAGCCAGATCTTCTATTTTGGGTTGATGTATGCATGTGTTCCTCCCCATAGATTGCCACAACACGGTGTGACATCTCACACAGTGACTTGCCTCTCTCTCTTTCGCTGTGTTTGATTTAATAAGAGTTCAGGAGAAAAGCACTCTCTCTTCTTCTCTGTATCATGGCAGCCTGACCCTGACAGCCAAAATTGTGTCTGTCAGTAAAATATACCCGTCTCTGGAGACAAACACCATTCCCAGGTGCTCTGTTGATGCACCCTTCTCCCCTTTCTTTCTGGTCCCAGCTTTGCTTACAAAGTTTTGTATGCAGAGGAATGACACAAGCATTGGCGACTACCAGAGCATAGGGTTTTTAATGGGTCTAAAAGAGAGAGACAGACAGAAAGACAAACAGAGACAGAGACAGAGAGAAACAGAGAGAGAGAGAGAGAGAGAGAGAGAGAGAGGAGAGACGGATGGTGCCAAAGAGGGGTCAGATGGCCAAGTGCACTATGGAAGCCTCACAAGATCTTTGGGGAGTATTGCTACCTCATATCCTATCTGATGTCTGTGTAGGAGATCCAAGAGCGCACTGGAGACTGCTTATGTGAGGTCTTAATGAAAAAGCACAAATAGGTAGTCTTTTTTCTCTTAAAACTAATGACCTTTAAAGTGATGTAGCAGCTAGTGTAAATATGTGCTGAAGGTATAACTATTGTTCCTAATTAGATATTTCTTAATCAATTCTGGGCATTAAGTATCTAACTTGAAAATCTAGGCACAGTGGTACATTGTCAATGAAATGTACTTTGCTTTTATCTCATTTTCTTATAATAATTTCTGATACCACGTATGAGCAAGATGAAGTTGAATAGTGAAGTAACTTCTATTGTAAATGCTACTACATGAGAAACCTACTTGGAAAACAGTGCCTAACTTCTCCAGAACCAATTAGACGTGTGCCATTCTTGTTTCAGCGTATGAAGAAAGGACTAAAGGTCCGTTCACACCCAGAACTATAACGATATGAGCGTACACACTGAAGAATGACATTTTAATGACACCATTTTCATCACTAGTGTAAAAAAAGAATATGACATAAAAAATATGACATCCTAAGAATTCTAATGAATTCTGATTGGCTAACACTGTTTTTATAGTTCATTAAAACGCTCTGAAAGTGATCCCAATGATATCGTTCAGCCTGTCGTCGTTGTTATAGTAAATATGTGAACAGCACCATTCACTACAGGGAGAACAATTTTTACAAAGATATAGTTATCATTATAGTATAGTTGTAGGTCTTGGAGTGAACAGACCTTTAACCCAACTTTAAGACGACTTTCTAAGCAATAGTGCAGCAGCAGCAATCAGTGACATGCAAACTGCACAGGGTAGACAAACCATTTCGAGAAGTACAGTTTGCATACCAACACCCATAGCACCACCACTGCGTTCACCATGGCCCTCGTCCAACGCGTTCATGTAAATAGAAACAATGCATGCATTTAGAAATAGTCTTGACGCAAGGCCATTGCAAGATTGTTTTGTTTTTCTATTCTATCATGGTTGCATTTTACTGAATTGCTTCATCTGACACCCTATGAAAAAGGAGGTATTCTGTGAGACACGTGAAACACAATGAAAAAAGCATATGTATCTCTCCAGTGGCTTTCCTTCTGTCTGTCTCTATTTTTTCTGCTCATTTCAATATCACAGATACACATAATCTTGGAGGCGTCTCGTGAAAAAAAAAAAAAACAACAACAACAACATCGAGCTTATCACTCATTATTTCGGCAAGAGAATGTTTTTTTATATAACACAAAAGACTACGTACACACCAAGACTAAGAGTAGCACTCCAGCTATAACCTATACTATGCTCTTTTATTCCTTTTTGAGATGCTGTCCTAGCTCTAACATATACTAAGATTTAATCCAGCATGCTGAACCGTAGTTTGCCTGATAGACAGTTGCCACCATGCATTGCACTAGCCTATAGGTACTATTGCTTTCTGTCCATGTGTGCTGGGAAGTTTGGTTCAGTGTCAATGGTACTATATTGTAAGCTAAAGCGTTCAAAAATCATCCATTTGCACCTTAGTCACAACAGTGAAAGGTGTGTGGACCCTACTTTCATCTGCTATAACATTGGCTTTACGTTGAAAAAAAAAGTCTGTCTGAACACCTTTGAGCTCAACTCAATCTGGTGGTACATGTGATGTCTTCGAAAGAATAGGAAATCCATTAGAAATTCTGTTGAAATACACCAGAGAGAAAGAGTCAGTCATCACCCCCTCCTGTATTCAGACATGTACATGGCCATCTGGATTTCAGCCAGAAGAGCAATGAAAGATCATGCTCATTCAGGTGTAATGCAACAACAAAACGCCCCCTGCTCATTTCATGGTCAGCAGTTTTGACAACATTGAATGAATGTAGGCTAACGTACAAGGCCTCGTCGTCATAGGCACAGTACACCCCATGGGAGGCAGTCATGACATTTACGCCCCCCTCAGGCCTGGCTTGGAGCTACAACGCTGTAGTGGAATTGGGTTTTTTTGCCTTCTGTTAAACTGTCCCTATGCAGGCATTACATACATTGACAACTGTCTAAAATTGTTACATGCACACTGATATTCAACATCTGAATGTGTGACTTATAAGGCTTATTACAACATCATGTATGGCTGTAGTAATCATTTTCCCATACTTTTCAGTCTGTATATGCTGCATTTGGTTATAATACAAAATATACAATATGCACAGCCAATGCCTAATTGTGGAGATATTTGAGTTTTGAGACTGAGTATCTAAATACAGCAGCATAGGCTGTTATTTTTCTCAGCAGCTTTTAATCAGCAGGCTGGCCTCGTGTATGGAATTTCACCATGGATAATTTACAACAAAATAGATTACAAATATTAATTCTGACAAAAATAATATGGTATCATTGACCCAACACTTCTCAAACCATGCATAGTTACCTCTTTTATGCTTGTTTTAATTTACTGTTGTGAACAGATTCAGTTTATAAAGAAGCATCTTTACAATAGGCTACATTAGGCTTATCATGCACAGTTTTGTATAATGTTTTGTTTTCTTTTATGAATGAATTCTGATGATAATAAAAGTCATTTTGACAACTACTCTGATACTGATCTTTTCATGTAGACAGAGCAAACGCATCCATAGCTGAGAACATCTTCGTTAAATGGCCTTACTTAGCCTATTCCTTGTTCCTCACTGATTGACAGACAAAAGAGTCTACGCCTCTGGAAATGTCAGCGTAAAATGTTATGTAAACTATGCTTTAAATTGCTTGACAGTAGGCCTAATGACCTTCTTTATCTTACAGTGTTAACGGATTCAAGGCAGTGTTTACAGACAGTTATGCGACCTCAAAAATGTAACATTCAAAATAATTTCGCGGAATGTCAGTGAATCTGTGACAACACAGACGGAAGTGGCGTGGATCTCGCGCAAGGAAGCCTTTCTGGCGCGCCAAATTTCAAAGGACTTCCTGGGAAAAAGGACGCGAAAAGAAGAACAACAGCGATTAAATAAACTATAAATATTCGAGTTTGCAATTGAATTTTCTCTAGGCAAAGGGTATGTTAAGACTTCCTAACCACATTTGATTGGTGTGCATGTTATAAAAACTGTAATTTAATTGTTTTTTGGCCTGGTTATGTAAGACGCCTTTTATACAGACCAAATGGTTTGCCAGTAGGGGTAGAAGCTGGCGTCAGTGTTAGTTGGCTAACTAGCTAAGCTAACCACCTATGTCTCCGATGTGGTCCTGCTATAATTTTAGCTACTTCCTATTGTACTTTGTGTGCAAGTAGGTTGCACACTACTAACCCAAAAAACAGAACAAGGATAAAAGCTCTGATTTGCAGTTGTCATGTACACTTTAGAATGTATTTGACAACTGACACGGATATCTTGCTTAGTGACATCAATTCATTTACTGTGGTGTTTCCCCATGCTAAAGTTAACGTTAGCTATTAGATACAAGATATATGTTATATGTTCAAAACACGTCGCCTGTCAGTAGTGGGCTACTCGTTTTATGTTTTTCCTCGAGATTGTATCCATTAGACGTTATTTAAAGAACGTCATTGCCTGTCTTTTACAACTGGTAAAAGAGATTTAGAGATTTAATCCAGCGTTGGATTGAATGTATTCAGTTTATCTTGAACTAAAAATTGACCATAATAAGGTGGCCTTACTGTTAAAAAACATAATCAGTAAAATGTTAGAGGTTACAAAATATGTAAATACTGCTTTTATGGCTTTTACGAACTCTATTCACCCGTAAGGACACCATTTTATTTCATTCCTTCTCCCTTGTTTTTCTCAGGTGGAAGAACGTCATCAGCAAGACCTGACACGACATGCCGACACAACCTTCTGTGTCGCCTGATTTATGATCTAGACTTTAACTCCCACGAAGCTCTCGTGCGTTAAGTGTATGGTTCATGAATATGAAAAAAAGTAGATTATTTTAGACAACAGCATTCAGTTTAAATATATTTTTAAAACCCATGTCCATCAACCGGTTACATGCCTTTACCTGTTGGTAATGTTTGTATAGTCATCTATGCGCGCCACATTGCGCTTGTATTTTAAAAGTGGTTTTAAAGTTTCCACTATTTAAAACTACGCCCTTGTAAAACAAAATGTCCCGAGGTTGAGTGAAAGCAAATCACATCCCCACTTAAGCACAGGGCAGGGTTTTATTCTGGCTGGCTCGGTCGCAGTCGGGAGGGGCTGTAGGGAGTAGCGATGCTGTCCGAAGTTCAACCCTGCTTTCAGCTGCTGAGAATCGGCTCGTCAACGACCAACGGCAGCGTACTACCAGACTCATCGAGGGACTTGTTCACGTTTCGCCCTGCCCTCACGCACTCTGTGTTCAGGCTCGGCCGTGCGGCAGAGGTGTGCGACGTGACCCTAGATGCAGCCAACGTGTCACGTATCCACGCAGAGCTGCACGCCGAGAAGGTGACTGCAGTAAGTGGAGAGGAGGGATGGAAAGTGCTCGTCAAGGATCGGAGCAGCAACGGTAAGCCCTGCTAAGAGCTGGCGCCCCTATTAAAACATTTAAGTTGGGTGTACTGTCCTATGGTAATTGCGTTTTAGTGATGTAGATGTTGATGTTTTTTTTTATTGCACTGATTGAAATGTATTGTTCACTGCAAAAAAATATGACTAAAAGAAATGACACCAGAAGATTTAAGTAGTATTTTGTTAAACAAAAGACTTTAAAAAGTAAAAAAAAGCAAACACCTCTCCTCTTTACTCCAGGGACTTGGGTCAATGATGCACGTCTGCAGCTTGGTGTGCAGTGGGAGCTTTCAGATGGTGACACCCTTGCCTTTGGGGGCAGTCAGAGCAAGGCAGCCCAGACTTCTACTTCCTGTTCCAGAAAGTCTGCGTGCGGCCGCTTGACTTCGACGCCATCACCCTCCCGAAGGCGGGCTCCTTCTCATCCGACCTCCAGAACCGCATCCGGACCAGCCTGGAGCGCAAGGTGGAGCCACAGCTGGACCTCTCCCGCCTGTCCATCAAGCGTGCCACCGTCATCCTCAACTCCATCGGCAGCCTGAGCAAGATCAACGGCAGCTGCTGGACCTTCCGGCGGTCCGACAGCGCGCCCACTCCGACCTCCAGTCGGGTCGGAAGCCCCACGCCAGCCTCCCTGGTCCCTCCCTCCACGCCCCCTCCGCCGGCCATCCACCCACCCACCACCTCCTGCAGCACGTCGGCCAAGAGCCGCCGCAAGTCTGCCCACACGGTGCTGCTGGAGGACGACAGCGCGGACGAGCAGCAGGGCAGCGTGATGACGGCCGGCGAGGCCAGGCTGCGAGGCCGCAAGAGGCGCCGCCTCTACAAGTCGGAGTCCGAGGCCCCCTTTCCGCCCCCGCTGGCCAAGCCCGAGCCCAGAGCCGCCGTGCCCGTGCCCATGCCCATGCCCAGGCCCAACATCAACATCACCGCCTACCACAGCCACATTCACCACAACGTCCACCACATCAGTGACCACACCAGAGCGGTCCCCAGTTTGTGGCGAACAACGTCCACGTGCGACGCAGCAGCGCCGAGCCCATCTGCAGCCGTGGGCCCGGCGGGGGGGGGGCGGCCCCATGTACCGCCAGAGAGAGCCCAAGGGCCTGTCTCCAGCGGTGCGCGGCAGGAGGAGGTCCGCGCCCTCTCCCATGTACTCCCCCCTGGTGGTGGGAGGAGAGAACTACAACCTGGCCTCGCCCTCTCTGAGACTGGCCAGGGGAGTCAGGGAGAGGAACCAGTTCTCCCGTTTCCATGTCACTACAGGGTGAGGTGTTAATCTTTCTCTCTGTCGTAGTATCTCGTGATGTGCCAGGCAGTTTCCTTGATGTGCCCTGATAGTTGCCTCAGGCCTGTTTAAACATGCCCAACAACTCTAAATTAATCTCACCAGATTATTGTAATACCTCCACACAAAAGGGTTTTAGGTCTTTGCGTGGGTGTTTTGAAATGGCCCAAAGGTTTAAAATGCCCAAAAATATGCATGTCAGGTGAATTTCCTGTTTTAGCTACACTGGATCCTTTTTGGCCTTGGGGCCTTTTAAATGTCAATCTGCAGTTTGTTTTTGTATATCTTAGGTGTTGCTGAAATGTCAGTTGTTGTCATTGTAGTTTGGGTGTGTTAAAGTTCAGTAAGGCTTACAGCAATAAAAACAGAAGCCTTCCTTTCAGAAATGACGCTGTAAATATGTATGTACACACACACACACACAATGACAACTTCTCTTTCCTTCCTGTCCTTCAGGAAGCGCCGTGGCCGGCCCAGGAAACACCCTCTGCCCCCGCGCCCATCCCTCCCCTCTCCCACCTCCTCGTCCTCCTCCTCCTCTTCTTCGTCATCTTCCTCCTCGTCGTCCTCTTCCTCTTCGGACGATGACGACGATGAAGAGGATGATGATGAGGAAGAGGAGAGGGGCCAGGCTGGGGCCGTGGAGGCTTGTGCGGCAGGCCTGCGCTGTCGGCTGCCCCAGCAGGACACGGTGCAGTGGATCCAGTGCGACGACTGCGATGGCTGGTACCACGTGGACTGCCTTCGCTGTGCCCGCTCCTCGCTCCTGCTCGACCCCAACGCCGACTTCCACTGCGGCTGCCGCTGAAGCTTTTAATCCCTCACCCTACACACACACACACCACACAAACACACCACACACACACACACATGCACACACACACAAACACACACATACACACACACACAAACACACATATGCATGCAATGTCCTAAATGTTTACTTGTTCACTATATCGTACACTATGTGGGGTGTGAGTTACATTGCTTTTGTACAGTCCTTATATAATGCACTATATAGTGAACATTTCTAATTTAGTGAACCACACACACACACACACACACACGGCAAGAATTCTGCCCACTTTTGTACAGCCAGAGCTGCTCCCACTGAGTTGAACAGAGACTTGTGCTCCGAGCTGCTTTCTCTGTATTATCTCTGTATATGGAGTCATTGAAAAATTCCACCTTTTACTTCGTCTTGACATGGCATTGACCTCTGCACTGAATTCAATTTGTATCCAGCTATAGGCTGGGCACTGCATACATATTAATACACACAGAGTGCAAAGCTCCTCTGCCGCCCTTTTGCTTTTGACTATCAACCCACCTTTTGACTTTCTACATACACCCAGCTCCTCTACTGCTACTATGTCTTCAGTGAGTCTGTTTGTCCCTGAGCATGAACTGATGGAACACCTATGAACAGACATTTGCAAACCTTTTTGTTATCTGGAACAGTCTTAATTGCCAAACCTGAGCAGCCGTCGCACGTGCGTACACATGCACATACACACACACACACACACACACACACACACACACACACACACGCTCACACACACACACGCACACACGCACGCACACACACACACACACACACACACTCACTCACACTCTTATTAAGAAATGTGCACTCACACATTCGCTCGCTCACTTACAGGCCATCAGAGTCACTTGCTCTGCTCATCAGCGTGCCTCTGTGACCTGCGAGAGGCCGCAGTAATTGGCTCAGATAAAACCCTCATGAATCCTGCCGACTAATTCATTCTGTGTTGACTTTGAAAAGTGGCAGTCTGCAGCCCCCTTCCTACGGGAGGTGGGAGTGGGAGTGGGGGTGGGGGTGCTGCTTGTGGGGACCAGATCTTGGCTCGCCGTGGTTGAAAAACAGGCTGGCACGCTGTTCTCAGAAGTGCACTGATCATTACAGTGGCTGAAGGAGGAGAAGGAGGCAGATGCATTAAAGGGACTACAATTTTTTATTCTAAAAGGGGCTTTTGTGGATAGTCTTCATGCGTTTAAAGACTTATTCGCTTCGCCCTTAAGAAAAAGGCCATTGCCAGCTTCAGCCGGGAAATGGGGATTTTTCAGCCTGAACTTTAATGGCGTGCGGCTGATGTGCGTCAAGGGAAATTGCTCTCATCAATCACTACTTGGCACAAGATGGCGTTAAGATTCTTTAAGGACTTAATCTTGAGCTTCGTGTTGCAAAACTTTTGATATGGAACACTTTTGTGATTCAATCCACATGGGGGAAATGACCATGATTGCTTAGTAAAATTCAGCACGGCTTTTACTTAGCCATCAGAATAGGCAGTGTTTGGGGCCTCGAGCAGAAAAATATGGAGTGGCTGTGGCTCTTGTGTTAATCACACCCTCGCGATGGCTGTCTTGGGGGATCAGACGCATGGGAAAATGAAGACTATGAGGCCTGGGAATTGCATTTCAGTCATCTGCCTCTGGTGCATGTCTGTCTGGATAGTTGTGTATGTGTGTGTTTCTGTACCACTATTGGGTGGCCCGTCTTAACATTGGTGTGTATGGTTCAAAGGGGGGGGGGCGTGGGAGTGCAACCCTTTGACGCTGGCGTTTAAAGCAAGCTCTGTGGTCATGCAAATGGTAAAGGCCTGTTTCTAACCAGATGTAATAATTACTCCAGAAGCTACAGGATGTTGGTTGGTTGGGCAAAAGAATGCACTCTGTTTTGCTGTTCTTGCAAAACCCTCACATTTGGATTTGCTGTCACTTCTTACAAATCAGTCAAAATTCCAGGGCTTTGATATTGTGGGATGCATTAATGGATATATATACAAGTGTAAAGAGCAGGAATGAATTAACGGTCACATCTGTCAAACAATTCAGCTTTTTCATCAAAACAAATTTATATATCTTTTTTTTTTTGTTTGTTTTATTATTTCCGCGTGTCTCATTAACATAAGCTTCCACTTTTCACAGCCGCTAACCTCATCATATGTAGGAATTTTGTTTGTTGTCTGCTATAAATAATAATAGATTTAAGCTGGTTTATGTCTATGAATGTTTATGATTTCACACTGTCTTCACTTTACGGAAATGGAACGGAACCATAATAATCTGCATGCCTTTCACAGTGTTGGGGCTAAGAGGTGCGAGAGGGAATCAGGCCTGAATAAAATATTTAAAAGAGGTGATTGTGTTGCAAATGTACGTCTCTGAAAAGTAATGTGTCTGCTCAGTATTCATGGTTTTGCTGATTATTTTCATATTATGCATGTTTCCCCCAGTTCTGTCAAAATATAAGCCTCTTCTCTTGATCCATCATGCCTGCTGTCATACAAACAGTTTAATCGTCTCTAACTAATGCCTGACAAGAGGTGCATTTTAAAGAGTGGTTAAAGAAGCATACACTTCTTTCATTTATACAGCTAGAAACGCTGAATGCATAATTGAAATGGTTTAAACATTTATAGCGTCCTTCAAAGACTCACCCAGCTTGACCTGTAGGTGCATTTATCATTCTATCTCTGTATATTAGACACTCTTGGGAGCTTCTGTCAGGTCAGTTTGGACGTGAATGACAGCCGCAATAAAGCTTAGACTGATCAGAATCTAGAAGGATGCCCTTCACCTCCAAAAGCCATGTTTGGGAACGTGCTGTAAGCCGTGCGAACGCGGGTAATTTCCTTTCACTTCATCGCCCACCTTTGGTGAGGGATGGAGACAGCGTGAGCAGGGACGGTCGGGAAGATTTGACTGGTGCTGCATTGTCCGTGTTTCCATAGCAACTCCCGAGGCATGCTCCAGTGGTGATGAGTGAGGGGTCCCGGGGGATGGAGAGAGGTGAAAAACAAGAGAAAAAGGGATTGGTACTTTCAGCCTAAAGAGGTAATTTCAAGAGACTAGGGAGTAGAGAGAAAATGGAGGAGGTGACACACGGGCAGGTGAGGGTTTCCAACAACATGGTCGCTAACATTGTGTATTTTTTACTTGTGTCCAACAGGGGCACTCCTGGTCTGTTGCTATTCATACACGCTCAGAAGCAACGTGTTACCAATGCACACACACACATAAACTTGGTCATAACTGTAACTGTGGTGTTTATGTAACTTATAATGAGCCATCATAAATAGCACAAAGTTTCATCTCAGTGGGCACCTTGGGGGTTCCTCCTACCCACACACAAACCACACAAATAGTGTCAGACAAACGGGGCGAAGCCAACCCAAATGCAACACATTGTTAAACTCAGCTACAACCGCAGGGCAGCTCATTCAGACCAGAGAGGGGAGAGAGGAGACGAGTTCCGATCTGGGATCAGACTGACAGGCGCCGAGAAGCAGAGCGTGCACAGTGACTGATGTGATTGACAGGCTTACCACCGCTAATGGGATCACACAATGTCTGCTGCCTCCTCTCTCCTTGAGGCCAGCCAACGGCGCTCTCTTTCAACCCCCACCTCCAACTTCAGTCCTTACCCTCTTACTCTGACTCACCTGGGTTTTGATCATCTTATTTCTGCCATGTGCCCTTTTGTCTGTAGCCTTTTCTCCTGTCTCTGCCCCCACCCCCACCCCCACCCCCACCTCCTATTCATTTGCCGGATGTTATCTGTCTCTTCTCTTTCTTAACTCCCTGCCTACCCGACCACTTGTCTGTCTGCAGGGGGGATTTTGTTAAATCAAAACCATTTCCTCCTGACCTGAATATTACCTCCACTTGGTTGGTTGCCAGCATGTGTGTGTGTCTGTGTGTGTCAGGGGGGAACCAAAAATTTAACCAGAGTGCTTCCATTTGTGTGCAGACAATCACTTGTGCACAATGTCTGGCTTTGTGGTACAAGGGGAACCCTGGGTGGATGACACTTCAGAGCATTTATTATCCTATAAACGGGAAACCTGCCAGACATTTGTTTTGACCACTCGTTTAAACACGACCGACCGAGGGCAAGAAAAGTGGAGGTTGATTTCGATTTCAAAAACCCCACACAGCCCACACGTGTAACTTGAGCCCCCTCCTGCTTTTTGCCCTCCACCCAGCCAGTCTTGCTTCAGCCGAGCAGGGGCAGGAAAACGACTGCACACACAATGGTGCTGTCAAAGAGGCAGTGCAAAAATGAAATATGCAACAGCTTTGTGGGATAAGAAATATATTCCGTTTGTTCCTCGGAAGCCCCCCAAATCCACAACTTAAAGTCTGCCGCACACTCACGAGGGAAATATATATAAACACGTCAGAAGAGGAACGACGGTTTGAATTGCCCTTTAACGACGACGACTAGTGCGGTGGCTGCCTTTGATGTGACTTGTGGTGCGGTGTGTACTGTAGTGTGTGTGTTTGTGCAGTGCGTGCAGTCGCAGAGTCGAGTCGGGGCCTCGTCGCCATGACAAACCGGTAAGACCCGTTCTGCCTCCGGTGACAAATCAGCCATTTCGCCCCTTAATGGCTGCGCTCATTTTCCGCTCTGCTCTCCATCTTGTCAAAGTAGGTCTGCCATAATATAAAGACAAGGCAGTGGAGCGGGGCCAAGCACAGATTGACGGGCCAGCAGGCATGAGTCAGGCTGACTCACAGATCAGAAGGGAAGATGCCGCAGTGACATCTGACTCTCTCACATTTTCATAGTAGGTGGAACAAGTGGGGCCGCCACACTTGTTGTTACCAGCGAAAGGTGGTGGACGAGTGGCGAGTGAGTGAACTAAATGACCCTTAAGTAAGTTTGACTTTTTCTCTCAGCAGGAGTCTGTGGAGCTGTTTGGTGGTTTCCTTCCACAACAGAGCAAGGTGAAATTACAGTGACTGTAATTTCTCTTGCAGCAGAAGAAGTTTCCCTGGAGATGCCGCATGTCACGTTCCTGGCCTTTTGTGTTTTCATTTGCACATCCTGTTTGTGTCTCTGTGGTCTTTTGGTCTACTTCCTCTCCTCCGTCCCCTTCTTTCCTCACACCACTTTCTCTTTCTTCTCTATTTCTTTTATCTCTCCAGTTTGGAGGACAGATGAAAGCCTGGATATCAGGCTGTATATATGTGTGTGTGTGTGTTTGTGTGTGTGTGTGGTGTGTGTGTGTGTATACGTATGTGTGTGTGCATGTGTTTGTGTGTGTGTAGTGTAGTGTAGTGTGTGTGTGTGTGTGTAGTGTGTGTGTTGGTGACACACCCTTGGAGGCCTCCAAGGTACAGCTTATTGAATTCTCCCTTTGGCTGACCTCACCAGCTCCCCTCTTTTATTCCATAACTAGCATCGGTGCTCGGGGTTAACCGTGTTGTCTTTGGAGCTTCTTTTTTTTGGACCGACCGCTATTTAGCTCTGGTCTACTGAAGCTTAACCTAAGATGAGGAGACAACGAGCCCCCCCCCCCCCCCCCCCCCCCCAAAAAAAAAACCCAATGCGAGGTCGCAAAGGATGGCTGCACTTCTGCTTCCTGGGGCCACATATTAGCCACAGAGGAGACAAAAATCTCAGCATCTATTATTCTGAGGAAATGGACCAGGCCAAGCACAGCACACCCTCTAGAGAACACCATCACTGGCAGCCAGACCTCCTGGCTTAATTTAGCCACCTGGAGGTGTGCAGTGCAGGCTGCAGCATGTGCCTGTGTCAGCGCCCAGACATGACATGTTCTCTCACCGACACCTCCGCTCGCTCGGGCGCTGCTGCTCGTTCACCCTCAGACTTATACGTAAGTGCGAGCAAGAGCAGGAAATGCATGCGGTGCCTGTGCTGTGCTCGATGTCTTGAAATTGAGCCGTTTCTTTTTGGGAGCCTTTTGAGAGAGTCTCATTTCAATGTTTTGTTGCTCAGATTAATTCTTTTCAGCGAAAATAACAGGTGTTCATCCCGCTCCTGGTTATTCCCCCCCCCCCCCTTAGAGTGTGATTTTAGATAAGAACTACGGCCCCCTTTTGACGACTCACAAAAAACGACCCTGTCAGCTTTATGTCAGAGCACTCTCACCTTCCCTGAATTTTCTTCCACCAAAAGCTGCCATAAAATGAGACTATTACATCCCCAGGCTGCCTACAGCCCTCTTTTTTTTTGGTAAATGGATAGACGTGCGGCAAAACCGCATGGCATGATTTACGCGCCATTCAAATAGTGCCCCCGGTCGCTCCTCTCGGCACCCCAGCCGGCTGCCATCCACCGCAATGGCCCGTCCCCCCACCCCCCTGTCTTCTCTCTACTATACCCTACTCTGAGAGGAAGAGCTGACATCTGGTCGCTTTGGACTTATTCATTCAATATTCATTAGCCTTCCAATTACCTTGCTCTCCCTCTCGGTGATTAGGGGGCACAGTAAAAGAGAGCCCCATCGCTCACTCTAAAACAGCAGCAGCACCTCCATCCGTTGGCCCAGATTCAGTTAAGGCTTGAACAGCCCTCATTTGCCCGTAGCATACCTCCTGCCACCAAAGAAAAATGGCTCCTGTTTATGTGGCTTAACAAATTCTTTCCCGTCACAGCTAATCCAACACAAAAGCATGGAGTTTGGTGCTAAGCCTTGAACTTGTGTGCTTCCTTACAGTGTGTGTGTGTGGGTGTGTGTATGCGTGTGTGTGTGTGTGGTACAGGGGGTGTGGGGGTGGGGGGGTTGCTTAAGTGCGGGTGTATTCTGGCAAGCGTGTGAGTAAGTGTGGCAGTAATTGGACCGGACAGTTGGCCGACACCTCATCAGGCGTTAGACTCATCGATGATGGCTGCGCACGTTGCCAGGGCTCGTTGCCAGACAAATATTTTTTGAGGCGGAATGAGAGGGGCCGGCCTCAAATGTAGTCCGAGTGTAAACAACACTTAACAAGTCAGCAACACACACACACTTGGGTTTTTGTGGTCTGGTCCTGACCTCCCAACACAAACCCACACAAGAACATGCCCGGGCAAAAAAATTGCATATTCAGAGGACGACTGACACTGCAAGTAGCCCTTACGGTATACATATTTATAAACTTTGTTAGCGTCTGAACATCTGCCTGTATGGATTGCTAGACGAGGGGTGGATGAACACATACATTTTTAAATGGCCTCCTTTTTTTCCCTGGCCAGAACTTGAAAACAAAGTTCAGTAACACTCGGACTGACTCAGAAGTTTCCTGTACAGTAATGAGCCTGTAATGATGAATGATAGATTGTGCGAGCGTGTATAATTACATTCATGTATACATAATGACAATTATTACAGTCTATTGCCGTGCTACAGTTGTTCAGAGTTAATGCCTTGTTAATTAATTTGACCGCCCACTGCATGGCGTGTGATTAATGATTGTGGCTACGAGAGCGGACCATTTCTCATTAACAGGTTTAAGCTCAGATAAAGCACTCGCCACCGCGACGCGCACACACACACATGTGGGTAGCTACCAGAACAAACAAACAAAGGTGCATCTGGTTTCTTCTTCTTCTTGAATGCTTCTGTTGAGGCCCCCAAAAACCGTTTTCGGTTTTCCACACACACACTCTGTTCACCTCCCCCCATTCCTGGAGATGTCTGTTGGGAAGCAGTCAGCAAAGCAGAGCTAACTGGAAGCTAGCTCATCTGGTTTCCATCCTGTTCCTTTCATCTCATTTGAATCACTTACACCTGCACAAACATGCATGCACGTGCACACACACACACATACACACACACACACACACACACACACACACACACACACACACACACACACACACACACACACACACACACACACACATACCACACACATGCAGCCCAGTTACTTATCATGCATACTTACATGTTCATAAATATGCACACACGTGCTTTGCAAACACATCAGTGTGTGCCACTTGCTCCCAAACACACACACACACACACACAGTGGATTACTGCACGCTTGCTTCAGGATCCCCTGCTTTGACACTAAGCAGATCAGGTTAGACACAATGGCTGTGTCCACCATGCCTGCGCTGTATAGCAACAACACGCCTTGCTACGCCTGATCTCATTTCATTTGTTTCATGGTGGGCTTAGTGCTTTACAGCTGGGGATTATCACAGCACAGCTATTATCAGTCATACTTAGATTACTCACCACCCCCACCTCAACAACCTCAACACCCCCCCCCCCCCCCCCCTCCATTCTCCCTCCCTCCCTCCCCATTAGTAAAACCAAGCTGTCGCGACTGGAGGTGTCCCTAAAATAGATGGCGAGAGAGCGGTGATGGTGAACCCTTTTCCGTTACGAAGCTTTTTTGTGTTGTTGTTTTAGGGAGTTGTGGGTTAGTGGTGTTGCAGGGCAAAGCGTGGCGTGTAGTCTGTGACTGTGTGTGATCTGTGAAGCCCACAGGACACCAGGACGTTTCACACATGTTGAAGGGTAAAACAATACAGACCCAGAGGTCCTGGACAATTACACAGTTGAATGACAGAGAGAAAGAATGTGTGTGTGTGCACGTGTGTGTGTGTGTGTGTGTGTGTGTGTGTGCTGTGTTTCTTTCATGCGCGTGTGTATGCATATGTCTGTATTTGTGTGTGTGTGTGTGTGTGTGTGTGTATGTTCGTATTTGTGTGTGTGTGTGTGAAGCAGAGAAGGGCAGAGAGGAAGAAGAGAGGGGAAACAGGGTAGATGAAAGACAGGAAAGGAGACAGAATAGCAGGAAAAAGGTAGCTCACAGACGACGACGACAAAAAATAAAGAAAGAAAAACAAAACTGCTGCCCCTGCTCTCGTTCTCTTCACACATGTAGCCTGGTCCACACTCTCTGGTCCGCTCAAGCGCCAATCTTGTAATCCCGTCTCCAAGTGTTGTTTGTGCACACATCACCCCCCCACCCCACCACCGCACGCACACACACACACAAACACAAACACAAGCACACACACACACACACACACACAAATACACGAACACAAACACACACCTCCACCAAACCACCCCACCCCCACCACCTCCACACACACAAACACACACAAACACATGAACGCAAACACACACCTCCACCAGTCCCCCCGCCCACCACCACCCCCACCCCCACCCCCACCTCCCCTGAGGCGCGAGTCCATTTTTCTATTTATGGCAGTGAGCTGAGAGGATGCAAGCTGATCACAGGCACAGAGAAAGGAAGAGAAGGGGAGCAAGAGAGGGTGCGAAAGAGATGTGGAGAGAGAGAGAGAGAAAGACAGAGGGTAAGTGAGAGGTAGAGAGAAATAATGAAAGAGAGAGAGAGTGAGATAGAAAGAGAGGGAGAGAGTGAAAGAGAGTGAAAGAGATGTGGAGAGAAAGACAAAAAGAGATAAAGAAAGAGAGAGACAGAGTAACATGTAAAGTGAGTGAGAGGCAGGAACAGAAAAAAAGAGTGAGATAGAAGGAGGAAAGGGGAGACAAAGATAGAGAGAGAGTGAGAGAAGAGAGAGAAAGCAAGTGTGAGGAAGCAAGTCTGCCACTGTGTTTCCCCGAGAGCTGAGATTTTCTGCACTTTTTTCTTTTTTTTTTTCTCTTTTGAAAATGTGGGGAATGTCGCCTATGCCAAAGACACAAAGACTGAACAGATGCACAATTAAAATGGGAAAACAGGCAAAACGTGGAGAGGCGCGAAGGAGCAGATGCGTTTCGCCTTCTGCCTAACCCTCTCTGCACATGGATGCCTCCAGAATCTCACATGGCATACAGGAGCTCGCATGACACATGCACAAACACATACTATCAGCACTCATTTTGTATATGTACTGCACACACATGCACATGCACACACATGCACACACACACATACACACACACAAACACACACACACACACAGATACACACACACACACACACACACACACACAGACATTAACACAAACCATCAGCACACACACACAAACACACACACACACACACACACACACACACACACACAAACATACGTAATACAAACAGCACATGTGTGCATGGATTTCACATCTTTTAGAGGACACATAAGATAACAGGTGGGTTAGCTAACCATCCATCTTGCACACTCTTTTGTTGTTTTCTTCTGTTTCACACAAACACTCCCACAAGTGTGTGTGTGTGTGTGTGTGTGTGTATACTCTTACACAACCACACAGACACACACACACACAAATTTACAATCACGCACACACACACACACGCACAAGCACACACACACACAAAAACACGCATGCACACACACAAACAAACACGCACATGCACACGAACACACACACACACACACACACACACACACACACACACACACAAACAGTCGATGCAAAAGCCTCCACTCATTCATTGCCAGGCACTGTAACTGACAGACACACACACACACACACACACGCACACACACACACAGCGTCTTTCCTTCAGCTCTTGGCATGAGGGTCGGTAATGAGGCGCAGCACTTGGACATGTGGCAAACATGGAGGACGACAGACAGACAGCTAATGATGGCCCTCAGAGGGGTGAAGGAGAGGAAGAAAGGATGACGAAAACAACAGAGGAGAAGAAGAAGGAAGAACGAGGAACAGAACGTAAAAATATGAGGCATGGGGAAGAGAAGCATGACGGACACTGACGGAGTGGGGGGGGGGTGGGGGGGTTTGGGGGGTGGGTTTTGGGGTGGGGGGTTGGCAAGACAGCATGGGGCCTGATAAAGATCGTTTGTGTTTTTTGAGAGAAATGCATGAGCGCAGAACAGACACACACAAAACAAAACATAGCACACAGGGAAAGACGGATAAGGATGGAGAGAAACAAAACAGAAAAAGAAAGACAAAGGAACAGGAGAAGGATGAAGATGGAGAATGAAGAAGAGGAAGAGGAGGAGGAGGTGGAGGTGGCGAACGAGAAGGAGGATGTGCAGGAGGCAGAGAGAGAGGGAGAGAGAGAGGGAGACAGAGAGAGGAAGAGAGAAAGAGAGAGAGAGAGTATTTTTGGAGGTGGGAGAGTGTTTTTCCCATGGGCTCTGTGTCTCTGTGCAACCCTTTAATGTCCTTAATTAAAGAGAGCAGCGTTATCTGCCGCTCGGCGCGAGTGTCATTACCAAAGCGACACTTAGGCTCCGCACCGCTAATGGGGCCTGCAGAGGCGCGCGGCTCAAGGCCTAATGACGCTCACGCCAGGACACAGAGGTGGGGAGGGGACGCAAACATAAAAAAAGGACGAGGGAAAAAAAAACATAAAGAAGGAAGGTGTCCTCTCTCTGTGTCTCTCTTTCTGTGTGTGTGACTGTGTGTGTGACTGTGTGTGTGTGTGTGTGTGTGTGTGTGTGTCTGATGTACAGGGCTCAACTTCTAGTGATGCACACGCCAGGACACAGAGGTGGGGAGGGGACGCAAACATAAAAAAAGGACGAGGGAAAAAAAAACATAAAGAAGGAAGGTGTCCTCTCTCTGTCTCTCTCCGTGTGTGTGACTGTGTGTGTGTGTGTGTGTGTGTGACTGTGTGTGTGTGTCTGATGTACAGGGCTCAACTTCTAATGATGCTCACGCCAGGACACAGAGGTGGAGAGGGGACGGAAACAAAAAAAAAGAGGAGGAAAAAAACATAAAGAGGGAAGGTGTCCTCTCTTTGTCTGTGTGTGTGTGTGATTGTGTGTGTATGTGTGTGTCTGATGTACGGGGCTCAACTCCTAATGACGCTCACACCAGAAGACAGAAGTGGGGAGGGGATGCAGAAAAAATGACGAAGGTGTCATCCTATGCGTGTGTGTGTGTGTGTGTGTGTGATGCATGGGGCTCAACTTCTAATGACGCTCACACCAGAGAGGGGAGGAAGGTGTCCTCCTGTGTGTGTGTGTGTGTGTGTGTGTGTGTGTGTGTGTGTGTGTGTGTGAAGTGCAGGGCTCAACTCCTAATGACACTGTCTGTGTATGTGTGATGCGCAGGGCTCAACTCCTAATAACACTATGTACGTGTGTGAGTATGTGTGTGTGTGTGTGTGTCTGATGTATAGGAGCTCAGCTTCTAATGACGCAAACACCAGAAGACAGGCAGGAAGATCAGAAGTGGGTGAGGGGGGGGATGCAAATAAATTAGGAGGAAAGAAGGAAGGAAGGTGGCGTCCTATGTGTGTGGATTTGCATATGAATGTGTGTAACAGTGTGTGCATTTGCATGTGTCTGTGTAGGGGCATGTGTGTGTATGACAACGATAGAGAGAGGGCGAGAAAGAGATCAAGACAGACTGTATGTATGTGTGTGTATGTGCATGATCATGTCTGTGTATGTTTGTATGTGCATGTGTGTGTGCGTGGGTAGGTGTATATAATTGCATGTGAGTGTGTGATATTGCATGTGTGTGTGTGTGTGTGTGTGTGTGTGTGTGCGTGCATGTATGTGTGGTAAGTTTCTGTGTGTGCGAATGTGTGGATCTGTGGGTGTGTGTATGTCTTGGAGATTCATTGTCTGTCTTTGCCTGATTATGCAGCATGTGTCCATATAGTGTTAGTATAGGCCCTGTTGTTGGTATGCATATGTGGCGTGTGTGTATGTGTGTGTGAGTTTATCTGTGGGTGGAAATGAGTCTCTGACTTTATGAGAGTGTGTACATGCAGCGTTGCCCATATGTCTTTGTGAAAGTGTGTGTATGTGTGTGTGTGTGTCTGTGTGTGTCTGTGTGTGTCTGTGGGTGAGGATGTGTGTGACGCTTTGAATTTGTGTCAGTATTTACGACAGTGTGCATGTACGGGCAGTTTTGCTGATATCTATGAGCGCGTCAGTGTGTGTGTGTGTGTGTGTGGATGTCTGTGTGTGTTTATGTGTGTGTGGCTCTAAATTTGTGTCAGTATTTACGACAGTGTGCATGTACAAGCAGTTTTGCTGATATCTATGAGCGTCTGTGTGTGTGTTTATGTGTGTGTTTGTCTGTGTGTGTGTTTATGTGTGTGTGTGTGTGTGTGTGTGTTTGTTTATGTGTATGTGTATATGTGTGTGTGTGTTGTGGGCCTGATAGTGTTACGGCGATGGGGCTGCAAATTCTGAGATCAACCCTTGAAAGAGTGAAGGCGGGCTGCCGCGGGCCGAGAGTTATGCCGGAGGAGGTGTCGCCGCGTGGCTGATACATGATCACATTAAGCGACAGGCCGTTTAATCAATCAGGGGCCTCCCAGCCAGGCTACCACCACCGGGGCAATCTCTCAAATGGGCCTGAACAGGGGAAACGCCGGGAGGAACAGACACAGAGGGAGGGAGAGAGGGCAGGAGAGAGAGAGAGAGAGAGAGAGAGAGGGCAGAAAGACATGGACAAGGGAGAGAGAGGCAGAGAGAGAGAGAAAGAGAGACAGAGAGAGAGGAATAGAGAGGGCAGGATAGAGAGAGAGGACAGAAAGACACAGACAGGGAGAGAGAGGCAGAGAGAGAGGGAAAAGAGCAAATGAGAGAGAGAAAGAGAGAGAGGAATAGAGAGGGAAGGAGAGAGAGGACAGAAAGACACAAACAGCGACAGGGAGAGAGAGGCAGAGACAGCGAGAGAAAACGAGAGAGAGAGAGAGAGAAGGGAGAGACGGAGAGAGAAAGGGGAAAAGGAGAGAGAGAGGGAGAATACAGACAGACCATGTGCAAATAGGTGGATATAGCAGTAAAAACCAATCGAGCGGGAGGGCAGGAGGGAGTGAGAGAGAGAGCGAGCGAGGAGCGAAGGAGGAGGAGAGGGTTGAATGTGGGGGTGGGTTGTTATCCTCGTCGTTGCTGCCCATATGAATATGAGAAGGGCATCTGTGCCAGGGTCGAGGTTCAGGGTTCGCTAAAGCGCAGTGTTCATACCAGCCATTAGCGTAACATATAGGACTCCATTACCATAATGACTCCCCGGGAATCGCTGGTGGGTTGGAGAACCGTGCACGTGTGATTTTTATACACAACAGTCATGAACTGTGTGACCTACATTGATTTAGCGGCCATGTTGTAATGGAACATTTACACATGTCAGGGGGGATGGCGAGAGTGCAGTCGGCTTAGGGGCCAATACCGTAACCCTGCTGTTCCAGTGGAGCCTGAGGTAAATTTCCTGTTCCCTTCCCTTCCCAATCTCTAATTCTATCTCTATCTCTATCTCTATCTCTCCCACTCATTTTCTGTCATCTCCCTTACTGTCCTGTCTGATTAAAAGGGGAATAAAACACACACACCCACAAAATAGGAAACCAACGAAAAAATGAAAACGTTTCACACGTTCGTTTGACCCCCTTGCTGACAGGACGCCAAGATGGCTTCATGGGCTCCACTCCACAGCATAGACACACGACTTACGTCTTGTGTGTCAGCCTGACATCTTGTTGTTGTCATCCTAATAGGGTGAGCTTGGCAGAGGATGTAGAGGCTGCCGTATCTGACATGGAGCAGTGCTCCTGGTCCTGCTCCTGGTGGCCATGGCCAGATCATGGAGGCTGATGTAAGCGGCAGGTAATAATATAACGGGGCTCCACACTGGCGGCCCTGGGAGGAGATGGAGTCACCAAACTCGGCTCTCGGCTCTGCTGATGTAAGAATGGTTCCCGCTCATGGCATTTGCACACACTACATACTACACACTACACACACATACGACACACTACACACACACCTGTACTTTGTCTCTCTCTCTCTCTCTCTCTCACACACACACACTACATACTACACACACACGTGTACTTTGTCTTTCTCTCTCACACACACACACACACTCACACACATTTCACATTTACTCACACTCTGACACACACACACACACATACACACACACACACACACACACACACACACAAACACACACATGCACACACACGCACACACAAATACACACAAATACACACACACACACACGTGTACTTTGTCTTTCTCTCTCACACATACACACACTCACACACATTTCACATTTACTCACACTCTGACACACACACACACACAAACACACACACACACACACACACACACACACACACACACACACACACACACACACACACAAATCTTGTTTCCTTCTTTAATGAGGCCCTTGGCAAGGAGTAGGACTTTAAAAAGGGCTTGATTTTTGCTTTCATTCGCCTTTGTGCCACAACAATGGCCCTGTTTCAGAGTGTATGTAGCGGGGTTAAAGATTTCGGAGGTGGAGAATCTAACTCTACCGCTTGACACAGAGAGAAACATGCTGACTCCAGCAGTTGTGAGTGGCGCACTGTAACTGAATCTGCTTGTGGCCTCATTCAAAGGCATGTGAAAACAGCCAGCCCCCATTCAGCATCCAGGGACAAAGAGGCAGAAGAGAAGAAGAGAAAGGAGAGAAAAAAAGAAAAAAAGAAAAAGAGAGCGAGACAGAGAGAGAGAGAGAGATTGACGGAGAGAGAGAGAGAGAGTCAGTGAGAGAGAGAGATGGAGAGAAATTAATAGGGGGGTGGGAGAGAGAGTAAGCGAGAGAGAGTTAGAGAGAGATGGAGAGATGGAAAGGAAGGGAGAGAGACAGAGAGAGGAAGAGAGAGAGAACTAAAGTGCACAGAGAGATAGAGAGAGACAGAGAGAAAGAGAGATAGAGAGAGAGAAAGAAAGACAGAGAGAAAGAGAGAGAGAGAAAGAGAGAGACAGAGACAGAGAGAGACAGAAAGCAAGTAGATTTCTTTAACCCAGCCGTGGAGGACATGCTATTTGTCCTGCTAATGCCATTTAAATGTGGCCTGAGCCGCAAGGTGCCTTGGCCCCACCACTGGCCGCGATATTGAGTTTCGCCCCTCTCCCTCTCCTCAGCCGTCTGCCTCGATGGCCGATCCATCATATTACCTTAGCAACAGTGGGTCATTACTGAAATGGAGTCGCCTCTGCAGATGTTTGTGAACTGACAGATTATCCCTGAAGCCGGCAGGTCTCTCCCTCTCGTCTCTCTCTCGTCTCTGTTTCTCTCCTGCGTTGTTGGCAAGAGGGCAACAAATCTTCGCCTGTTGCTTCTAATCACATTTTCAAACAAGCCAGGGCTCGGCTCCTGTGGGTGTGGGTTGGAAAGGCTGAGGGGGGGTGGTGGGGGCTCCACATTGAAAATTCATGGGCTTTTTTATTATTAGGGAAACAATAACAGCAGGAACCTTCGCACAGCTCCGGTGGGAGGACTAGCAACGCTGGCAGACGCACAATAGGCCATCCAAGGCTGACTGACTGCAGGGAGTAGGAGTTGATATATATCTCACCCCGTACGGAGATTGAAGAGCCAAGGCCACAAAGTCACTTGGTGCATGGCAATCAACTGTGTGCATGTGTGTGTAGTATGTGTGTGCGTGTGTGAGTGTGTGTGTGTGTGTGTGTGTGAGAGAGGGTATAGATGTGTGTCTTTATGTGTGTGAGCGTATGCAAGTGAGCTTCGTATCGTGTGCCTGCCTGCCTCTGCTGTGCTCGCTTGTGGGTGTACGTACGTCCGTGTGCGCAATTACATCAAACAGTCAACAGATGGCAGCCCGAGGTAGGTCATTAGCATTCAGAACACCCCCACGGCTGAAGGCAGGAGTGAGCTTGCCAAAGATACCCCTGCTGACTGCGGCTCGCATCCGGCGCAGATCTGGTGCGAATCCGCGACGGATCAGGACAGGCACTTCAGCGAATTTGTCGCTATCGGGAGGAGTGATGGCCCCTCTGCTGTCTCCTTTTCTACTCCATTTCTTCATTGGTTAATTAATCGTGCTGTTTGCACTGAGAGTCAGCTGGTGACTCAGGTGCACCGCTGAGACAGGCAGATAGGTAAATAACTAACGGACGCAAAAGTAAAACTGGCGACACGCTGAGGCAAAATAAGATTAATGACTATAGGCATAAAACTTGGTCAAACACCCTGCAGCACAATTTATTAAGTACCTTTCCGTTTAGTAACTGTAACGTGGTAAATTATGGAAAACGTTGTAGCATTTTTTGTGGGGACAAATCCAAGTTCAGTCGTCGAACGCCTACTGTTTAGGTATGAATATATTTATGTATTAGTACCTAATAGACACGGTGCTATGATAGGGCACGCAGGCTACTATAGTACAACACCTTTCGAAACAAAACAGACAGACTTCCTCCAATTATGATCACACATTAATGAACTATGCAACGTGCAGCAATACTTCAGCGTCCATCTGCGAAAACCAGACAACCCGATATGAATCATCAGTTGCGGTAATGTGGAGCGTTAGTAGAAGTTCCCTAACTTTTCGAGCGGACTGTGAAATTGTGACGCCCTCATGACATCACAATCTCCGCTCCACTCTGAATGGCGCACTCGAACGGATTGGGGACTAGACGCCGAACACAGTAGCTACTTACGGAGCAACTGTGTGTTAGTGGCCCACATACCAAGGAGGGCATACCTGTGTGCGCAGCTAGCGCCCAGTGCTGGGAGGGCTTTTAAATGCTTTTATGTCAGAAGCCGACCGTGTACGACCGCTATCAAGAAAACAAGTCGTCAGTGTGTGGGGCAAAACCGCTCTTTGCTGACAGGTTTTGCCCTCGGGTTAATCGCGTTTGTGACAAAGAATAAAACCATTCAGAGGAATATTTTATTACCAGTAGTTTGATCAGAGGATACTGGACTGTTGAAGAAGAATGGCGAAGGACGGCGCCTCAGATATCCACTTTACTGCGAGGAGTTGGACAATTGCCGTCGTAATACTGATAGTCATCCAAGGTAAGACCGAAGCAAAACACTGTTTAATCGCTGTTATACCTGTGCATGTTGCGTGCCTGTAGAAGTAGGCTATCCGTGAGTATCTATTTCGCCAGTTTCGGTCTCTAACAGGATTGCCAGTTATCCGACAAGTATTCCGTGAAGTCAGTCGTCCCATGTGAATGCACAGCAACTCATAGAGTAGACCATTTCTCCCTTGCTTTGCTGGAAGACTATAATAGTGCTGTGTAATCTTGAAAAGTGCGTATTGCCAAAGTGTATGTTAACACACCTTTATCGAAATTGTTGACAGATTGCTACCTTTATCCCGACTTTCGGTACGCCATGTTACACAAGGTGTGGCCTCCCGGGGTATTTAGTCATCCGAGCACTATGGCAGCAGCAGCAGGTGTGATTGTTCTTAAACATTTGATGTGGCTAATCCGTTCCTGTTTTTCCTCCAGTACTAAGTAGGAAAGACAGTTTAGTTGGTCGAATTTAAGAGTATGAACTCCCTCATCGGTGTGTATACCACGCCATAGAATGTAACATGTCCAAAGTGTTTGTTCACTGGTTGTTATAACAGAGGGATCAGTAGGCAAGCAACAGGATGTTGTCATCGGAACCGCTCCGATAATTAACGCTGAAATTAGGAGGCTACTGGCAAAGATTAATAGCTACCTTTTCTTTTGTGTGTCAGACTACTCTCAAGAATTTTAATAATTTTGAATGCAATGACGGCCGAACCCATTAAAATAAGAATATGTTTTTGACATTGGCAATGCAACGATGCTTTTGTGATGATGTGTTCGATAGTTATGTGTTATGTGCTATGCAGCAAGGATCTCAAACTGTCGGGGCTTCGATGCTGGTCTAGCACACAAGACTGTATAGCGAAGGTGTTGAAGACAGGGTTACTGATGATGTAGAAATATAACCGTCTGTTTAGTTTCACCGGAAAAGAAACCATTATGTTGGACCTATGAATGAAAATACATAGGCGTTATTTTGTCTGAATATCATCCCTAATTGCATACTAGTCGGTTGGAATGCTTTAATCTTTCAGGGAATCTGTACATACTGTGCATAGTTGTAGTCAATATGATTCATTACTATAGAAGCCTTCCAAAAAAAGTTATCCCTACTTTTGTTTATATAGGTCAGAGTAGTTGGTTGTCATGGAGATCTTTCAGTAACCCCACAGATGTGGGGGCCTTGTGGTTTCCATTTTGTGTGTTGGATGTTGCAGTGCACATAGTTGGGGCCACCCTACCACATCGCCATTTCTATTCTTTGCGGTCCTCTCTCTCTCGCATAGGCTACATTCCCTCCGAATTCAGATTAGCGCGGACCCTATTCAGCCCTGTAGATATCTACACAGACACTCAGTGGGGATTTTCAATGTCTGCTGTAGCCACAAGGCTTGTGCTCAGCATTGCTTGCTGTAAGACAATTGGCTGTAGTTTCCATTTAACTCATGGATTAGGATGAAACTGGCACAGAGAAGGAACCCTCTCTGTCTCTCGCTCTCTGTCTCTCTCTCTCGCTCTCTCCCCGCACACCAACAGAGGGAGGGAGATGGGATGAGGGGGCCCTCGTTTCAGTGAATGCCCATTCTCCTCAACCTTGCCTTTTTTTGTGGCCGGGGCTCCGGATCTTTTGTTGCTCTCGCTCGAGCCGCTGGTGTATTGAAAGGCCGCTCAACCCCACCATACCCCCCCTATGGCACGACCCCCCCCCCCCCCCCCCCCCTTGGTCTCCGGGCCTCATTGTTTATGGAGGTCTGCGTGTGAGACTCCAGCAGCATGGGGGAAAAAAAAACTCTTTCTGTGAAAATGTTTAAACACCCGCAAAAAAAAAGGGAGGGAAAAAAAAGAGAGTCATTGCCTCACCCCGACCACAAGCGCTCACCACCAGTTCCCGTTGTGTTCCCCCGGGGAATTTGTTGGAGTTGAACAGTTTCTTGATGGAGGGTTTTAATTTGAAAAAAAAAAAGAGCAAGTCGAAGGACTGGGGGGTTGGGGGGGTGGAGTGGGGGGAGAATCTTGCTGTAATAAGTTCCTGCTGTCTCAAGGAGAAGTAAATGAAACCACAGCAAGCTCTTCGCACTGCTTACTGAGAGACTCTGAGTAGTAAAAGAAGAAGAAGAGGGAGGAGAGAGAGAGCGAGAGAGAAAAAAAAAACAAAAACAACATGCATGCATGAGGCCGAGGATGACCGAAAGAAGGCAGTATCATTTCCAAGAACAGCGTTTTCTTTTTTTTTCCTTTTTTTTTAAAGGGCAAAGAATTTGTAAGCATGTACATTCTTGCTGTGGAAAAACGCAGGCCATTCCTTTCACCTGACCTCGTTACCCACCCACCCATCTACCCCTACCCCCCACCCACCACAGCTAAAAAAAATGCCCACCCCCCCCAATCCACCCACCCAACCTTCCTACCCCCCATGGAGAGGTTTCTGCCTCGCTGAAGAGGCCGTGTCACAGAGGGCAAGCCCGTTACAGGGCCGGCAGGGGCTCTCCACTCCCACTAGTCCTCTGTAGATAAAGCCCACACCAAAGAGATGGATTTCTGTGTGGGCACCGCCAATGGCCTCTCTCCTAACCCAACCACCTCCCGTTTGACTCTCACACTTGTTTCTTCTCTCTGGTCTCTTGTTCTCTCTCTCTCTTTCTTTCTTTCTTTCTCTCTCTCTCTTCCTCCCCCTCCCTCTCTCCCTGTCTCACTCTGTCTTTCTGTTCCCCTCTCTTCATTTTGTCTGTTATGTCTTCCTTCTTTCCCTCTTCTCTCTCTCTCTCTCTCTGTCTCTCTCTGTCTCTCTCTGCCTCCTGCTCCCTCTCTCCACATCTCGCTCTGTCTTTCTGTCCCCCTCTCTTAATCTTTGTCTGTTATGTTATGTCTTCCTTCTTTCCCTCTTCCCTCTCTCTCTCTCTCTTTCTCTCTCTCTCTCTCTCTCGCTCTTGCTCTCACTTTCTCTAAGCATTCCTTCAGTCCTCCTGTGGTACTGGCTGTTTGTGCATTTGTATGTTTGTGTGTAGATGATGCCAAATCTCTGGTGTCTCTGGCTCGGCGGGGGATCACTGTGACATTGAAACGCCGCAGATATCATTTTGAGAGATGCTGTTGGCAGGGAGAGCACGGATTTTTAGTTTGGAATGAAATTCATAAAATGCAAAACAGTTTTCTGATTGTGTCTCCCTCGCGCGTCGGTCGGTTTGCGAGGCCAATAAATTACCTTTGATCCTGCTCCTGGAACCAAGCTGGCCGTCAACACGGAACATACTGCTGTTTTTAATTGTTTTTTTTTTTTTTCACCGGGGGTAAGGCACGGGGCGATACAAACTTAATTTCGCCCCGAATGACCTTGGCAATTTACAGTCGTGTTAGCAGCTTTGCTGACAATAAATCTGTATCCTCCAGGAAGAGATTTTGGACTTCCATGACCTCATTTCCCAAGGTCTGGTTTTGATCAAAGGAGGGGGGGGGGGGGGGGGGGGGAGGATGGGGTTGGGGGTTGGGTGGGGGGCTGGGGAGGTGGCAGAACACTGATACTAGTTGCACATTTGGTACGTGCTTCAGCTTACCTCACTCAGAGTTAGTGGCCCCATGCATGGGCATGTTCGGCTGGTCTGCAAACACTTAGCTGAGCGGGATGGCACAGAAGGGGCATTTTATATGCTGCTACACCACCCCCCCACCCCCCGAGCCCTCACACCCTCCCTACCCACACCACCTCCTCTTCAACACAGGCTTTCTCTTTCTTGCACATGCACGCACACACACACACACACACACACACACACGCGCACACACAGATACACACACACACACATACACGCACGTGAACACACACACACACATGCATGCTTGCGTACACACACAGACATGTACGCCACACACAAGCACACACACACACACACACACACACACACACAGATACACGTGCCACACACATGGATATGCACGCCACACACACACACACACACACACACACACACACACACACACACTACACACAAAGCTTCAGTTTCAGTGGCAGGCAGCTCATTGAGATTCAGAAGGGACTGGAGCTGCGAGAAGTTGAGGGCAGTGACTCTGGGAAGCCAGTATTTCAGAGAGCCGAGCGGCGACAGCGACAGCGCCACGACAGAAGGTGTTTTCTAGCGGCTAAAGCTACGGCATGTCCTTGGGAACAGGGAGCGAGTCAAAACACACACACACACACACACACACACACACACACACACACATACACACACATACACACACACACACACACAGACCCCTCAAAAAGAAAATAAGGCAGCGAG
>CM059283.1:15660891-15678391 GCA_030347295.1 Setipinna tenuifilis
CTCTCTATCTCTCTCTCTTCTCTCTGTGTCACTCTCTCTCTCTCTCTCTCTCTCTCTCACTCACAACCTCACACACTCACACTCTCACTCACTGACACACACACTAGGCTAATGCAGCCTTACACACTTGCACTCAGACTTACTCACACACTCACACACACACTAGGCTAATGCAAAATCACATATACACACCCTCCCTTTGCTCACTCATGGATGCCCACACTCCATTTCTATGTTATCTTTGCAATTCAGCTTTCTGTAAGCTGTTGCTGGCGATCTACATTCACTGACTATTTTCCAATCTGACGGACACCCGTAGTGCTCGCAGCTAGACACCCCGCACCCCCTCTGCACCCCCCCCCCACCCCCCAGCCCTGCCGCGAACACCCTGTCTTCATCTCCAACTCATCCCCCACCCCCCCCGCCTACTCCCCCCCCCCCCCCCCAGACCAATTTGACAGACTCCAGCTTGTTGAAGTGATAAATTGGGCCCCCGCATTAGCCTTGTATGTAAATATTATTTCACATCGGCTTTTAAGCGTCTCTTGCTCTCTCTCTTTTTTTCTTTCTCTGTTTCTCTCTCTTTCTCTATTTGTGTCTGTCTCTCTGCCACTCTCTCTCTCGTTCTCTCATCACTTCTCGGCACGCACAAGGCTTTTTTCCCGCTCTTTGTGAGCCTGCAGACACCAAGTGATCATCTGTCATTCAGACACGCTTTCTGGTGCTGGGAGTGGCACTGACACCACAGTGGGAAAGGGGGGGTGTAGTCATACTACTTTTACACACACACACACACACACACACACACACACACACACACACACACACACACATACACACACAGACAGATACAGACACAGACAGATACACACACACACACACAAAGACAGCTATACACATCCAAATAGACAGACACACTTTGTTTGGCTTTGAAGTAACACATCCTGTTGGTGTCGTTTGGTTTTTTACCTTTCCATGACTCTCCTTCAGTTATCCGATCGCACGGTTTCTCTTGTCTTCTTTCCCGCCCACCATTCTTCCTGTGGCCACCTCCCTCTTGTGGCTGGAGACGGGCGTGGACCTGTGTGTGTGTGTGTGTGTGTGTGTGTGTGTGTGTGTGTGTGTGTGTGTGTGTATGTGTAGGGAGGTGGGCGTCTGTCTGTGTTTGTGGTCAGTTTCAGGCTTGTGTGGCTTTTGTTTGCCGTTTTGGGTGTGGGTGGGAGGAAGACAGGGACATGGTTATTCTAAACTATGTGCACACACACGCGCACACACACACTCACAAACACAAACACAGTCTCTCTCACTTCCCTTTCCCCCATATACCCCCTTGTGCCTTCCACACACACACACACACACACACACACACACACACACACACACACACACACACACAAATGTACACACAGTAAACAATGCTCACCCTCATGAGTTATTTGTTCAAAATGGGCTACTGTTGACTAGGCTGCTTCCTGCAGGAAATGACATCACTTCCACGGGACTCCTGCCCTCTCATCATACAGCTCGACCTGTCCAGTCTGGGTCTTCCCTGGCCTCTCTCCAGTGCCTCCGCCTGGCTGCCTGCCAAAGTGCGGCCCCACAGGGGCTCTGGGATAACCAGGCCATGTGTTGGTGTGTGGCCACCCTCCTGCCTAATGTGCAGCCTGCTAATGTGCCTGGGCCACAATGCATGGAGGGGGGGAGGGGGGGTTGGGGGGGTGGGGGGGGGGCTCATTGTTGACGTATGCTTGTGGTGGATTCAGCATATAATGTGCATATAGGCCCTATGTGTTGGGTGTGGCGTAGAGAAAGGAGAGAGAGTCGGAGAGAGAGATTGTGTATGTGTATGTGTGTGTGTTTACGTAAATAAGTGGCTATATTTGACTCGGTTTCTTCGTATAGGCTATGCACATGCATGCATATTTGATATGATGTACATTATTTTTGAGTTTATGTGAAAAGGGACCTAGGCTGTGTGTGTGTGTGTGTGTGTGTGTGCGCGCATGTGAATGTGTCTGTGTGTGTGTATAGTTGCATGACATTTATTTGGGTCTGTGTTTATGCAAATCCTGCATTGTGCATATGTGCACTCATGCATAAACCTGTAGACATGGGTGTGTGTGTGTGTGTGTGCGTATATTTATGTGAATAGACCACTATTATTATGCACACTAGGCATAGGGGCAGTGACCTATTGAAACGTGAATTTGTATTCAAAGCGAAGCGCTTCTGTGTGTGTGCTTGTGAGTGTGTTTGTTGTCTCTTTCCCCCCCATACACTCACAAACACATAGACACACACAAGCACTCTGCTTTAATGGCATGTTGTGATTCCCAGACCGCAGGGCTGCATTCCACCGCCCTGCTGAGGGCTGTGGCAGGTCATCCACTATCCCATCAGCCCCCTGGTGTGGGTAAACACAGCTCTTTGACCGGCCCCCAGATTGAGTCTATCGGCCCCAGCAAAGATGGAGCGACGCCGGTGCTGTTCGGCCCGGCGGAACACACACACAGCCCTTACGTGTGTGTGTGTGTGTGCGCGTGTGTGTGTGTGTGTGTGTGTGTGTGTGTGTGTGTGTGCGTGTGTGTGTGTGTGTGTGTGTGTGTGTGTGAGGAAACCGCTCTGCCGTGCTACAGGGTGGGGTGATTGATGGAGCCCCTGGACACTGAGCCCCCCCCCCCTCTGCCCGACCCAACCCAACCCCTTATTCTGTGTGTGTGTGTGTGTGTGTGTGTGTGTGTGTGTGTGTGTGTGTGCGCGCACACATTTGGGGGATTGAAATTGGGCACTGATGCCTCCAGTTCTTTATTCATATGATATTAAACGCATTACTGAATTAATGCCACCTCATGATGGTCTTCAGCATTGTGGGAACAGGCTGCACAGGTTTTTTAGAGCAAGAGAGAGAGAGAGAGGGAGAGAGGGGAAGAGGAGGAGAGAAGAAAAAGAGAGAGAAAGAGTGATGGGGAGAGAGAGAGAGAGGAAGACAGAGAGGAAGAGGAAGACAGGGGAAAAAAGAGAGGAAGAGAGATGCAGAGAAAGGGGGGAAGAGAAAGACAAAGAAAGGAAGAGGGAGAGAAAATGGAGAGGAAGAGTGATGGAGAGAGGGGGAGGAATAGAGAGAGAGGGGGGGCAGGGGTAAAGAATGAGAGAGGAAGAGTGATAGAGAGGGAAAAAAGGGAGCGAAAGAGTGATGGAGAAAAAGAGAGAAAACAAGAGAAAAAAGGGGAGAGGACAAGTGATGGAAAGAGAGAGAGCGAGAAATATGGAGGAAGAGAGGGAAAGAGAGAGATAGGGAGCAAGAGAGTGTCATAAAGAGAGATGAAGGCAGAGAAAGAGAGAGAGAGAGAAGGAAGAGAGAGAAAGAAAGGGAAAAAGGAGAAAATTGGCTCGGCTCTCGCCAGACGACGTGCAGCATCGCAAAGAGTTAGAGGAGTGTGAAACGCCGGAGTTTGAGAGGCAGTCGGTGAAAGGAGAGGAAAATGGGAAAAACGGTGAGGAGAGGAGAGGAGGGGGAGAGGATGAGGGAGAGGATGAGGTGAGGAGAGGGAGAGGAGAGGGAGAGGAGAGGGAGAGGATGAGGTGTGCGGCAAGATATATATAATTTTTTTTCTTCTCCTCTGTGATTCTGAAGAAGAAGAAAAGGGAGTAGTAGTAGACCATCAGCCTGGGTGGAGGAGAGGAGAAGACGTCGTCTTTGTCATATTTCACGCCTCGGGCAAAATCAATGGGAAATAAATGGTGGCCAGGGATGTGGGCTTTTGGAGGGAATCAAAGTGCTGCAGGCAAGCAGTCGGATGGTTAACGTGTGTGTGTGTGTGTGTGTGTGTGTGTGTGTGTGTGTGTGTGTGGTGCTTCACACAGGCCTTCCCCTGCCTTGCTTTTCTGTTCGAGTGGGTCTAAGATGGAGGGTTTAGCGGCAATTGGGTCAATCAAATTTATTCTCATAAACTCTCCATGAATTATTTACCCCAGGGAAGCATTTGGTTTGGGGGAAATTTGATTCATTTATTTCGCTTCTTGATATATTTCTCAATAACCAATCCAGCTTTCCTGCTTTTTTTTCCTACCCAAAAATCCCAGCGTTTGTATGGAATTCCATGGAGGCCTAATGGAGTTTGGCTGATGAAAAAGGCCTGATAAAATTCCCCTTCCTGACACGTTGGCATAGGCAAATGTCAGTTCCCCTCGTCTCCATGCCTGTGGTTGAAACCATAGAGCTCAACTCAGAAGGGTGTGTGTATGTGAGTGTGTGAATGTGTGTATGCGTGTGTGTGTGTGCGTGTGTGTATGTGTGTGTGTATGCGTGTGTGTATGTGTGTGTGTGCTTGTGGAGCCCAAGCACTGTGATAACCATCAGTCTGTCACCATTGTGTGAGTTTTGTGTGTGTCTCTGTCTGTGTGTGTCTATCTATGTGTGTCTGTGTGTATTGCGCCTGTGTGTTTTATCTGCTGTGTGTGTGCGTGTGTGTGTGTGTGTGTGCGTATGTGTGTATGTGCATGTTTGTGAGTAAGGCAGATAATAGACTAAAGGTTAATTATGCTCTGGGTCACACATGGATCTCACTGGTGAAAGAGAGAGAGAGAGGCGGGGGTGGGGGGAGACTGGCTCAGAGATGCCCAGGAGAGAGGCTCTTGACCTGGGGGGGGCCTATCTGTATCTGCCCGGGCGGAGGTAGGAGGGTGCTGGAGATGGAGATGGAGATAGATAGATGGGCACATGGATAAGAGATCAGGGGTGCTCCGCTCCGTATGAGTGCTGAACTCATTTTGGCACCAACAACCCAAAAAAAAGCGAAATGAATATAAAATGAGGTAATCCCTCGCTTCGGTTTCTCGACGCGCCACGGAGCGCGGTGACCTCATGGTCTCATATTGTGTTGCCCACCCGCGGTCTAATTTTACACACTTGGTAGCAATTTGGTTGCCGATAAGAGCGCTGTTTCCCTAAGCCGCGAGACAGAAGTCAGCCAAAAGTCAAAAAGCGGGCTCTATTTTCATACCCCCCCCCCTCCTTTCTTTTTTCCTTGCTCTCTTCCTCTCTTACTCACCCACTTATTCATTCTCTTACTTCCCCACTCTCTCATATTCTCTGTCTTTCTCTCTCTCTCTCTTTGTCTCTCTCTTTCTCTCTGTTTCTCTCTCTGTGTCTCTCTCTTTCTCTCTGTGTCTCTCTCAGTATCTCTCTCTCAGTCTTTCTGTCTCTCTAACCTTCACTCTATCACTCACTGTATCACTCTCTCACTCACTTACTCACACACTTACTCCCAAGCACTCACTCAGTCACTCACTCAGTCAGTCACTCAGACCTCCACCCCTCTTTTGGCTTATCTGCTGTGCTGTCTGTCTGTGTGGCTCTCTGGGCTCTCTGGGCTCTGTGGGCAGGGGGAAGGGGAAGGGGAAGGGCCACATCAAGATAAGAGGTGCCCCAGAAGCCTTTATCAGCACTAATGGAGCCACAGCTCTCCCCACTGAGCCCCAAAGAGGTTCCTGCCTGATGGCCTGCCTGGTGTGTGTGTGTGTGTGTGTGTGTGTGTGTGTGTGTGTGTGTGTGTGTGTGTGTGTGTGTGTGTGTGTGTGTGTGTGTCTGTGTGTCTGTGTGTCTGTGTGTCTGTGTGTCTGTGTGTCTGTGTGTCTGTGTGTGTGTGTCTGTGTGTCTGTGTGTCTGTGTGTGTCCGCGTCCATACACACACGTGTGTGTGTGTGAGAGCCAAAGGACATTCCATCTGATAGCCTGCTTGGTGTAAAGTGAAAGAGTGTGTGTGTGTGTGTTTGTGTTTTTTTTAGTGTGTTTGTGAGTTCACATCTGTCTTTGTGTGTGTGGATAGTGAGAGCGGGTGGTTGGTCTTGATGCAGACCACATGGTGGTCAGTTCGACGGAGGTTACACTAGCTGACCTGAAGAAGTTGCTAAGTGATGATGTCAGTGGCTGTCAGAAGAGAGAAAGAGAGAAGACGAGAGGGGGATGGAAAGAGAGTGAGAGAGGAGAGGAGGGGAGGGGGGAGGGGAGAGGGGAAAGAGAAAGACAAAGACAAGGAGAGAGGGAGGGAGAGACAGAGGGAAAAAAAGACCAAGGGGTAATGGTAAAACACAGAGGCAGACGGTGAAACATTGCGCTTGCTGTGTGCCTGGCTGTGTTAAGTCCAGCTGAACGCACACACACTGCTGTGTTGTGCAACGAGAGGATTGGGATTTCTCCTCCTGCTGTTCCTCCTGTCTTCTACCCAGGCACCACACACACACGCACACACACACACACACGCCCATTCACACAGGCACCACACACACACACACACACACAAACACACGCACACACACACACACACACAGCACAAATGCCCATACACACAAACGGCACACATAGACACAAACCACTTTTATACACGCATCACACATACACAATCACACACACATCGCTTGCACACTTAGACATCACACATACACTCTCACAAACGTAGAGAAACACTTGTAAGTGCAGAAGCAGACTCACACATGATGCAACCCCCTGCACCCCTGTTCTCCCCAGCGGGCCCCTGTGGTGTTTCGGGGGCACCTGCGGTAGGGGGCCTTCACACACACACACACACACACACACACACACACACACACACACACACACACACACACACACACACTACAACAGGGCTCCTGCAGGGCTGCCTAGTTCAGTATGCCTCTGCGCATGGGCGACACGCGTGCCAGCTCTGCTTTCTGGGGGAACACAAGAGGGGTGGGGGTGGGGGGAGGGAGGGAGAGAGAGGGGGGGGGCCCATCTGGGCTGGCGTCCATACACACATCTACACGCATACACGAGCATACACATGCACACAGTAACACACAGGCACACACTCGCACATAAACTTGCACACACATACTTGCACGTAAAATTACACACACACAGACACACACTTACTCACAGACACACACATATACACAATGACACACACTTGCACACAGACACACTCATACACACTCACACACACATACACACAATCACAGACGTTGCAAATCAAGCCTTTCCCTGTGGACCACCCCTCCTCTTCTCTCCCCCCTTCCTCCTCCCCCCTCCCCCCTGCTCACCCCTCCTGTGGCTACGGCGTAGCGACTTTTGCCAGACTTTTGAGCCGGAGAGAAAAGACGCTTGATTGCCAGCTTCTCTCTCCCACTCTCTCGCTCGCACACACTCTTTCTCTCTCTCATTTCATCTTCTGTTCTCACACACATGCGCGCACACATACATGCGCGCACACACACATTCACTGTCTGTGTCTTCTGTGTTTGTCTGTCGGTCTTTCTGTCTCTCACTTTCACTTTCTCTTCCAGGCACAAACACATACAAACATGAATTCATATTCTGTATCTTTCCTTTCTTCTGGGTTCCCTGTTTCGCTCGGTCTCTCCCTTTTTTTCGCTCAGAGCCTGTACCTACCCAACCCCCCTACCCACAACACACACACACACACACACACACACACACACACCCACCCCACACATATAAACACACAGGAGCACACACACAAGAACACAAAAAATTACACAATCACACGCAGCCACACACACAAACATACACACACACACACAAACAACAAACACACACACTTATAAACAACAAGCACACACGCACAAACACACACACACACACGCACACATAAACACACACACACACACAAACACACTTTTGTTAGCATCCCCGCTGGGCGTAGAGTTTGTCAGCGATTCATTAATTCATCATCATCATCACCATTGCTGCTCTGAGCTTGGGGGCCACCAAGGGATTGCTACTTTTTTTTTTTTTTGCTTTTTTTCTTTCCCTCTTCTTACTCCTCCATCTTCCACTCACTCCCTCCCTCCCTCCCTCTCTCCCTCGCTGCCTCTCCCTCCCTCATCTCTCCCTCCCTTCCCTTCCCTCCTTTTCCTATTCCCTCCTTCTCCTACTCCCCCTTTCTCTCTTCTCTCCTCTTTGAGGCAGTGGGGAAATAGCTTCAGGCAATGAAGAAAGGGGTGGAGAGAAGAGAGAAAGAGAGAGAGAGGAGGAGGAGGAGAAACAAGGCAAGATAGCGGAGGAGAGAGAAGAGAAGAGAAGGGAGGGAGGGAGGGAGGGAGGGAGAGAGAGAGAGAGCGAGTGAAGGGAAGCAAGCAGGCAGTTGGAAAGAAAGATGCAGAAGGAAGGCTACGAAGCCAGGCGCGATTAAAGCTATGACACTCCTTGATTAAACACACATTTAAATAGACGCTGCCTTGGGAATAAGGGAAGAGTAGTTGAAGATGAAGAGAAGAAGGAGAGAAAAAGGGAGAGAAGTAAAAAAGAGAGGGAAGTACTCGAGATAGAAAAAGAAAAACAGTGGAAAAAAAGGTAAAACAGGAATTAGTTGGGGGGGGGGGGGGGGGGGGGTGGGGGGGTGGTGGTAGCAGGAGCCAGAGCGAGATAAAGTGAAACAATTGGACAGAAGGTAAAAGAGAAAGTAAAGGGGTAAAGAAAAGGGGGAGCGAGAAAAAGAAGAGAGAAAGAATTGAGTTTTATTGCCATCATGTTGCTTCGCCTCCTCCTCCAAAGAGGTACTTAAGCTGGCATCGATTATTAATGCCTGGGGTAGACACATCGGGCCTTCTGCTGCTACTCACAGTGCCATCTCATCCTCTATGGTCTTTTTCTTTCATTCCCTCTCTCCCTCTCTCTCTCTCTCTCTCTCTCTCTCTCTCTCTCTCTCTCTCTCTCTCTCTCTCTCTCTCTTTTACATTCAAATAGATGTTGCCTTGGGAATAAGGGAAGAGTAGTTTGAAGATGGAGACAGAAGGAGAGAAAGAGTTAGAGAGAGAGAGAGAGAGAGAGAGAGAGATAAGTACAAGAAGTACAAGTCTCTCTCTCTCCCTCTCTTTCTCTTTCTTTCTTTCTTCCCTCGCTTCCTCTTCTCCCACTCCATGTCGTCCTACGCATATTCATTCAGTCTGTCCCTCTTCTCTTTCACTCTGGTTGCCCCTGTGTGCCTCTTTATGTGTAAAGCCTAGCTACGTCCCTTACCTCTGTGTCGTCATCTCTCCCTGCCCCCCCACTCCCCCACCCCCCCAACATCCCTTTCTCTCCTCCTTCACATCTCCCTTTTCTCCATGCACCCCTGAGTGTACCGCTCTCTTGCTCTCTCGCTCCGTCTGCCTCCCTCCCTCTCTCCCTCTCTCTCCTCCTTCATATCTCCCTTTTCTCCATGCCCCCCCGAGTGTATCTCTCTCCCTTTCTCTCCCTCCGTCTGCCTCCCTCCCTCTCTCTCTCTCTGTGGAGACCTCTCCGCTATGTCCATGGCCCGCCGTGCTTTTCATCAATGTCAGCGCTGATCCATACTCTGGCCCATATATTGCCCACAAGAGAGAGAGAAAAAAAAAATACTCTACTCTCAGTTTCTTGCTTACTTCCTGGCTTCCTGTCCAGTGCATTAATTTTGCATTTTTTGGCACTTGCAGTTTTTCTCTTTCTTTCTTTCTTTTGTTCTTCCACTCTCTCTCCTTCTCTCTCCTCTCTCTCGCTCTCTCTTTCTTTCTCTTTGGTCTTACTTTTTTTTTTTTTTTCCCCCTTCATTCGGTGCCCCTCTGCTCAACCCAGCTGAGTTGGTGTTGGTTAGGACTCGGCGTCCCAGGTTGGAGTTGGCCTACTTTCACTCTCCTGCTGTTTATTTATTCTCTCACAGAGGGAGGGATGGATAGAGGGAGGGGAAGAAGGAAGGGGAGAGAGAGAGAGAGAGAGAGGGAGAGAGAGAGAAGCGCTCGTCCCTCAGATCGACTCATTTTTGAGATGAGTGTTTTTGACATCGCCGCTCGTCGTTAGCGTGCGCCTGCCCTCAGATAAAGGGGTTAAACGATCGCAGATTAGCTTAGCGGTAGCGGTAGCGCGCTAACCCACAGGAGCCTTCTCCTCCTCCTTCTTCTCTGGAGTTTTC
Source organism: Setipinna tenuifilis (assembly GCA_030347295.1). Taxonomy (NCBI): domain Eukaryota; kingdom Metazoa; phylum Chordata; class Actinopteri; order Clupeiformes; family Engraulidae; genus Setipinna; species Setipinna tenuifilis. The sequence continues at coordinate 15,670,818 of CM059283.1, forward strand.
ACCGCTCCTCCTTTGCCTAGGCAGGGTCTCAGCCAGAGCCTTTCAGCATCCCCCCCCCTAAACAGAAGCCGAGTGAGACGATCTGGCATCTTGGCAGGAGTGAGAACAGACCCCCCCACACGCACACACACACACACACATACACATACACACACCCTCCAGGGCCGTCATCAGACCATTAGCATGAACGCTGTGCCATGACAACAGATCCGAAGAGAGCTAATAGGATGTCTCTTGACACTGAGTGCTACAGGCGTGGGTCACCCTCATTCAAATGCTGGCACACGCCCACACACACACGCCGCACACAGACGGACACACACACACACACACACCACATACACACACCACACGCACGCACACACATGTACACAGACACAAACACACACTACACACACACACCATACACACCATACACAAGGACACAAACCCACACACACACACACACAGGCCTGAGTCGTAACCCTCTTGTATAAACTCACATGTACACATACACATTGTCACAGCGTATACACACAGACATTATCGTAACATAAACATTCATTGACACAGACAAGATTGCTCTCTCTGCCTCAACACACGCGCACAAACACACGGCGCACAAACACACGCACGTTACTGCCTTCCACGCAAACATATACACACATTTAGCCACGCAGTTGCACACACCGATATAACACCCCCTCCACACACACACCCACACACACACACACTCCCACATGCCGCTGGCCCCAGTAACTGCACAGCAGGCCAGCCAGGCCCCAGAGAGAACACTTTCTCTCTCACACACACACACACACACACACTCTCTCTCTCTCTGTCGCACACTCTCTCTCCCTCTCTCTCTCTTTCTCTCTCTCACACACACACACACACACACTCTCCACACACACTCTCTCTTCCTCTCTCTCTCTCTCCCTCAGTGGGCCCACACACACACGCACACACACGCACACACACACACGCACACACACACACACACTGCGCCTGGTGTGGCTCGCGAGGGGCCGGGGAGGCTTTCTGGAGCTGGTCCAGGACCTTGCGCCGTAGGAGTAAAGCGCTTTGATGGCTCCATTAGCCCTCCGCGGCTACAGGACTTCATTAGGCAGCAGCAGCGTGCTCCCTCTTTCTCTCTTTTTCTTTCTCTCTCCCTCCCTCTTTCTCTCTCTTTCTCTCTCTATCTCTCTCTCTCTCTTTCTCTCTCTCTCTCTGTCTTTTTCCCCCTCTTCTCTCTCTCTCTTTCTCCCTCTCTATCTCCCTCTTTCTCGCTCTCTCTGTGTCTTTGTCCCCCTCTCTCTCTCTATCCCCACCACCAGCCCCTCCCCACCTCCACCACCACCTCCGCCACCACACGCGCGCACATGCCATGGGAACTGGGCAGGCGAAAGAAAGCAGCCAGGCTGTGCTGCCGCGGCGGACGGCGAAAGCAGCCAGTGACGAGCACCTAATTAATTAGCTCGCCGGGTGCCGGCGCAGCCAGCATTGTTACTGCCGTAGGAGAGGAGCAGGAGACGGAGGGAAAAAATAACAACAGCAGCAACAACAACAGCAGGAGTGCGGGAAGAGTGGGAAGAAAAGAAAAAAAAACAGAGAGAGCGGGAGCGTGTGTGTGAGAGTGAGAGAAAGAGAGAGAGAAAAAGAGAGAGTGGGAGAGAGACAGAAAGAGAGGGAGAAAAAGAGAGAGTAAGCGGGAGAGGGAGAAGAGAGAGAGGGAGAAGAGAAAGGTGGTAAAGGAAGGCTTGTAAATAGCTGATGAGCGATCAGTGTGGGACGGCGCTGCTTGGCAGCGTGGGTGGGTTCCTGACTGACCCCCGAACAGTGTGTGCCGGCGGGAGCGGAAAGCGAGACAAACCAAGCGGCACGGGCCCTTTCACCAGGGCTAATGAGACACAGGTGCTGGCAATGAAAGGAGGAACAGAAAGACAGATTGAGAGAGAGAGGAGAGGAGAGGGGAGAGAGGAAGGAGAAGAGAGGGAAAAAAAACATGGTGGGGTTGGTGGGAGGGTGGTGGGAGGGAAGGAGGGAGGGAGAGAAAGACGAGGAGAGCGCTTGCGAAGAGATGCAGAAGCAAGAGAAAAAGACCACGCTGAGGAGGAGAGAAGAGAAGAGAAAAGAAGAGAAAAGAAAAACCCAGGAAGAGAGCTGAGAGCACATTCTCTAAACATAACAAGAAAGAAAGACTAAAATAATTAAAGAAAGAAAGGGTAAAATGGAGGATAAAGAAAGAAGTGTGATGGCGCTGAAAAGAAATAAGGCAGAAGGAAGAAAGAAAGAAGCCGTGTGAGGGTCTGAAGGGAGAAAAAGGGAGCTCGATAATCTCAGACAGTGAAAAAGCAATGCAAAGAGAAAGAACGGAGAACTGGAGCCAACCAAGAGAACGAAAAAACACGACCCAAAGCTGAATAAACCGCAGACATTAAAAAAGGGAACGAGAAAGGAAGGAAGGGAGAGAGAGTGAAAGAGAGAGAGAGGGAGAAAAGAAGAAGAAAAAGAAGAAGAGAGACTGAGAGAGCCACAAAGAAAAAGGAAATGAGAGAATGAGTCAGGAAAAGAGCCCCAGAAGGAGAAACACTGGGAAATGATTGGGGGGGGGGGTTGTTAAAAACAGAGAATTGCAGGCACACACACACACACACACACACACACACACAGCACACAGTCAGGAAGAACGAACGGAGGAGGAAATAAACAGACAGTCGGACGGCACCTCGGAAAGAACGACGGAGTGGGGCGGGAAAAAAGAACATAATAAAATGGCAGATGGGTAGTAGAAGCGTAGCCTGAGACATGAGAAAAAAAAAAGTGGAGGAGGAGGAGGAGGGAAGCGGAAGAGTGATCGGGGAAGGCAAAGATGGAGATAGAATCTGTGCTGTGATGGAGAGAGATTGCTGACAGTTACATGGAAGATGCCAACGTTGAGCGAGAAAGAGTGAGAGAGCGAGAGAGAGAGATGGAAAGATGGAGAACTGAGAGAGCGAGAGAGTGAGATGGAGAAGAGAGAGAGATGGAGGTAGAGAGAGAGAAATAGGGAGAGAGGAGCTACAGTGCATAACAGGAAGAAAGGGAGGAAGAGAGGGAGAGAGCGAAAGAAAAGAAAGAGAGAAGGGGGGATTGCCTTATTAGAAATCAAGAAATGTGAGAACAGGGAAGAGGGAGTGTGAACATGACAGTGAGGGTGTCTCCAGCTCCCATTAATGAGCCCGAGTGATGGTGTGTGTGTGTGTGTGTGTGTGTGTGTGTTGTGAAGGTGTGTGTGTGTGTGTGTGTGCGCGCGCATGCATTCTTTTTCCTGTGTGTGTATGTGTTTAAATCTGTCTTTGTGCAAATAAGTAGGCCTATATATTTCGCAACTCTTTGTGTGTGTCTGTGTGTGTGTAGGTGTGTGTGCGTGTATTTTGGTGTGTGTGTGTGTCTGTGTGTGTGTGTGTGCACAGATGCACACGCATCTAAGTGAAAGATCAAAGCGCGAGAGAGGAGACTGGGAGGCGATAATGAACCGGTGATTCCCCATCGGAGAGACTGATGGGAGGGTGTGTGTGTGTGTGTGTGTGTGTGTGTGTATATATATATATAAGTATGTGTGTATACGTGTGTGTATAAGTATGTGTGTGTGTGTGTGTGTGTATATATAAGTGTGTGTGTGTGTGTGTGTGTGTGTGTGTAAGTCTGTGTGTGTGTGTGTGTCTGTAAAAGTGTATGTGTATAAGTGTAGGGGTGTGTGTGTGTATAAGTGTGTGTGTGTAGTTGGGGAGAGCTGCATTGTGCTCTATGTAGTCAGCTCATTTCCTCTCACATCACTCCTCTCACCTGTGTGCCAAAGTCTCGCCCGCTCTCACTCACCGAGGCCTTGACCTGGCATGGAAAGATCTAGAAGGAGCCAATCAGCAGCATTCATTCTTCTTCCTCCACCGCTTACGGCAATAAGGAAAGCGCCCATCTCTCTCTCTCTCTCCCTCCCTCTCCCTCTCTCTCTCTCTCTTCCTCCCTCTCCCTCTCTCTGTTTCTCTCTCTCCCTCCCTCCATTTTTCTCTCTCTCTCACTCTTTTTCTCTCACTCTCTTCCTTTCTCTCTCCCACCCTCCCTTTCTCTGTCTCTATCTCTCTATCTCCCTCCCTCTTTCTCTCTCTGCCTCACTCTCTTCCTTACTCTCTCTCTCTGTCCTTTTTTTCAACCATTTTCAACCATTCTCTTGTCAAAAGCGTATCGCAAGTCCTTTTCTTCTGACCAGTTAATAAAGATGGCAAAGAGGGAATTATACGGCCTTGTTCTCGCTACAGCTGCGAGAGCCTCTCTTCTTTTGTCTCGGTCATGCAGCGCACAATGTAAGAACGTAAGAATCTCATTGATTCCCAGGCTTATAATCCCGAATCACGGGCCTCGCAGGCCCCAATTCCAACCTCCGCCAAACCCTGATGGAACCGGCAGAGGTCCGCTAAGCCCTCTCTCTCATCTCCGGAGCGGTGGTGGTGGAGGGTGTTATTTGGGTTTTTTTTTGTAGGTTAGTTCAGCGGCCGGCCCTGCAATCTTTTAGAGTCCTCTTAAAGGGGATGGAAGTAGGCCATAATTTAGCTATTCTTCTGGAGTGTGTCTCGGTACTTAAAGAGCAACGGTAACAAGGTTGACCGTTTTGACTCACCCCCCCCCCCCCCCCCCCCCCTCCCTCTCTTTGCACTTATCTATCTCTCTCTGCGCGTGTCACTCTCCCTCTCTCTTCTTCTTCTCTCTTCTCTTGTTTCTCTTTCTCTCTTTCTCTTTCTCTCTCTCTCTCTGTCTGTGTTTGTCTTTCTCCCTCTTTCCCTGTCTGCATATCTCCCTGTCTCTGTCTGTCTCTGTCTTTTTTTCTCTCTCTCTCTCTCCCTCTCTCTCTCCCTGAGTGGGTTGGATAGATAGGGCGATTGTTGAGCTCGGGGGCCAGAAAGGGAAGTGGCTCGCAACGTCCCGGCCAGCAGATAAAATCGGCGAGTGTGACCGGAGCTGGCGTTCACTCCCCTCCGCCCCCCCACACTCTCTTCATCTCCCGCCCTCTCACCCCCGCCCCCTCTCCCTCCCTCTGGCCCTGGGGGTTGGCTGGCTTCCTTCCTCCTGTGTGCTGGGGCCCCACGGCACCCGCTTCACGGACTGGACCAGACTGGACCACACGCACAGCACACCGCAGAGCAGCGCAGCACAGCACACCACCGAGGCTCATTTGTTCAGCGCTTTGCTTACCAACCCCCCCCCCCCCCACACACACACACCCTACACACACCCTGCTCCCTCCAACCCCCCCTTGGCCCCATTTGTCTCCTGCTCTCGTCCCCCCAGGCCTCCCCCCTAAACCCCTAAACCTCCACTGCCATCGCCATCGCACTGCCATGGCCCTCCCCTCCCCTCCCTGCCAGGCTAAAGCGACCAACTGCACACCCGTAGCCCAGCCAAATAGGCCTGGCTTCCCTGGCCCAGATAGTTTGTTTTATTTTCGGTGCTTCAGTTTTTTTTTTTTTTTGGGTGGGGGGAAGGGGCAGGGGGGGTTGCCCTCGTTTAGCCACAAGTTGTGTGTATGTCTGTGTGTATTTGTGTCTGTGTGTGTGTGTGTGTGTGTGTGTGTGTAGTGCGGTTCGGTTCTGTGAGCTGTAAAGTTGACACGGGTTGAAGTAGATGTTATTGCTCACAGTAAGCAGATACCCCCTCTGAGCAACTTTGGCACCGAGGTTGGGGGGTGAGGGGGGGTGAGGGGGTAGATTGGAGGGATTGCAGCTCATTTCCCTCCTTTAGGGAAGTGCATAAAAAGGTGAAGACAGAAAGCAGGGTGTTTGTGTGTATGTGTCTGTGTGTATGCGTGTGTGGTGTGTTTGTGTGTGTGTGAGAGAGAGGTGTGTGTGTGTGTGTGTGAGAGAGAGATGTGTGCGTGTGTGAGAGAGATGTGTGTGTGTGTGTTGTGTTTGGGGGAGGGGGTAGTGGGGGTAGTAGGGAGAAAAAGTTAAGTGTAGTGTGAACCGCGTCACTCAGTAAGCTCCCTCAGTGCCTCTCCACAGAAGGTGAAGTGGAGGCCAGACAGAGCACTAAATGTTTTAGCATCTCTTCCCATCGCTTCCTCTCCCCGTTCTTTCATTCACCTTCCCTCCCTTCCTCCCTCCCTCTCTCTATCTCTCTCTCACTCTCTCTCACTCACTTTCACTCCCTGTGCTCGTCTGATATTCATAAAGGACAAAACTTTCAGGAATGTGGTGTGGTGGGGTGAGGGTGGTGTGGGGTGGGGTGAGGGGGGTCACAGCAGGTCAGACCTGCTGTAGATGTTTGACCCAGAACTGGGCTACTGATTGAAAATAGATTGAAATGCCTCAGATTCCAAGCAGAGGTCAGCAAGGGCCACTTAAGGATTAAAAAGCAGCCCTCTCTCCCTCCCTACTTAGCCCTCCCTCCCTCCCTCCCTCCCTATCTCCCTCCCTTCCTGGTGGAGCTCATCAAACTATCGCTAGATGACCACACGGTGCCTCCCAGTGTGTGGGATGGGACTCCTGGCATGCATGGATGTTGCATTTTGGATACACATGCCAGAATACAAGAATGAGTTGAGTGAGGCCTAATAAATAACAAAATGGGAAGCTTCTAGATAATTCCAAGGATGTGATGATTAGGCGATACAAAGTATTGACTCAATGTCTTGTGATTTGTTTTGTCAGAGTCTAGCCCTTCTCATTGATTGCTGTGTGTGTGTGTGTGTGTGTGTGTGTGTGTGTGTGTGTGTACGTGTGTGTGTGTACGTGTGTGTGTGTGTGTACGTGTATTGCCTTGAGTAATCATTGTTGCAAAGTTTTGGAAAAACTTTGGAGCTTTGTATGTCAATGAATGGTTTCCTGTGTATTGTGTGTTATCTGGTTTCCTGTGTGTGTGTGTGTGTGTTTGTGTGTGTATGAGTGTGTGTGTGTGTGAGTAAACGTAAGTGTATGCATTGAATCCTGCCTCTGATGAGTGCTTTCAGAACAGATCCTGGCCTGCTTTTCCCGTAAGAGGACGAGGAGCGCTCCAGGGGAGGCTGACTAACTGCTGAGTCAGGGTCAGCTGCTGCCCAGCCCCTCCATTAGGGGCCAGTGCCATTCACTGATCTCAGATCAGGGCCTGTTCATCCTAACAGATGACCATATATATTGTATTCTTAAGAGGCGATCTTGTGTGTGTGTGTGTGTGTGTGTGTGTGTGTGTGTGTGTGTACACGTTTATACACATGTATATTGTGTATATGTGTGTATGGAAGTAGATCTCTGTGCTATACATAGATACTCCTTTGTCTGTATGTGTGTGTGTTTACTGTGTGTGTGTGTGTGTGTACTGTACACTACACTAGTGTGTGTTTTGTATTTCTTGTCACTTGTATAGGCTTTCTATTCCTGTATTTTGTGAGTGTGTGTGTGTCTGCGCGTGTCTGTGTATGTGTCTATTTGTAGTGTGTGTCTGCGTGCGTTAGTGGTGAAGTGATTGCAGAGGGGACTTGGGCCCACTGGAGGCCCAGAGGAGTGTGTTGTCTGTTTGTTTCCATGGTGTGATGCATGGATAGAGGAGTGGGGCAGAGGACACACAGACGGAGACAGACAGAT
>CM059283.1:15690783-15695783 GCA_030347295.1 Setipinna tenuifilis
GGAGGGAGAGAGCAGGGGAAGGGTGTAGGCGTGGGTAGAGAGAGAGCAGAAAGGAGACACAGTGCTCTGCTTAAATGGAGCTCTTTTAGCACCCCTGTCTGCCTGCCTCCCTGGAGAAAAGCACCCTAAATGGGCTGCAGACATCAGCCAGGCGTGTGTGTGTGTGTGTGTGTGTGACTGTGTGTGTGTGTGTCTGTGTGTTTGTGCACTTATGCAAAGTTGTTTGTGTGAAGGTGTGCATATTTGTAAAGTGCATTTGTGTGTGTGTGTGTGTGTGTGTCTGCATATTTGTAAAGTGCGTTTGTGTGTGTGTTTGCATGAGTGCACAAACACATAGACACACACACAAAGTTGTTTGTGTGAAGGTGTGCATATCTGTAAAGTGTGTGTATGTGTGTGTGTGTGTGTGTGTGACTTTGTGCATGTGTGCGTGTGTCTTCAGAGCAAATCGATTTCTGAGTAACAATGAAGAGAGGCAGGATGAAAGAAACAAAAGACCCAAACCGGCGATAGGAATCATTTCCTCTCTCTCTTATTCTCTCTCTCTACTTCTATCTTCCTCTCTCACCCCTTTTATCTCTCTCCCTCACTCTCTTACTCTGAATCTCCATGCCTGTCTCTCTGTCTTTCTCCCTTCTCTATCTTTTTTCTTTTTTTTCTGTCTGTTTCAGTACCTCTCTTTTTCTGTCTGTCTGTCTGTCTGTCTGTCTGTCTCTCCCTCCCCTCTTCTGCCAGACCAAATCCATAATAACTGAAAATTGTCATGGAAATGGAGAGATTTTAGGTTTTTTTTTTATTGTTTCCCGGATGGGAGGTGGGGGTGCTGAGGGCAGGTTAGTGAGGTGTAGTAGAAATAGCAGGAAATGGGACTGACAAACGATACCAGTGGACTTTGGGCATACAGACTCCCAGAACCGCTTTCTCTTTCTGTCTCGCTCTCTCTCTCACTCTGTTTCTCTCTCTGTTTCTCTCTCTGTTTCTCTCTCTCTCTCTCTCTCTCTCTCTCTCTCTCGCTTACTCTCTGTCTTGCTTACTCTCTCTCTCTCTTTCTTTCTCTCTCTCTCTCCCTCTCTCTCTCTCTCTCGCTCTCTCTTTCTCTGCATGAAGGCCTCCTGTGTGACCTCTAGCCATCTGGGTAGGTGTATCATTACCGTGTGTGTGTGTGTGTGTGTGTGAGTTGCGTGTTGTGGTCTATCTGTATAGGTTGCAGTTATAGCTGAGGTAGCTCTGGTGTTGCACAGTTTCTATAAACCATGGCTTGTTCCGGTGTTTGGGGACTCTGCTGTCAGCGACACTCTTGACTCCTGGTGCCTGACTGTGTGCCCCAGTGATAACGATGTCATATCCTGTCAGATAACCCCTGAGCGGGGACGGGTGGAAGGGGGGCGAGAGGGGGGATGGATCACGGACCTGCAGTCAGCAGGAGCTAATTTCATTTTCTAACATCAGATATGTTTCACAATTCGCAATCACATCGGCTCAGTGCCCCAAGATCTCTTCGCCTTGTGGCGTAAACATGATTTATTATTTGTGTGTGTGTGTGTGTGTGTGTGTGTGTGTGTGTGCATCTACACATAATATATGCATGTGACTTTCACCTTGAAAGTGAGCGGAAGTGTGTTTTTGTGTGTCCGTGCAGTTGTGACTACTGAGTGTAACTTGAGTGTGTGTGTGTCAGTGTGCATGCACACACTTGTGCCTTGGTGTTACTGTGTGTGTGTGTGTGTGTGTGTATGTGTGTGTGCTTTTCCTCAGGGTGTGCATGCACTTGTATCTTTGTGTGACTTTGTGTGTGTGTATGGATGTCTACACGTCTGTGTGGGTGTGTGTGTGTGTAAAGGAGAGATAGCTGTGTGTGTGTGTGTGTGTGTGTGTGTGTGTGTGTGTGTGTGTGGGTGTGTGCTTCTTTAAGGCCCTGAGGTCTGGAACTGTGGAATGAGTGTGTGCCTCTGTGAGGGCACCAATCGGATTTGCTCCTTGTTCCTTCCAGCCGGAACGCACACACATCATGTGTTTAAGCTGAGGCCTTAAGCACTGCACTGGAGAGGTGTGTGTGTGTGTGTGTGTGTTCGAGAGAGAGTGTGTGTGTGTGTTGGGGAGGGGGGAGAAATGGTGATGATGGAGGAGTGTGGTTAGAGAATGAGCCTGTTGTTTTAGTTGTGTGTAGCGAGGGGAGGGGTTAGGGTGTTTGGTTTATGTGAGTTCATGTTGCTTTTGCTGTTCCTTTGGTATCTGAGAACACTGCTATGGCTGCGTGCATGACCTCTAAATAAGAAAATATCCTCTCTCTCTCTTTTTCACGTCACTCTTTATTCCTTCTGTTCCCCATACTTATGCCCACCTTGTTAAAAACTCTCCATCTCTCCATCTCTCTTTTTTTTCTACTCTCACTTTCTCCTCTCCTCTCCTCTCCTCTCTCTCCGTGACACATTCTTTCTCGTGTGTGTCCACCTGATTCAAGCTGTTCGTCTGTTGAACAGATGGAGTCTGGGCATGTAATGATTCGGCGTGTGTGTGTGTGTGTGTGTGTATTTTTTTTTCTTCTTCTTTTTTTGGCTCTCGTATGTTTGTGGGTGTGTTTGTGCTTTTTGTCCAGTCGACTGAAAGTGAAGGACCGGTAGAACTTGGCTCACACCCTAGGACACCACCGTACGTACTGTACCGTACCTAACTTACCTGCAACCCGACCAAAACCCAGCTCAGCCCCGACCCAGAACTGGGGAAGGACCACGAGTGCTCTAGCAGTCTGTGTTTTTTTGTCCGTGACAAAAAGGGGCGGGACCGTTGTCTTATCAACTTCCCCCTTTATCAGCTCTGACCAATCAGCTCTGGCCACCTCAGCTCCCACCCAATCAGTGCCCAGTGAGGGGAAAAAGTGAGGGGAATTAACCGAACGATACAAAAAATATCCACCAATCCCCCTCGTGCCATTTCTGACTTTTGACCCACCCCCCCACTCCCCAACCCCCCTCAACTATCCAACCCCCCTTTTTTCCTCCAGAGTTAAGCGAGGACCCGTCCAACACCGGTGTTCTGGCCGGCGCCATCCTGGGCGGCCTGCTGGCCTTCCTATTGGTCGTGGCGCTGGTGACGGTGTTGGTGATTCGCAGTCGTCGCCAGCAGCAGCACCGGAGCTACCCGGGCGGCGACGCGGAGGCGGGATCTTTCGGCAACAAGGTCCGCCTCTTCGGCATGGGCGGCAACGGCCACAACGGCGCGGGCGGCAAGACCAACAGCAAGAACGGCGGCAACAACAACAACGGCCCCGCCTACTCGTACCGCGAGGGGGAGCCCGACGCGCTGGACGAGAAGCCCAATGACCCGCATGCCCCCCTCGGTTGCCGCGGCGACAGCCCCACGCCGCATCACATCCTGTTGAGCGAACGCGAGGAGGCGGAGCGCCGTAAGCTGGAGGCCATGGACGACAGTCAGGAGGAGTATGAGGAAGAGGAGGAGGAGGAGGAGGAGGAAGAGGAGGAGGGCAACAGGTACGACGGCTACGGGGGCTACCACCACCCACACCACCAGCAGCAGCACCCAGCCATGCCACACCCCCACGGCCACCCACACCCCCACCACCAGCAGCACCCCCACCCCCATCACCAGGACACCCAGATGGGCTACCTGGACGACGACATGGAGTCCCAGCGAGACGGCTCGGTCATCTCCAGGACCGCCATCTACGTCTGAGGGGTCGTCCTTCCACAAGGACGAGGAGGACGGGAGGAGGAGGAGGAAGAGGAGGGGGAGGGGGACAAGGAGGAGGATGGACGATGGGAAGGGGAGGAATACAAAGGGTGGATGAGTGAATGGAATGGGGGAGAGGTGAAGGAGAAGGAGAGAGAGAGAGAGAGAGAGAGAGGCCGAGCTTCACCCAGGAGATCTTATCTAATCATCTGAGTCCTGCCATCTTGCCACCACCACCACCACCACTACCCCCCTACCCACCAACAACCCACCCCCTCGCTCACTCAACTCACTTACTCACTCTCAATCCCTCCATATGTTTTTTTTTTTATTTTATTATGAAATGAAGGACAGATGTTGTAGAGGTTTTATGGAAATGAGATTATCTGGTTGGAGGAGAGATCTGAGCTACACAAAGAGGACACGCCCACACTCTACTGTCTTCGGGAACCTCCATACACCACCAGAAAGGAAAAAAACAAAACAAAAATTAAATAAACAACCCACAGCTAAGCAAAGCATAGAAAAACAAAAAAACACGAATAAACATGAGATGCATCGACATCGTGAGGTTCACTGAGTTCACTTCAGCAAAAAAAAAAAACCAAACAAGAAAAACAAGAAAAAAAACTGAACAAGGAAAAAATAAAGGAAAACAAACAAAAAATAATAATAAAAAAAAAACAAAAAGGGACAAAATAATGTCATTGCACACCATGAGAGGAAAAGTCACTGAGCGGTTGTCATGGGAACGAGACTTTTGACAGACGTTTGACAGACAACCTCCCGTTGTGGTCTGGCGGGGGGCTCGGACTCTCGTCACTGGCACCCGCCTCTCTGTTATGACTGTGGACAGTGAGCTGTGTGACGGGAGTAGGTGGGGGGGGGGGGGGGCAGTGGTGTTGTGGTAGTAGGGGGGGGGTTACAGGCGGTGGGTGGGCACCGTTTCAGTATTGTCTCACTCTCCAGAGTGTACAACCACCACCCAAGCCTTTACTCCACTCCACCCCCAGCCCCCCCAACCCCTCGATGAGAGGTGTGGCCCAGGGGGGTGCCCCAGCAGCTGTGGCCCCTTGCGCTGGCTGTCAGAGAGAGAGGAGCCGATGATGACTCATCCGTGCACTCTTCCATTTACGGGGCAGAAGTGAAGCTCGCTGCCGAGAGTGGCTGCCGTTTCTCTCTCTAATGGGAACCTAATCCGCTCTGTGTGCGTGTGTGTGTTTGTGTGCGTGTGTGTTTAGGACTGAGTGAGCGAGTGAGTGAGTGTTTGTGTGTGTGTGTGTGTGTGTGTGTGTGTGTGAGCCACTTTTGTG
>CM059283.1:15700783-15710783 GCA_030347295.1 Setipinna tenuifilis
AATAGAGCCGGGCACTTACAGAGGAAAGCACTGTAGTGTACATAAACACTGACACGCTCCAAGAAATCACCAAATTACGGATGCACACCCACACAGATGTTAAAGTACACACACACACACACACACACACACACACTCTTACACAAATGCGCACAGGCTCTTACTCATAAATAAACACACACATACACTCGCACAAGCCTTTATGTACTTAGATGGATCTTTCAATGAATCACCTTCCCACGTGTGCTAATTGAGAGGTAGGCGTGCGTAATCCCTGTACCTAGAACACACACACACACACACACTCACACACACTCACACACATGCGCGCGCACACACACACACACACACACACACACACACACACACACACACACACACACACACACACACACACACACACTCACACATGCGCACACATACACACACACACACACACACATACATTCACTTCCTCTGCTAGTTTATCATTGTATCTCACAAAAACAAACCCAAGGAGGGCCGTCAGCAGCTCATCATTGGGAGCCGGGCCTCCACTCTGCACTCCACAAACAAAGAGAGAGCCAAACACAACATTTCACACTGTCCCTCTCTTCCCACCCACCCGCACGCGCTCTCTTCTGTTCCCCTCTTCCTTCACCTTCCCTCGTTCCGCTCCTTCGCCTCCTTCGCACCCCCACGGTGTACAGTTTCTGTGGTGAAGCCGTGATGGTGGTCGTCATACAGATGTGTGTGTGTGTGTGTGTGTGTGTGTGTGTGTGGCACGTGGAACAGTGCCTGATATTTCAGTCCCTTTCTCCTGCTTCCTCCAGGGTTATTAAAGATAAGAAAGAGAGGGAGAATAAAAAAATGAATAAAGATGGCTCAGAAGAAAAAGAAAACGAATAAGAAGGGGGGGTGAGAGAACAAATATAGGTCATGCCACCCTCAATTCCTGTCCTCTGCACTAATCCCAAGACAAGCAAACAAAAGCCTTAAACCCACTATCCCTTGTGCTTGCAGTGCAGCTTCCTGTGTGTGTGTACACAAATATAAATAAATCAGTCTCGTGGCACTGAGCGCATCACTAATGTATGTGGGGGGGGGGGGGGCTGCGTTATAGCGCCCACCCTCGCTCGCTCGCCCGCCCCCCCCCCCCTCGCCCCGCCCGCTCACTCCCTCGCTCCCTCGTTCAGCGCTGACGAGAACAAGAGGATTGCAGATTTCTGTCCCTCTGGTTCCGCTGTATTGTTAATTCTTTGTTTATTATTTCATTTTTGAATGTGTGTGCGCCTGTGTGTGTATGTGTGTGCCTGTGTGTGTGTTACAGTTCGTGTGTGTGTGTATTGTGAAGATTGTGAAAATGTTAATCTAAACTGGGGGGAAGGGTCAATCTGGTTGTGATTCTAAGAAGCTGTTCTTTTCTTTTTTTCCTTCAGCTGGCTCTCTCTATCTTGCTCTGTCTTTTTCTCTTACTTTGTGTGCTAATGGTTTATATATACATATACATATTATATATATATATATATTCATACTGTTGTTTTGAAAGACTAGATTTAAAGCTCCAGTTTTGTCACGTCACATTATTTTTGTATTCTGGTTGTAATTAAAGTTTGTGGGGATTTGTACAAATGATACAGCTTTTGTCATTTTTTCCACTGTTATTCCTCTGTTGTTCTTCTTTTCTTTCTCCTTCTCTGTCTCTCGGTCTCTCTCTCTCTCTCTCTCTCTCTCTCTCTCTCTCTCTTGACCTTAATATAAGGAGCACACACTCCCAACATGTGGCACTAGACACCACTTATCCTTCAAAATAGTGCTCAACAAGTAATTTCTCCTTTCAAGATGGCGAGTCTTTGTTTCAGATCTGCACCACAGCAAGCTCCATGCCCATGCCCACACATCCATGGCATTGTTACTGAGTGTGTCCTTTAAAGACAGTAGGACGGTCGTGTTTTGTTTTTCCAAGGATGCGTCCTACAGCTGAAGCACTCACTCCAGCACTCTGTGGCATTTTTATATCGTGTCAGTGTGACCTACAAATAAGCTGGGGGCTGAAAGCAGCTGTGACTGGAGTCAGATGCATTTGTGTGTGTGTGTGTGTGTGTGAGTGTGTCTGTGTGTGTGTGAGAGTGTGTCTGTGTGTGTGTGTGTGTGTGTGTGTGTGACGCTCGATTACCCTGACGATTAGATTTTTCACCGAGGCACATATTTTGCAGGTGCTCTACCCGTATTAGTCGAGATGAAGAAAGCTTTTGACATAACAGAAGAGCCATTTTCTTTTAGTGCCAGTGTGTGTGTGTGTGTGTGTGTGTCTCTTTCTCTGAATGTGTGTGTTTGTGTCTCTGTATGTGGGCGTTTGTGTCTCTGTATGTGTGTGTTTGTGTCTGTATGTGTGTGTTTGTGTCTGTTTGCTTTTGTCTGTCGGTGTGTCTTTGTGTGTGTGTGTGTGTGTGTGTGTGTATTTGTCTTTCTGTGTCTCTCTCTATGTGTGTGTGTATAAGGCACTCATCTTCCTCAAGGGCCCTTTGGCTGATGTCTGTCGCCTTGGCGACGGCTTTCTGCCCCGCTACATCAGGGCTCTGGTCACCAGCGTCCTCCCGCCTTTGTCTGCTGGTGCAGGGTCCATGAGCCACAGCTGACGCTTAAGTCATTGTGTCCGCACATAACAACACACACACACAGACACACACACACACACACACACACACACACATACTTAACACACACTCAACACACAAAGACTCTGACACACACTCACACACTCACACACTCTGACACACTCTGACACACACTCACACACACTCACACCACACACACACACACACACACACACACACACACACACACACCACACAAATACATTCTAAACACATACCGCACATACTCGGCACACCAACACACTCGACCCTCAAACACTCTCCACACACAAATGCACTCGAAACACAAACACGTACACACACCGCAAATACTTCACTAACCAACACACTTGACGTGCGCGTACACACACACACACACACACACACACACACACAGCCTTAGGTATCGTCAGGGTGCATTATGAGGTTGGAATTCACTTTCTGATTTCCCGTTTGCTGATTTGCGCGTCAGCTTGTGTTTCTGTCACACTCCCCGGCACCAGTGCAGAGGCAGCGTCAGAGGCAGCAGCAGCAGCAAACGGTGACAGAAGCTGCCTGATTTGGCCTCAGCATGGCCCAGGCTTGAGTAGAAACACACACACACACACACACACATATACACACACACACACACACACACACACACACAGTCTATCTGTCTCTTTGTCTCTCCCTCTCTCTCTCTCGCACTTACTCACTTACTCACTCACACACAGACATACACACACACCATCCCTCAACCTCTCTATTAAGCAGTGGGAGCCTCATTGCTGCTCTGTAATAGTTCAAATAGTCCCATGCTTGTTTGGTATCTCCTCTAAGCTTGCAGGTAAATCTCGGCCCCAGCCCCATCCTTCATCCCCAGCCTCAGCCCCAGCCCCAGCTCCAGCCTTCATCTTCATCCTCAGCCTCAGCCTCAGCCCCAGCTCCAGCCTCAGCCTTCATCCCCAGCCCCAGCCCCAGCCCCAGCCCCAGCCCCAGCCCCAGCCCCAGCGCACCAGCATCAAGTATTCATAAGCTGCTGCTGATGCTGATGCTGAAAGCAGAGTAGAGCCGAGCAGAGTAGACTAGAGCAGAGCCGACTGCGTTTTAAATATTCCTGGACAAACACACTGCAGCATAATTCCGCGCAGTGCTCATAAAGCCGTCCATCTTCAGCCGGAGGACTCTTCTCTCCTCTGTTCTCCTCCACACCACACACACCACACACACCACCACACACCACACCACACACACCACTCCACTCTTCTCTGCCTCATTCCCCCCCGCCTCCATCCTACCCCACCCCATCCTACCCCTATCTTATCTAGCCCAGAGTTATTAAAGTGTGTGTGTGTGTGTGTGTGTGTGTGTGTGTGTGTGTGTGTGTGTGTGTGGAGGGGTGGGGAGGTGTGGAGGAGGTGGGGGTGGGGGGAGGCGGTGTCTGATACAGTGTTAGTTTTAATGCTACGTTTTTTACTTGCTGTGTTTTGTTGTCAGGCAGCCAAGGATGCGGGGAAGTCTTTTGCAGCACTTAGAGGGCATAATGAATGTTTTATGGCGCTGCCATGTAGCCGTCTCCGTCTCGTTTTACACGCCGCAGTTAGCCTGGCAGTTAAAGGTGACGAATGCGGCGGTGGCGGAGGCCTTAAAGCTCTTGATGGCTTCAGGTGCCATCAGGTGTGCTTTTAGTGTGGCGGTTGACAGAGGCAGGGGGTGTTGTGGATGGTTTTATTATTATTTTTTGTTTTGTTTTGTTTTCTTTTTTTTTTAAATTTGAGTCAAGGGCCCTGTCTTCCTTGTCGCCTAGTCTCACTCACTCTTTCGTTTACTTACTTCAACCCTCTTTCTGTCTCTCTCTTTGCTGCTTCAGTGTTAGTGTCTACTGTCCTCTCTCTCTCTCTCTCTCTCTCTCTCTCTCTCTCTCTCTCTCTCTCTCTCTCTATCTCTCTTTCTCTTTCTCTCTGCTGCTTCAGTGTTAGCTCTGCTATCCTCTGTCTCTCTTTCTCTCTCTCTCTCTCCTTCTCTTTCTCTCTCTCTGCTGCTTCAGGGTTAGTTCTGCTGTCCTCTTGTTGATCTTTCACTCTCTCTCGCACTCCCTCTTCATCTCTCTTGGTTTTTTGGGGGTTTTTTTATTTCATTTTCTGTTGTTTTCTGTTCTGTCCTTCTCCCAGTGCTTTCTGCCCCGTTATCTTCAGCTAGAGAATATAGTTATTTCATATTTACTTATTTATCTGTTCATGCTTGTACTCTGTCTTGCTTTTTTCGTTGTTGTCTCACATCCCTCTGTGCCGTATCTCTTATTCAGACTCCCATCTGTTCACTCTCTCTCTTTCTCTTTCTCCCTCTTTCTTCCCCTCCTCTATTTTCTCCCTTTCTCTTCGCTCTCTTTCTTCCTCCGTCTTTCTCTCTCTTTTTCTCTTTCTCTGTGTCCATCTCTCTTGCTCTCTTTTCTCTTTCTCTCTCTCTCCCCCTTTCTTTTCTCTCCTGAGGTTCTGTTTCTCAGTTATCATCTTTCTCTCCCCTCCAGTACACAGGCAATCCCAACCTCCTTCTCTGCTGTCTTTCCCTCCCCTCTCTCCCTCCCTCCGCCCCCCCCCCCCCTCCCACATTTCTCTATCCTTTCCTTCTCCCCTTCACTCTCCCCCTCCCACCCCCCCTCCCTCCCTAACACTGCCCCCCCCCTCCCCATCTCATGTATCTCCGCATCTCATGCTTGTCATGAGAAGGGGGAAGCATGGAGCACCTTCAAACACAACTGCCGGTTCCACACGATCTCACCAGCTTCAGTGATCTCTACATCGCACATCACAGCGACACACACACACACACACACACACACACACACACACACACACACACACACACACACACACACACACACACACACACACACACACGTGGGTACACATAGAGACATGTCAAGGTGACATGCAAAGGGAAACTGTGTTCTCCATGCATGGTGGTGGGGGAGTGGGTGTTACTTAACACGCTTTCTCTGCATGGGATTTAGATTTCCTGCCCCACACTTTGCTGGTAAAGTGGATTTAGATTTCTTGCCCCACACTTCACTGGTAAAGCGTGGAGCACCAACACCCCCAGCAGGACTCTTAACACCTGACCTCCACCCACTGCCTTCTTCTTCTTCCTCCTCTTCTTCTTCTTTTTCTTTTTCTCTCACTCTACTTCCCTCCCTTTTCTCCCCATCCCTCTCTTTACCTCCCTTTCTGTCTCTCTCTCTCTCTCCCTCTCCCTCTCCCCCTCTCTCTCTCTCTCTCTCTCTCTCTCTCCCCCTCTCTCCCTCTGTCAGCGGGGTGATGCCACAGCCTGAGGATATGCCTGCACATTCACTTCCCCTCGGGCAAGTGTCCGCACCATTTTAAATTAGAGAGGATTAGAGCACCAATGCTGTTCACACACACACACAAATGGCCTCCATTTTATATTTCATTAAGACCCCCCCCCCCCACACACACACACACATTTGTAGGCAAAGCTCGGTAAGCTCGGTAGCCACGGTTTTTTTTTTTTTTTTTTTTTTTTTTGATTTTAATAGATGTTTCTGCTGCTTCCTGCTCTGTCTTTGCAGTGCAAATGAATGGAAACGTGAACATCATACCAGCTCCAGTCCTTCCTCAGCTATTTCTCTCTTCGCTCACAAAATTATTCAAGGAGCTGCAGTCCCCCACCCCCTCCCCCCCCATTTCCTTTAAAGCACAGAGAGCTGTAACAGAGTACAGTACCTGCCCCCCCCACCCAACACCCCCCCAACACCCAAATTCTGAAGAATTTTTAAAGGTTGAAGAAAACTTTTAACAGACTGTCTATAAGGGGGTCTGACTAGGGGTTGCAAATGAGCTCCAAAGAATCGTAACTGTTACATTTCATCATAAAAAGCCGGGAGCCATGTTCTATTGTGAGCGAAGAAGGAATTGCACACCACCAGCTACCAGCCGCCGTGTACAGTGAGAGAAGCCCTTTTCGTATGCCTATGTTGACTTTTCATTTAGAAGCGTCTGTGTAGGGCCTTTATTGTATTTAAATGGGATTGTAATGAGCAGTGAAGCCACCTCTACACACTGTGAGGCATTTCAAATAAAATCTTTTTTATTTCCATAAAATACATTATGTATCAGACAAAATAAAGGGCCCTCGACTTGAAAAAGACTATGTGATTGACTGGAGGCACATTCACCTGTGTATAAAATTCTCTTTTACTCCCCTTTTTCTCTCTCAGCAGACACCATAGATGAAAGATGAAATTATACAAGGGAAGGTGTTAAGTCGTGAAATTTAAAACTGTGGCACAGTATGGGGGGAAACTGCCTGCTGGTCTCATGGGTCATGTGTTTCCCGATGGCTGTCGGGAGCTCGCTGACCTTACACAAAGGGTCAGTAGGGCAGCACAGTGTTTGTGTGTGTGTGTGTGTGTGTTTTGTGTGTGTGTGTGTGTGTGTGTCTGTGTGTGTGTCTGTCTATGTCTGTCTGTATGTGTGTTTGTGTGTGTGCTGGCGTGTCAGTGTGTGTGTGTGTCTGTATGCGCGTGTGTGTGTGTGTGTGTGTGTGTGTGCGTGCATTTTGTGTGTGATCGAGCTGACTATTGACAGGCTGTAATGGCTCAGTCTATGATGGGCTAATGGACCACTAGGGTGCCTGGTGGGGGTGGGTGGGTGGGTTTGCGCAATTATTCAGCACGCTTGGGAAAATAAGTGCGTATGTGTGTGTGCCTGTGTATGTGTGTGTGTGCGCCTGTGTATGTGTGTGCCTGTGTGTGTGTGTGTGTATACTGTATGAGTTTCCCTGTGTATTAGTACACAGAGGAGGAGTGTATGAGACAGACAGACAGGAAGAGGGGGGAAACACATTATATATTTAACAAGCAGCAGTCTGCAGCTCCTGTCTCCCGTGTCCTCATGTCACTTGTGTCTCTGAGTGAACGTTACCTCTCCTCTCGAGCATTAAATACCTTTCAGGGGATTGCCCTGTGCATTTGTTTGTGTGTGTGTGTGTGTGTGTGTGTGTGTGTTTGTCTGTGTGTGTGTGTGTCTGTATGCAGATGTATGGCGGTGCTGTATACAGTGAGTCTACAGTGAGTGCCTGCTGCATTCACTCGGCTGCCGACTGGCCTGAATGGATTGACACAGATTGACAGATAAATGCCCTAAATCGGCTTAGCTGCTCTCTCTTAGTGTCACTCAGATGCACAGGATTTGTGCTCTTGACTGTTGCTTCCCCCTATCTGTCTCCCTGAGAGACACACACACGCACACATAGACACGTACACACATAGACACGCACACACACACACAAACACACACACACACACACACACACACACACACACACACACACACACATATATACACATACACACACACACACACACACACACACACACACTCAAGAAACTAGCTTTTCTTGTTCAGATGTAACTGACAAACAGGTTTATGGTATCTGAGTGTTACTGTTGAAAATAAAGCTCTCTCCCCACACGAACACACAGTACACACACACACGCACACACACACACACACACACACTGTTGACCCTGATCACTAGACCTCCCAGGAGGCCAGGGGAACGCTGGGCTGTGGAGAGAGTAGAGTAGAAGGCAGGTGGGCAAAAGAGAGTTTTCTGACAGGCAGGCAGGCCGGCCGGCGAGACGACACGCAGGTTTCCAGCCGGTAGTTTGTTATGATGGCGCCGGTCAGGGGTTCACGGGGCGGGGATGACGTGAACATGGCAGCCTCGGCCACGAACAGCCTCGTCTCCCAAGAGTCTGACCACCGGGGTCAGATGGAGGAGAAGGCAGCTCTCTCAGCCAAGTAATGACATAAGGGGCAGTCTATGTCTTCTTCTTCTTTCTTCCTCTTCTTCCTCCTCCATTGTGTTCTCTTCTCTTCTCTTTTTTTCTTCTCTTCTCTTGTGTTATTCTCTTGTTTTCTCTTCTCTTGGGTTCCCTTTTATTTCCTTCTCTTTCTTGCTGTCTTGCTTTCTGGATTTCTTTCTAGCTTTCTGTCTGTCTGTCTGTTTTACTCTCTGTTTGTTTTTCTGTCTGTTTGTCAATCTCTCTGTTTATCTATCTGTCTGTCTGTCTCTCTGTCTGTCTATCTGTCATTTTTTGTCCTCTTCTTTTGTTTGTCTGTCTGTACTTTATTTATTTCTGTATTTATTTACTTGCCGTTCTGTGTGTGTGGGGGGGAGACTACACACTGTGTCTCAGCAGTAGGGGAGGCCGCTTGATATGGAGAGCACGTTCTCTTGTCTGAGCACCGTCTCTCTCTGGAGTGTGTGCTCGCGTGCTAGACTGTGTGTGTGTGTGCGTGTGTGTGCGTGTGTGCGCATCAGAGGTATGTGTGCATTCTAAAATGCCACCCTCCTACACTTACCCCGCCCCCCCCCCCCCCCACACACACACACACACACTCCTCCCACCCAGACTGTGATGCCCTGCTTTGCATCTCTGCAATATCTCGCCCAGCAGCATGACATCTCCCGTTTGGTTCCAGTCGTCTGCCCGAGCACAGTGTGCCCTGTCCCGCCCCCCCCTGATTCCGTCTCTGATCCCGCCACGATAACGCTGGAGTATATACTGCACCGACCGCTGCCGCGTGTCGGTCGTTTCTAACCCGAGACCAGACAATGGTCGCAATTGTTCTCCTCCTCCCTCTCGCAGTGACTGATCCAGCCAGAGCTCTGCCCCCCCCCCACATCCACCCACCCCCCCTCACAGCTTTTCGTTAGAAGTAGTCATATCTGCCCTGCCGGTGGTGTGTGCGGGCAGCTGTAATCTGTTGTGAGTGTGTACAGAAAGCAACAGCAGGAATGAGGCGTTGCAGCGCAGCAGTAACAAAGAAACATGCAGCCTGTCAGTATGATGGATAGATTCTTTGTGAACTTTTCTTTTTTTCTTTCTGTAAAGTCTTTTTTTTTGTTTTTTTTTTTACTTTCTTGACTGAGGTGTTTAAACTCTACTGGGTTCATTTCTCGCCTAGTATGGGTGAAGGTGTAAAAGTGTGTGTGTGTGTGTGTGTGTGTTAATGGGTATGAGGGTGTGCATGCGGAGGAGAAGAAATGGTTTTTCAACCACTGTGGAGAAGTTAATCTCATGAACAGTTCAAAACCTGTTGGTGACAAAAGCAAGGTGCCTGTGTGTGCGCTTGTGTGTGCGCTTGTGTGTGTGCTTGTGTGTGCACTTGTGTGTGTGCCTGTGCGTGTGCCTGTGTGTGCGCGTGTGTGTGTGTGTGTGTCTGTCTGTGTCTGTGTGTGTGTGTCTGTGTGTCTGTGTGTCTGTCTGTTTGTCTGTGTGTCTGTCTGTCTGTGTGCATGTGTGTGTGTGTGCGCGCACATGTATATGTGAGGGGAGGTTTGGACATGTCCTTTTTTGGTGTGTGTCTCCAGTATTC